>CM052438.1:106569647-106592810 GCA_028533085.1 Varecia variegata
AACTCCTGGGCTCAAGCGATCCTACGGCCTCAGCCTCCCGAGTAGCTGGGACTACAGGCATGCGCCACCATGCCCGGCTAATTTTTTCTATATATATTTTTAGTTGGCCAGATCATTTCTTTCTATTTTTAGTAGAGACGGGGTCTCGCTCTTGCTCAGGCTGGTCTCGAACTCCTGACCTTGAGCGATCCACCCGCCTTGGCCTCCCAGAGTGCTAGGATTACAGGCGTGAGCCACCGCGCCCGGCCTATAATAACTCTTAATCAAAGTACATGTTTATTCCCAAATATGCTATTCTTTCTTTGGCTATAGCATACAAGAGAGTTTACTTCTATTTTGTAGATCAAGAAGTGGAGGTATTGGCAGTATAAATGGTTTGTCCAAGGACAACCAATGTGTCATTGTAGTTACAAAACAGAACTAGGTTGTATTCCACCAGCTCTTGGCCTGTGTAACAATTTTGAGAACTTTCCAATCACTTTAGGAAAACAAGGTACTTAGAAATTTATAAAGAGTTTCTTAATAAAAGAAAATCACTTATTTTGAAAATCACAAAATTAACCATTCTGCCATATTTAAGAAGTACTTTGATGTGTTCTGGTAATTAGTATTTACTGCCAGACGAATGTCTCTTGGGCACTTTAATTAATGGGTGACTTGGCCAAATGAGCTTCTGATGGTAAACCTTCATGAAGGTTTATTTTTATGTTTCTCAAGAATAGCTGTCTCTTCAAAGCTCTTTAATTAGACAAAGTTTAGCAACTAAAACATATTATTAGAATAATTAGGCCTTGGGTTAAGAGAACTAGGGGGTCAAAGGAGCAGGTACTGTTAGAGAATGGCCTCTTAAAATAAAACATAGCGTTCTACCTCTGATGGATGTCTAGTTCTTTAACAGCTTACGTTAAGTTACTATCTGTAGTTAGGGACTTGGTGTTGTTTAAAGTTGATATGACAGATCTCACCAGAAACCTAAACACACCCGAGCGTAAGCTCATTTATCACCACCTCTAAACTCCCATAGAAAACTGTATTCTAGTCCTTTTAACATCTAAGCTGAAGACTTACTTTTTCCTTTTTTCTATTAAATTGGTAATCTTGGCTATAACAATGATTGTGTTTGAGGGAAATACTTCAAAGATCTTGTGCGTGGTAAACAAAAATTATAATAATTCCTTTGGGGGGTCTTTCTTAATCATTTAAATTGTCTACTTATAAGAAATGTTCTTAAAGTTGCTATAGTATTTGCTCTCCGGAATTTTATGTTCTTGTGGTCAAAATGCAGTTTGAATTATTTCAAAATCTGCTATGTGGATGGGTCATTATCCAACTCCCATTCTTCACCCTCTCCCTGCCATTTCTTGCCCCAGGCTCTCAGTCTTGGCAGTCATTGCTAGTAAATATGTTTTACCCTGAACTTCCTTTTTGTGATAAATGGGTGGCTTGGCTTCCTTTTGTGATAAATGGGTGGCTTGGCCAAATGAGACTGGTCCTCTGGGTGAGTGAGATGTCACCAAAACAATTGGGTATTCTTACCAAAACTGCTACTGATAAACAAACAATAATACATTTATTATTGTCTAATTTTTCACTTTCTTACTACCTTAGGATGTCCTTTTCCCAGCTAGATCAGTTGATTAAAAGACACCACTGAGGAGACTATTAGAAATTTCAAACAGAACATACTGTATCATAGCTAACACTTCTAATTCCATCAGCTGTTATGACCCGTATGTGGTGTTGGTTTGTTAAAGAACTGGGTCAAAGTCATGTATGTTGTTGGTTCAGTGTAAACCTACTACCATTATTGGAAGTTCTTGAAGAACTTACTAATCGATCAAATCATTTTTATTTTTTCCAAATCATTTTTAAATATCAAGCATAGCTTGATTTATGGTATGATAGTTTATCACATGTAAATTCTTTTGATATACCTTAGACAGTGAAATGATTTCATTTAAGTTGGTAGAAACTTCACTTGGTTTTTGATTGATGTAATCTGTAAAAATTAACATAGTTTTAAAAACATTTGGTAAGCCCAATAAATACAGATATAAAAATATAGGCATATTGCTATGCATTCTAGAAAACAGTGCCAAATAAGTGTGTTTTTATGTCAAATTTTTAAACTTTGAGAAATCAGAAGAGAGATTAGCCTAAACAGAATCCTATATAAAGACAGTTTTTCCCCCTTAGCAATGACTAATTTCTGTCTACTCTTTCCTGAAATGATTGATTATTGGGAGCTTGCTTTTTGACTTACCCTTTAACACAGGAAATATTTCTGATACTGATCTTCATGGGTGTGTTTGCTTATGCATATGTAATCCCTTGCAATGAGGATATGAAAAGGAAGGTGTTGCATGCTATGATCCTTGAAAAATATCATTGTAACCCTCAGAACTCTTTTTTTTGTTATGGTAGTGCAAGTGTATTCTTATGCATACTTATGCAAAAAAGGGTTTATACTTAAAATAGCTTGGACACTTATTACAAATGAGTTTTTGTGTAATAGATACAAACCAGGACTATAAGTTTGTTCTTTTTTTGTTTCTCTTTAAGTTATTCATTTGCTGAGGTTCCTTTGCATCCCTCCTCAAGTCTACCTTTTGAAATTACACCAATGTCCAAAGTGAGAACTGACTTTTTTCTTCTTCAACACAGACCACCTGGTGGCCCATGGTAGAATGGCAGAAAAGGAGGCCCGTCGGAAGTTCAAACAGATCGTCACAGCCGTCTATTTTTGTCACTGTCGGAACATTGTTCATCGTGATTTAAAAGCTGAAAATTTGCTTCTGGATGCCAATCTGAATATCAAAATAGCAGGTGAGAAGTTTGCTTAGGATGTGGGAATAGGGAGAAAGGAGCTTTTCCTTTGGGGTTTTTAAAGCAAGGAATTGTCTGTCTATTAAGAAGTATTGTGAAAGTAAGGAATATTTAGGATTTTAAAAAATAGCCTGAAAATTGATAAGTTTTCAAAATATATTTACTTTTTATGTAGTATTAGCTGGAACTAGTCTGGGAGAAAGAAAGGAAAGGGTGATATTTAAAATTCTTTTATTTTGGTTGACAAGTCCTGTTTAAATCATAGGAATAAAATATAGAATAAAGTGGAAAGGAAAATTGCTAAAATTGTATGCCCTCTCACCTTCAGTTGAGAAAGTTGATTTACATCACTGCTGACATAGAGCACGCTTATTCCAAAGCTGTAGTTTTATGGTGATTTAAGGAGAACAGATCTTATGGAGGCTTATGGGCAGTCCAGCTTTTTGTCTCCTCACATTTCACTAGTCTGCTCATCTGACAGTGCCTGAAAAGCACTTTTCACGGCCTCAGTCTGCTCATGCTTCAATTTTAGTAAACTATCAGCATTTTGCCTGATGAATGCAAGCTCACCACCTATTGATCGAAGAAAGTGACTGCAGTCTATACAGAAACTATAAGTAGGAAAATAAGCCATTTTTGTTTTCTGACAGTTTCCAGTATTGTATTGTGTGTCCCCCATCTCCCGGGTAAAAGGAAGGGCATCTCCTATAGAAAACTGAAATATAGCTAGAATATGATTGTCTTGAAAAGCCAAGGTTTAAAGCAGTTCTAAAGATTTCCTTCCTTTAGTAGGGGTAGGAGTTGAGAGTTCAGATTTATATCATATTACATAGGACAAAACACCTAAATGTACCCTTGCAGGCTGGTGATTCTTCTGACAGTTTATTTTGTGTAGATAAGCTCCTTCACTTTTACATCCTTGGCTGTCACCTAGCTTTTTACTTATCTCGGTTAGGCTGGTGACTACACTCTTGTTTAGAACTTTCACATAGTTTGTAAGGTCTTTGAATCTTGCACTAATTCATTACATAGTAGGCAGGAATTAAAGGCTTTTTTTTTATATATATAAAAGCATGTTTTTCCTTTGCTCTTAAGTCTGTTTTATTTTCTCCAAAATACTGGTACTCTAGATGCTGGCAGTTCTCACAGAAGTGGGTGGCGTGAAAAGGCCTGACAATTTCAAACCCTCTTTTGTAATTCTTTCTTGTAGCTTCAGTTAAATTAATAGTAATAATACCTACTAAACCTGATAGTCTTTGAAAGTATGATAAAATGTATTAATTTCTTATTTTTGCTGTAATAAATCACCACAAATGTAATGGCTTGAAATAGCACAGATTTATTAGCTTATAGTTCTGGAAGTCAGACGTCTGAAATGAGTTTTACGGGACTAAAATCAAGGTGTAGGTAGGGCTGGTTCCTTCTGGAGGCTCTGAAGAGAACGTCTGTTTCCTTGCCCTTTTCAGCTTCTAGAGGTCACCTGCATTCCTTGGCTCGGGCCCCTTCCTCACCTTACTCCAACCTCTTGCTGCCAATGTCACATCTCCTACTCCTGACTCTGATCCCCCCTCATTCCCTCTTATAAGGACCCTGTGGTTACATTGAGCCTCCCTGGCTAATCCAGTATAATCTCCCCACTGTAAGATTCTTAATTTAATCATGTTTGCGAAAGTCCGTGTAAGGCAACACATTCACAAGAACAGAGGTGTAGGACATAGATGTATTTGGGGGCCCGTTATTCATCCTACCACACATGTCATTGTAGGGATCTTTGGATTATTGATTAGAGTAGTGACTTAAAAGAAGGCTCTCTTTGTATTCCGTCATTTTATTCTACCTTCACTCTTCGAAGGGTAAACTTTTTATAATGCTTCCTTGGTTCTTGATTTTGAATTTAAGACCGTTTTAATTTAGTTAAGGAAAATTTCTGTGGCCTTTGGTTTTTGTATTGACAAACCAAAAGTAAAAGCAGAGGTCATTGATACTGAAATTGGAAACTATTGGGTAAGGAGATTTTTACATGCTTTTCGTCATTAATAGTTAAATAAAACAAATCCTAGTTACAATAAGAGCCTCTGCCTGCTGGTGTGTAATTACAGACTCCTGGTGGTGCTGGCAGCCAGCCTCAGGCTCTCTGTGTGTTAACACATATACCTGGGCAAAATTTTTAAGTTCATTAACCCAAAGTCTGCATTTTTATTATTTATTTTCAGAGCAAAACAAAGAATAAATGACTTCTAATTTGTGGCCTGCTACAATATCTAACGTTGTCTTTGCTCATGCATTCTTTCTCTTACATGGCATTGTTACTCAGTTTCTCAGTCATTGCCTGAACTTCCTTTCTTGCACGCAAATTAGATGGAATTCTCACTTTCACCTGCCAAGTCTTTGAACTTAATGGACCAGTGGGAGAAATGCTTCTAGTTGAAGCTGACTAGAACATGACTAATTTTGGAGAGGTAGGTTGGATGGTTTTGACAGGCTACGATCAGAAAGGTAATGAAATCAACTTTAATTCTGAAAGCTAAAAGTATCTTCAGATCCCTGATCTTTTCAATAGCCCTTTTTAAAAATAAAGTATTATAAATCTTTTTTATGTTACAGTAGCAAATTAACTTGGAACTAATAAAAATTCAGATTAGGATACATAAGAAATTCATGTTTTCCTTATGCCATTGTTTACCTAAGTGGTTTTAAGATAGTCATGCATCCTGTTTGATATAGAAGATGAATAAATTGTTCTGGGGATGTTTGTGTGTACATTAATTATTTTTTACTTTTTGTATTAATTAATGTGGCAGTTTATATTTGATACTATAAAAAATCTCACTATTGCAAATGCCCATGCTAGTGCTAGCCCTCTCAGAGAGAATATGTGTTCCCTAGACATGAAGGATTGGTGTTATAAGATTCAGCTTAGCACAGTGGCACATGTCTGTTGTCCCAGCTACTGGGGAGGCTGAGGCAGGAGGATCACTTGAGCCCACGAGATTGAGGCCAGCCTGGGCAACACAGTGAGATTCTACCTCAAAAAAGAAAAGATACAGCCATCATTCTGTAGTTTAATGATTTAAATTCTTATTTATGAATTTTTGTTCTAGTTCTATTTCTAGAGAGGTGAATAACTTAGTTTTCTTTCTGGTTTTAGAATTTAAAAATTCTTCTTCTTAATGGCAGTAGTAAACATGTCTTCTGTAGAATTTTTTAAAAGTTGTTTCTATCATTAGTAATACAGAATAAACATTGATCATTTTCAGAATAAAGAAATTTATTTCTGAAAGGCAAAGTTACTCAGTCTAGAACTAAGAATTTGTAGTGGTACTCTGGGAATCTTACCTGTTGTTAACAAAGGCTCCTTACTCAGGTGGCACAGAAGAGAAAAAAGAAGTGGGAAACATGACTCCAGCCCTTAAGAATTCACAATCTATTTGGACAGCAAATGTTTAGACCTTTGAAAAGTTAAGTAAGACCAAAATCATGCTTTGCACATATGTAAAGTACTTCACAAAGCATTTTCACATATATCACTTAATCATTTTTGGCATGTAAATATAGGTTATTAGAACACATTAAAATCCCTTCATATTCTGGCGCATTTAACTTTCCAAAACTTTGAATTTCTCATAAAGAACACCCAAACAATTTTTTTTCACGTAGAGAATCCCAATGCTGGGGAAAGAATAGGATTCTTGGCCTCTAACTTTTCACTTTTCTAACCTCAGGTGTATGAGGATCTGCAGAGGTGCAGATGAAGGACTGAGAAGGCACAACATGGTTCTTTCAGCATATAGCCTGCATCCTTGGGTAATAGTGTGTTTAACAGCTACCAAATTATATCTTGATACAATAGAAGACTTGTTATAAGGCACATAATTCATTATCACATTAATTGTGCATTCTAATAAGCACAGGAGTTCCCAGGATGAAGAGAACACTTCAGTTTGTAAAATTCCATTAGATCATAAATTCCACAGAGACTCGAGCCATATCCTATTTGTTTCACCCCCACTGCCTAGCACATACCTGTTCTATAGTAGGTGCTCCATAGCTCTGTTGATCTGAACTTTAAGCAGTGCAGATGAGGACATAATTACCCTATTGAGGATGTGACATTTAAGATGAGTCTTAAAGGATGATAACATACACAGGTAGAGAGGGGAGAATTCCAGCAGACGTTTACGAAGTACCTGCTATGTGCAGACACTGATCTAGGCACTGGGTACAGCAGCAGATAAAATAGTCCCCAGGAACTAACATCCTGATGGGGGGAGATAGACAGTAAACACAAACAAATAAGCTCTCATAAGGGTTGTGAAAAAGATAAAATTGAGTAAGGTGATAGAATGACTTGTGGGAGAAGACAGTATTTTAACCAGGATAGTCAGAGCCTTCCAAGCAGAAGGAAGAGCAATGCAAAGGCCTGAGAGAGGTGACTTTAATGTATTTGAGGGGTAGGAGAAAGCCAGCATGGCTGGAGGTAATAAGAAGGGGGATAGAAGGGGTTGGGGTGAGAGAGGTGGGGCGGTAAGGATGCGGGGTTTTATTTTGGTTCCAGCAGGCAGCTGAGTTGGAGCTGCATGAGCAGCAGTAGAACGTACATGGCATGTTTGCAAAAAAGGTGAAGCAGCTTAGCAGAGGGACACCTCAAGTAGGTGAGTTATGCCTGAGAAGGCAGAAGGAATAGATGTCTACACTATATTGTGGAAGTATTTGAATATAGGCTCAATAAACTAAATTCAGGATGGATAAGGAAAAAGATGGGAGTTGGGGAAAGGGACAGGAAGGCAATAGAAGACTAAAGGCTGTGAAATGGTAAAATCCTGCATAAGGGTGGTGACAATAGACATGGAAAGTAAGAAAAGGGCAACAAATGTAAGAGATAAAGCAAAGAAGAATTTCTAGGACCAGGTAACCGATCAAATATGTGGTCCAGTCAAAGATATGTTTAGAAATGGAAAAATCAGATTTTCTTATTGTTGGATTATATTAAGCTATCAAAGAAAAATGCTGTTGTCTTATTTTTTTAGTGGTTGATATACTGCTATTTGAAAGTAATTTTAATGCCCTTGTCACCAAAGATTAAGTAGAGATATTTCTATATTTTAAAAAGATTGCCTAAGAAAAAACTGAAATGTAGCCGGCTTACTCCCTGAAAAAGTTTTTTCAAATACTCAGACTTTATGAGAATGTTTTGAAAATTGTGGAAACTTTTTTTTTTTTAACCTAAGAAAGTTGGAAACTTTTCTCTTTAAATGTCGGCTCCCAGAATGGTCTCCATGAGATAGTTTCCACTCCCGTGTTATTGTTTTAGTTGGCAATCAGTAGACAGCAAAGATCTGAAGTACAGCTACAGAAAAGCCAATATTTTGGAAAGAATTTTCGGAGTGCATGGATTTAAGGTACTGTGGAAATTTTTGACCTTAGTGTAGTGAGAGCTGGACTGTTTTTTTTTTTTTTGAAATTGAGAAATTAAAACATTTCGTAAGTCAGTTGACCTTTCATCTTCAGTGTGAATATTCTGAGATACCGTCATATAAAAAACAGGTTGGAAACCTTGGATTTCTGAGAACACTTCTATGGTGTGGTGATTGAGAATGTCTCTGACTAGTTGTAGGAAATAGTTATTTTCCAGTATTTATATTAATCCAAATTTTATTTCATGACCCTAACACTCTGTATTTATCATTTAGTGCACCTCCCAGGTTGACATGTCAATAAATTGAGACCCAGACAGGCCATTGTGACTGTCCTGAATTTAGGTCATAATAGAGCCTAGGAATTTTAACATCTCAATTCGTGTACTCATCCTGAAATGGCATGTAACCCTCAACTAGAAGCCACTAAATAACCTTAATATATGTTGACCCTTGGGAAATAAAATTTGAAAAACTGTCTCTTCTGCATCTTATTCCCAAGACTAGAACTTTACAAATGAACAGTTAATGTTCCTTTATTCAAAAGGCGTTTCAGGTACATAGTTGATTTATTTTGTATGAAAAAATTCCAAAGTTAAAATTCAAGGCTGGGCACTATGGCTCACACCTGTAATCCCAGCACTTTGGGAGGCTGAGGTGGGAGAATCGCTTGAGGCCAGGAGTTTCAGACCAGCCTGGGAGACATAGGCAGACTCTGTCTCTAGAAAAAATTTTTTTAAAAATTAGCTGGGTGTGGTGGTGTGTGTCTGTAGTCCCAACTACTCAGGACACTGAGGCAGGAGGATTGCCTGAACCCAGGAGTTTGAGGAGGCAGTGAGCTGTGATCATGCCACTGCACACTAGCCTGGGCAACAGAGCAAGACCCTGTCTCTAAAAAAATCTATCAATCGAATGAGCAGATTTTTGTCAATTAGAGTTTTAGGTTATATGTGAGGTCTTGCTGGTCTTGAAAAGTGATTGCATTTTGCTAGTATCAAGAACAATTCTATGTTTGTAGGGGCTCACTTCACAATAGCTATGCTACCAGTGCAGAAACTTTGCTTCTCAGATTTTCCCACTGTGGTTTCCCTAATAGCAGAAGAGAATGAACTCATGCAGGGTAGGGTGTGTGGGATATTGATTACATAATCTGAAATGGCCCACTTTAAACACATTTTTAGTCACATGCTTTAACTTTAAAAATCATGTACATTTTGTGTTCTACTCAATGTCGTATCTGTATTTGTTTTAATATTAAAATTACTAACTTAGTTTAACATAGAAAAAAGTTGATGTTCTAGGAAGATCCATTCTATTTAGCCTATAGCTTCACATAACTCTGGGCACACTGATGTATTACACCTGAGGTTAGGTAAACATATGACAGTTTGAGAAACTGAGAATAAAGAATTTTATTGTCAACCATAGATTCCTCTTACACAAACTTCTAGTTTGTACATCATGACTTCTCTAATACTTTTCCACAACCTCAAGGATTTTCATGCCCGTATCTACTAATTGCAAGTTACTTATTCTGGGAATAATTTAAAAAAGAGGAAATTGGAGGTTGGGAATAGAAAAGGAGAGGAAAACAAGGCAGAAAAGAAATGGAATCTTTGCTTTGAGGCCTTGGGCAAAAGAAAAGAAACTGGGAAAAGAAGCCTTAGCCTGAGAGCTTGCCTGTTCCATCCATGGGAGAAGGGAGCTGAGCTGAGTGTAAGACGGTTTAGGCTGGCAAGTGCTTTAGACCTGCCACAGCGCCTCAAAATTTCACATTGCTCTTTGTCTCTAGGACCAGGTTGGGCATGGCATTTAATAAAATGTGAGTTGATAAGTATATGAGGTGTTCATTAGCCTGATTTAATCAGTTGATGTTGTTTAGAGGCTAACAAATCACCTAGAGTGCTCCTTCACACTGATTCTGAAGAAGTCTGTATTGTGTTGTATGAAGTGTGATAGAAACTTAAATTTAAAGGGATATCAAAAAGAGCGAGCATGATTTCCTAGGCAAGCCTTTGCTAAGTGACAGAATATTAAGTAAAAGTCCCCATTAGTCCAAAATCTGTTTTTCACTTGTATGAGTTCTGAACTGTATATACCTTCATCAGTTAGTTCTCTGGAAATGGTAAGAGGGTGAGTATAATGTTGATATCCGTTTTCTTAGTGTCAAATTGAGAAAAACTCAGTTTGCTAGTGGAAGGGATGGGCATTTCATCTAGTCTTCCAAAAACATATTGATTCATGTAATATTTGGCTTTTCTTTGCTGAGGCTATACACAGACCACTCTTAATTTAACACCTCAAGTAGTGCACAGGATCTTTTCCTAGCCAGTGATTTCTGAATCCTCAGAGGTTCTCAATGTTCCTGGAGATTCACATCATAAACAGTGATAATGACTTCTGTTGCCTTTTTACCGTTTAGAAGTTATTATATGAAATAATTATTTATGTCTTCCCACCCTCCTTAAATGGAATAGTTTGAGAGCCTCTGACTATAAATCAAGTGAGTCTACCTGCAAGCAGGGAGCTAATAAACATGTTTATGATTCAGTCATTCTGTTTATTACTCAGTTGAAGTAGTTGGCTACGATGATAGTTTTGACCAGGATGCAGTGTTTTCATTATATTTTATTAAATTTATATCTGTTATGGACCATTGGACTGTATAAAGCATAAGGAACAGTAATGTTGAAATTCAAATTGATGAGAAGAAAAATGATGCCTTAAGACAAACCTCACCAAATTTGTGAATTGTCTCCATTTGATCATCGTTCTTATATAGTACATTGGGCCTCAAAAAACAAAATTAAAAAAATTGTATACTACATACATACACACATAATATATACACACTACATATATAATATACATATTTTATACACACATATATCCATATCTATATTTATCTGTATCTCCATATATTATATCCAGTTTGATTTATTAGAAATAAAGACTGTCAGGCCGGGCGCGGTGGCTCACGCCTGTAATCCTAGCACTCTGGGAGGCCAAGGCGGGTGGATCGCTCGAGGTCAGGAGTTCGAGACCAGCGTGAGCAAGGGCGAGACCCCGTCTCTACTAAAAATAGAAAGAAATTATCTGGCCAACTAAAAATATATATATAAAAAAAAAAATTAGCCGGGCATGGTGGCGCATGCCTGTAGTCCCAGCTACCCGGGAGGCTGAGGCAGTAGGATCGCTTAAGCCCAGGAGTTTCAGGTTGCTGTGAGCTAGGCTGACGCCACGGCACTCACTCTAGCCCGGGCAACAGAGCTAGACTCTGTCTTAAAAAAAAAAAAAAAAAAAGAAATAAAGACTGTCAACATTCATAGTGTATTATTTGCAAAGAAGTGCTTATAAATAATGGCCTAAAACTTACTAATCCATTTCATCATTTAAAAACAAAACATGAAAATAATTCAAATAAACAAGCTTGATTTTTAGGTTCAAATTTGTAAGCATTTCAAATACCAGGTCATGAAAAGTTTTCATCTATTTTGGGTATTACAATCTCAATATATATGTGTATCCCAAACTAAACAATATATCAATTTTACTTATTTTTTATTTTTTAATTTTTTTTTTGAGACAGGGTCTTGCTCTCTTGCCTGGGCTAGAGTGCAGTGGCATCATCATAGCTCACTGCAACCTCAACAAGTGATCCTCCTGCCTCAGCCTCCCAAATAGCTGGTACTACAGGCATGCACTACTATGCCTGGTTAATTTTTCTATTTTTTGTAGAGACAGGGTCTCACTCTTGCTCAGGCTGGTCTTGAACTCCTGATCTCAAATGATCTTCCCACCTCAGCCTCCCAAACTGCTAGGATTACAGGCGTGAACCATCGCTCCCAGCTGATATATCAATTTTAAATGAATACTTTTCTTTACATAATTTAAGTAATAGTGTGAGTCACTTGTAAAATGGAAAAATATGTTTGTCTTAAAATTCATCATGAAATTTCATATCAATCTTTAAATAATATGCTAATGTAAAATAAAATATCTTTTACTTAAAGTTACATCTTTATAATAAAGCATGCAAAAACAAGAAAAATATTCTAAAAATTTCTTTCTTGGGAGGTTTTTAAGATAATACATTCCTTTGAAAGGAGTCTGTGAGTCAAAAAAGTTGGAAAATACTGGATAACTGTATAATTAAATAGCGTACAGTTTTCTTTACATTCTAATCCAAGTATAACCTTGGTTTTCTTGATCAGATGGAGAGATTCTCTAAACTCTTGATAGAATCTTCAGGAAAACCGCTTTTCTCTATTATATACCAATTGTCCCCAGAACTTTTCCTTAAAACTCTGGCCGGGCGCGGTGGTTCACGCCTGTAATCCTAGCACTCTGGGAGGCCGCGGCGGGTGGGTCGCTCAAGGTCAGGAGTTCAAGACCAGCCTGAGCAACAGCGAGACCCCCCCATCTCTACTAAAAATAGAAAGAAATTATCTGGCCAACTAAAAATATAGAAAAAAAAAATTAGCTGGGCATGGTGGCACATGCTTGTAGTCCCAGCTACTCGGGAGGCTGAGGCAGAAGAATTGCTTAAGCCCAGGAGTTTGAGGTTGCTGTGAGCTAGGCTGTGAGTGACGCCACGGCACTCACTCTAGCCCGGGCAACAAAGCGAGACTCTGTCTCAAAAAAAAAAAAAAAACCTCATATGATGATTATAATTATGTAGTTAGATGTGTGCTTGTTTCCTGTATATCTCCCCCTACTGGACTAATCTGCTCCATGAGGGCAGGGACCGTGTCTGTCTTGTTTACCTTGTACTTAGAACACATTTGTGGTCCATCAAAAAATTGGGAGGGGAGTACTTTACTCCTGTTATCATATTTACACATTACCTTTCAGATGAGTTACTTTTCAGATATCTGCTCTCATTTGAATTATGTTTATTCTATTAGCTTTGACTTAAGACAGTATTTGTTACCTGCTGTTAATGTCTAGGTAACACTTTAGAGCTTCTTAAATGACAGTCGTATCTTTTCTCCAAAAATAGGCTTCTGCTTATAGACCAAATGTCTTAATTTTTAATTTGGAAAACATTGTTATTGTAACTATATACTTTATTTCCATTTGGTGTCATTAATTTGTTAAGAATTTAAGGGGACTTTGATTCATCATGTTCTATAAAAGGCACACTACAATTTTGCATAGTATACTCATCTGTCAGTATTTACTTGATTGAATGATTGGACTTACATCATTTTAATTGGCACAATTTAAAATCATTACTATAGTAGTACTCAACTAATGTTTTTAAGAATTCCAATGAATATTGCTTGCATGCATTATAGAAAGTGTCTCACCCTTTTCTTTATACATTTGTTCAATACTGAGTTTGATGAAAAGATCCTCTGTTAGGGAGGGATTTTTGTTTTTTGGGTTTCTATGAGAAGAATTAGGTCGTCCTATCTATAATAGAGTGGAGAAGAATGGTTTATTACCTCATTTAAAAATAGCTGAGTTCAGTGATCCCACCTGCTAAGGTGTTTGGGGGAAAAATACCTCTTATTCACTTAAAATGCCAAACTAATGCTTGTCCAAATCCCTCCCCCCACCCCAATAAGCAGATTACTTGTTTTTTTTTTTTTTCCCATGGAGAAATTTTCTCTTGTGTACATATGATCAGGCTGAGTCAGTAGTTTTTGGCATTACTTCTCTGTTAGCTCCTAGTGAGGAAGTTCAGCCAGAGGTTGGAGTGATTGGTAAATACTGAGGACTTCGCAAGATCCATTTTTAAGAGCGAACTAATATTGTGACTCCTAGGAACTTTGGAACTCATTCTTCATCACTGCCGTAATTCTGAGATCCACATAGTTGACTCTTGTTTTGTTCAATTCCAAATAAAGCTTTTGGGTCACATGATTTCTGGACTGGTAATATTGTATAGGAAAAGCAGATTTAGTTCCTTATTTGTGTCATGTTCCTGTTAAAATACAGATTTTAAAAGTCTGTATAACAGTTCAAATCCCATCTATATTGTATTCTCATCTCAATGTTGATCTTTGGTTCTTTGAGTCATTTCTAGCAAGAACACCTAGCAGCTTGTCCTCCTATTGCCCTTTACGTCCATTGAGAAATTAATCAAGGGTCAAAATTATTTCTGTTCTTTGTCTTCGTCTCTAATTGTAATTGCAGTAATTGGGGTTGTGAGCCCACAGAAGCTTTCATATTTGAAAACATGAAGGATCTTGTCACAGTGTTTTCTGGTGAAGTTTTTCATTTAGGATAAATAAATATTTTCCCACTTCACTTTTTCCCTCTGCTTCCCACTTCCAAGCTGTTTACAAGGAACTGAAGCACTAGTTACCCTTGGAAGGAGAAAGGTTGGCTGTCAATCTTTTCTTTACTGTATTGCCTTAACACATACTGAGAACATTAGAACTGGCTGAAGGTTGTGCCTAATCTGTTTACATCTGCTTCGAATTGTTCTTTGGTCAGCCAAAAAACAAGTCAAGGGTATTGCTCTGAAGTGGTGAACCAAATAAGAAAATTTCCTGTTGCAGTTGTCCTGATTTTTAAATTAGTACCACTCGTTCTTCCCTCTCTCCCCTTACCACATACGCATATCCAGTTGATGATATACTTATTTTTAGGGATATCAATATCACTACCGTATATAGTTCCAGGCTCCTGATCTTGCCTAGAACAAAGAATTTCAAGTCTCAAAATTGATAGTAAGCTCTGGCATTTCAACCATCCTCGAAAACAGACATACGGTTCAAATTAAAGTCTGCTGCTCAGTATTAAGAGAAAGGGATTTAAGTTGCCATTTCAGCCTGCAGACAAATACTAACTGACCAGGGTGTTGGGGGTTGGAAAAGAGACTTAAATTATATTAAGATCCAGTTATGAGTGGAGAAATAAATGACCATAGGCCACATGAAGAGAACAACTCCACTCCACCCATTACAGCTTCTGTTGTGTGGGTGTGGGTATCCATCTTAACTAGTTTCTTCTGTTGTTTCTCCCTATTCTTCGTGTAACTCTTTAGAATATTTATCATTTTACTGTTGAATTTGTAGTTCATAAATCTCTGCTATTGTCATTAAGTATACAGTAAGGGATATAAACTTTTTATACCTGAGAATTATCTGAAACTAACTGCTCGGTGTTTTAGTTCTTATTGTTCAAGATGATGTTTTACAAGTCTTTATATTTAAAATAAAAAAATTTAACTATGGAATTATAAGCATACTGTAGGAAATTTAAACAACAAGATTTTTAAATATTCAAACTGTAATCCCACCTCTAAAACTATTGTTATTTTGAATGTATTTCCTTTTGTCTTTTTTCCTATGCATGTTTTTCATAATTATAATCAGTGTGTATACAATTTCATGTGCTGCTTTTATCCCTTATAGCAAATGTTTTTCTCATGCTGTTCCACATAATCATCATTTTTAATGATTTTATATCAAGTAGCTATACCATCATTTACTTACCCCATATTGTTTTAGGATCATAGTAATTCTTGACAGGGTTTTGGTGTGAGCACCCACCACCTTGGCATTTATTAGTGCACTTCAAAACCACAAAGTGTATTTAACCTTTTCAACTCACACTGAATCTTTTCTTTGCCTTAAGTTTCTGTGTTATTTTTTTGTTCTCATTTTTTACTCATATTACAGTTGTCACTCTTCTGTATTTTTCCTTTATATTTCACCAGCATTTGGCCTACTAGTGTTCTTCACCTTGAGCCATGTGAACGGAACTTCAGCTTATGATAGTGTAGTTTATTGGTGTCCCCTTGAACCTAACCAATTAGAATGATCCCAGGCATTCTCTGTTTCTCTTTCCTAGGCTGACTCGAGCTGGGGCAGTACAGCACTGCCGTATTCCTTGGGCTGATACTAGCTCTGGAATGCTAAAAGAAGATAGTTACAAAATGCAAAGTGCCTGTGGTTTTAAGAAATGATTAGGCTCTGCTCGTTCACTGACTTGTTACCTGTGGGATGTGAATGATTAAAGATTACAGTCAGGAAAAAATGTTCTAAAAAAAAGTTAGGGGGGAGTTAAGATTATCTGAAAGATATACCAAAACCATGACAGCTTTCAGTTATCCAGTTTTCTTAAAGAAATATTTCCAGGTTTTTTGTTTTTTTCTCCTTTTCTAACCATCCATGTTTTTTTTTTTTTTTTTTTGAGACAGGGTCTCACTCTGTTGCCTGGTCTAGAGTGCCATGGCGTCAGCCTAGCTCACTGCAACCTTAAACTCCTGGGCTCAAGCAATCCTCCTGCCTCAGCCTCCCGAGTAGCTGAGACTACAGGCATGCGCCACCATGCCCAGCTCATTTTTTCTATATATTTTTAGTTGTCCAGCTAATTTCTTTCTATTTTTTTGGTAGAGTTGGGGTCTCGCTCTTGCTCAGGCTGGTCTTGAACTCCTGAGCTCAAATGATCCACCTGCCTCAGCCTCCCAGAATGCTAGGATTACAGGCGTGAGCCACTGCGCCCAGCCCATCTATGTTTTTTTGATCCGATAGTTTATCAAGCATGTTTACCCTAAGTTGGACATATTGGAGGAAAAGAAGGAAAATCTAAATTTTTTTAGTGTTCTTTGTTAACAACTCTTGTTTGAAGTAAAGAAGCCAGTGACATTATAGACTAAAATGAATTTTTAAATTAACTATATGTAATGTGTATTTTCTTTGTCTCTTACTAATATAGGTTATTGAGAAAGTTATTTTATGAGTCTAAGAGTAATACTAATACTTTTAACCATGTGAACTGCTTATTATTTATACATAATTGCCATTTTGGTACTAAAATGGTTATACCTGTTATTAAAATATTTATTCCTCCTTTAAAATTATATTAACTACAACTATAAATTTTATCATTGTATATAAACTCCTCCGAGTTTGCATAGGTTTTCTTCATATAGGATTATTGCTGTTTTCAACAAAAACTTCAGTGGGATCTCTGTTTTAGCAAGTAGTTCCCAATTCCTACACTCTGAGTTCTCATATACTCTATTTCCAACCATATCTCTCTTTTCTTCCTTTTCTCCCTCCCTCTCTATTCTTAGTTGATCAGTGACTCATTTGTAAGGTATTTATTAAGTGCCTTCTCTTCCCCCAGGCACTGTTTTAGGCCCTAGGAAATCAGTGGTGAGAAAATCCCTGCCCCCAAGAGCCCCTGTGATCGTGAGTTTAGATTTCAGTGAAATGGCTCCGAATGGCGAGAAATAGAAGTAGGGGAGAAAAAGAGAGCTATTCTTTTTTCCTTCATTTATTTAAAATATTATGTATACACACAGAAAATGTTCCTTAAGCATATGCATACACAATAATGAATCACTAAGGCAAACACCTGTGTAATTATTATACCACTTAGGGTCAAAAACCAGAACATTTCATCAGCCCAGTCTGTACCCCTCAGCACCTCATCCCTATCCCAAGAGATAAAAAGTATCTTGACTTTTGTATTGATCACCTCTGTGCTTTACTTTATAAGTTTTTTTTTTTAATAGTTTTACCACCGATGTAATGTATTACTGAGGAATTTTTCTCCAAGGGAATACTATTTATATTGGATATAATGCACAATTGTTCTGTCCTTAAACAATGCAGTTTTGCTTGTTTTTGTACTGTATATGAATAGAATCATATTGAAAACATTATTTTGTGTCTTATTTCACACACCAGTCTGTTTGTGAGATTTATCCATGTTGTTTGTAATAGCTGTGATTTATTCATTTTATTTCTATTAATATATAGTATCCCATGATATGAATATACCACAAGATATTTTTCCATTGCACCTATTGATAGATTTTTAGGTTGCTTTCAGTTTGGGGCTCTTATTTAATAGCTGCAATGAGCATTCCTAAATGTTTATCCTGGTATACTCTTAAACATTGATGTGCATTCTTAAACATTTAAGACTATAAATCCAGGAATGAAATTGCTGGCTCATATAGTGATGTCAGTTTTCAGTTTTTACTTGATAATGCCACACTGGTTCCCAGCATGTGTGAGTGTTCCCCTTGCTCCATGTCCTCTCCAGTGCTTGGTGTTATTATATTTCTTAGTTTTTGTCTCATCTGGCAAGTATGTAATGGTTATCTTGTGGTTTTAATTTTTCTCTTTAATAATAAAGTTGAGCCTCTTTTTGTGTCTATTGGCCTTTTTTTGTCAATTGTCTTCTTACATAACTGTTTTGCCCATTTTTCTACTGGGTTTTCTGTCTGTCTTACTGATTTATAGTTTTTTGTTTCTTTTTGATAGTCTGGATACAAGTTCTTTGTTTTTTATAAATATCTTTCATTACTTTGTGGTTTCTCATTTCATTCTCTTTAAATATCTTTCAATGAATAGACACTTTAATATAATTTTAATGTAACCATATTTACCACTTTTCTCTTTATGATTAGTGCTTTTTGTTTCTTGTTTAAGAAATCCTTCCATCCCCCAAAACCATAAAGATATTCTCTATTATTTCTTTTTTATAAGACCTTTATAGTTTTACATTTTACGTTAGGGCTGTAATCCACCTGGAATTGATTTTGGGATATAGAGTGAGGTAGGTGTCCTATTCAGTTTTTTTCCATATGGATAACCAGTTGTTCCTGGGAAGTTTTTTGAAAAATTTATCCTTTTCCCACTGATACACAGTGTCTACCATTCTTTTCTATGTGTCGTTTTTAAAGAAACTTGAAAACGCAGAGTATTTCTTAAGGACTATATATCTTTGGGAATTACATAAACAGAGCAAAGTGTTGACAGTCAATAACAAAATGTAAAACAGTAGACTGTAATAACTATGGAATTTCTAAGTTATAATAAAATAATTATGGATATACATTTACTTAAATACAAATATACACCTGATGCTGAAAGCACAGTACGGGCATGGACTCTGAGGGCACTGAGAACTGGCATTATAGGCTATATCTAACTTAATAATTTTTTTTTACTTTTATACTTGGGCATGTTACTTAACTCCTGAACCTCCCTTTCTCAGGCATAAAACAAAAATCATGCTCATCTCAATGAAGTAATAAATACGAGGTACTATAGCACAGCACAAGACAGAGAGTCCTTTAAAAATGTCTATTTACTTTATTCCATATAATTCAAAGTGCAACGCAAGTGGGAAAATTGCTGCATTGAGAGAGATGAGTCAAGGACAACCCAGTCTAGGTCTTCCCAGGATACCTGGCTCCCTCCAGGGTTCTTTCCACTCAACTCCATGGCCAAGGTGCTCATTTCTAAGTACTCTGAATGAATTTACTAATAATTTAGGCTTATTTATTGGCTATCATCAAACTTGGTAAGAAATGCCTTATTTTATTCATAGCATGACATTCTAGATGATTTAGAATGAATCTGGATTATGTTTGTAGTCTATTCCTATGAGTTAGCCTGTCTTTAAAACAAACAAACATAAATTCTGTGGGGGAAATGATAACCATTTCTAATCCAGAGTAATTATGTCATCATTGTTTCCCCCCAGATAAAAGCTGTATAATGCGTGGAGGACATTATATGGATGCTGTAAGCTACCTTTCCTTTCTGCGAAATGCTTTTCTCCTCTCTTAGTTTCCTATTTATAATGATATTTTTCTGACTTTCGTACTTTAACCACCCTTTCTCTCTCCTTTTTGCTGTATCCTCTTTCTGTTCTTGTACCTATGGACTAGGAAGTTCCTATAGGTATTTCCTAAGCCTTAATTGTTGTCCATCCCTTTTCTCTACTTATCCTTTCAAAAATATTTTATCCATTTATTACTACACCTCAATTCCTCAGAACATCACCACTTGAATTTCTTTTTTTTTTTTTTTTCTTTTTTTTTTTTGAGACAGAGTCTCGCTTTGTTGCCCGGGCTAGAGTGAGTGCCGTGGCGTCAGCCTAGCTCACAGCAACCTCAAACTCCTGGGCTTAAGCGATCCTACTGCCTCAGCCTCCCGAGTAGCTGGGACTACAAGCATGCGCCACCATGCCCGGCTAATTTTTTCTATATTTTTAGTGGGCCAGATAATTTCTTTCTATTTTTAGTAGAGACGGGGTCTTGCTCTTGCTCAGGCTGGTCTTGAACTCCTGACCTTGAGCGCTCTACCCGCCTCGGCCTCCCAGAGTGCTAGGATTACAGGCGTGAGCCACCGCGCCTGGCCACCACTTGAATTTCTTATCACCTTCTCTAACTCAGGATGTGAAAAAGTAATTTTTTTTTATTCTGAAACCAACTTTTACCTTTCTTAAGTCTCTCATTTACCCAGATACTTCAGGGCCATATTCTCTACTTTTCCTTCTTTTTCATCTCATGTATTCTATTTGTTATTAAGTAGTGTCTGCTCTTTTCAAAATATTTTTCAAATAGTTTCTCTTACTTTAACTACTCCGACATTATCACAGGCCTTCAACATTCACCTCACACCTAAGCTAATCTTGCTTTAGGTTAATTTTGCCGTATCACCTGCCTGCTCCAAAAGTTCCAGCAACTCCTATTGCCTGTAAGAGTGGTTCTCAAATGTCTTTAGAAAGAGTTATGTTTTGTTTATTTCCTTACATTGACACCAAAAGCATCAATGACAAAAGAAAATGTAGGTAAATTGGACTTCATCAAAATTAAAAATACTTGTACATCAAAGGACACCATCAAGAAACTGAAAAGACAGTTCACAGAATGGGAGAGAATATTTGCAACTTATGTATCTAATAAATGACTTATATCCAGAATACATAAGGAATGCTCGCAACTCAATAATGGAAGGAAAACCCAACTGAAAAATGGACAAAAGATTTGAATAGACATTTCTCCAAAGCAGATATACAGATGACTGTTAAGCACATGAAAAGATGCTCAGCATCATTAGCCATCAGGGAAATGTATCAAAATCAAAACCACGGTAATATACTGCTTTACACCCACTAGGATGGCTGTAATAAGAATAATATAAAAGATAATACCTGTTGGCAAAGATATGGAGAAATCTGAACCCTTGTACATTGCTGGTAGGGATGTATTAATAAAGTGGTACAGACACTTTGGATAACAGTTTGGGCAGTTTCTAAAAAAGTTAAACATAGAGTTACCATGTGACCCAGCAATATTTCTTATATTTCTTATTCTTCATCTCAATATGGCTGTAGGGGGAAAAAAGCCAAGGTAAATAAAAGCAGTCTATGAGTGGAACAGTAGTGAGAGTGTGTCACGAACCAAAGGTTCCAATTAATTCATAATCAAATTCTTTGTACCTGAAGTCTAATAAAAAATTTTAATTTGGGGGAAAAAGAAGAAAAGAAAAGAAAGCAATGGCCCAGAGGATAAAGTCTGAGGTCCTCACTCTTGACATTTAAAGCTGTATTTTATCTGCCCCGATGCTACTATGCACTCTTTATTTCTTGCCACGTGCCCCTGCAAACCCTTTATCATACCCAGGGCAGTCTCTTTATTGTCCCTTGAACTTAACAAGTTAATTCTAAGTGTTCTTCCTTGCTTATGCTCTTTGCCAACTACATTCCAGAAAACCCTCTCCACCTCCGCCTCTGCTTCTCCAGATCCTGGCCATTCGGCCAAGTTCTACTTCCTTTTTGAGTCTTTCCCTAGCATCTTATATTTTATGCCTTTGGTTCATTCATAGGAACTAACACATTGCTGTACTCATTGGAAGGGTTCCATAAATACATGTTCAATAAATGATCGAAGGAAATGGAGGAACTTATTTAGAGACTTGTAAAAGAGACATTAAGAATGAGAAGCTTTAGTAAATAGTGAAAGACGTTATGACTAAGACCAGCTCCAGAACCAAAATAAGATGAAGAAGCTCATTCATTGAATGGAAACAGTATTCTAGGTTCAAGTCACAGGTCAAACTTCAGCTCTAATGCTTGTCTTTACCTGCTTCTTTGGCATTTCAGACACGAGCCAGTAAGACTTCTTCCTCAGTTTTTTTTCTTTTTTTTAACTCATGGCTTTAATCTTTGTTATGAGAATTTTCTCTTCCAAGTTGCCTGATCTTTCAGTTTTTTCAGTCATCTATATGTGTAGGTAACTAAAAACAGCAAAAATCTTAGTAATTCTGTTCCTTGTCTGTCTGTTCTCCACCTACCCCATCCCACCTCCACTTCCTACCATAACAGCCCAGCATTTCCCTGTACTTGCCTAAACTGCCAACAAAACCCAAAATAGACTAGTTTGAGTTTTAACTGCGTTTATTTTTTTCCTTGCAGTTCTCTTAAAATATGTAGCAAAATGTCGCCAAAGACAAGCAGCTCAGAGAATAAAGAGGAGGTATTCTCCCCATCTCAGTTATTCAGTCCCTGAAGTGTTGATTGGAAGGAACTGAACTTTCAAAATGAGTTCTAGATTTAGCATATGTTAATAACTTGAGGTTTTTCCCACATGGATAATTTAAATTTTCATAAAATAAAGTTATGTTATATCTGAATGGACTTGAGCTAGTTAGAATTTTACCGTAGAAGATGCATAGTAATAGTTAAGATTAATGTGACATACTTGTAAAGAGCCACTGGTAGGGAAGATAAGCTAAGCTTTCAATGAGACTGTCAATTTTTAATAACATTGGAAAGGGAGGGTAGGTCAGACCCTGTTAGGTTTGGTACATTAAAGAAAGAATTGGGATACTCTAGTCTCATTAACTGGAGGAACCTGCCTAGTATAATGGGGCAAAAATGTGTCATTGGAGGCAGGGAGTGGGAAATTTTGCTTGAATGTGCAACATCTTAGAGTTGAGAATAAGAATAATACTTGAAATGATTATAGGAGACCCCTTGACAGGTTCCCAAGATGAGAGGATTGTGCTTGGTATGTTAGAGAAAATAAGAGCAAGCCGGTAGGGTTTTCTGTTATTGTTGAAGTTTATTGAAATCTTGCATTTGGTGATTGGGTCTAACTTTTGAATCCAGCTGTTTGGCTGTAACATGCTGTGGAAGCAGCTGCTTCCCCAGA
>CM052438.1:106592910-106684214 GCA_028533085.1 Varecia variegata
CCCCCCCCCCCCCCCCCCCCCCGTAGAGTGAAAGGATGGATAGGTTACTATTTGTAGATAGAACATTTGTGATTGAAAATGAGAAGTTTATCTATTTTCAACTGCTTAGGAGGAAATTTAAAATCAACTGGCTTAAATTCATTGCTTAGCCTGTTGCATTCTCCATTCAAAACACATACAAAAAACCCTCCTTGATTCTCTCTTGTAGACTTTGCTATTTAATCACATCAATGTCAGAATCTATCAGCTATAACAGAATCATTTACATTTGTCCTCTGTGCTGTGGAGAAGAGGAAGGCTAATTATGGAAAAGGACCTGTTGAAGGTCTTGCACACTAATAAAAAAAATTAAAGGTTTTCTTTCTATGTAATTCTCATAGACATCTACTTTGCTGAATCTCACTTATTGAGATTTTTAGCAACCTATCCACACTCTTTTAAGAAAAATTTTAACAGTGTTCAGTGCATGCAGACTTTAAGTTGTGAATTAAAGTTATTGTGTTTTAAAAGTTTTAGGTGAGTTGGTAGAGCTTTAAATGCAGTTTCATTCAATAGTGAGCATTTATTAAGTGCTCTCTGTTTTCAACACTATGTTACATACTGTGAAAGAGTCAGAGAAGAATAAGGTGTCTTAAGGAACTAGAGAGAGAGGCTAGATCTGTACAAAAGAGAGATAAGGAGTTTTTCAGGAGCTAGAAGAATAGGTTTTACATATGTATAATATACATATACACACACATACATACACATATGTATGCAAATAATAATGGGAAAATACAAATGGAGTACAGAGAAGGTAGGGGACATTTCTTATAGGGGATCCAGGAAGACTTCACAGAAGAGGTATTATTTATTTCCATTAATGAATGAGAATATTTGTTTTCTCATAGAAGTAGCTATAATGATGCTAATTGTGGTCTTGACCTCAAAGCCCCTTGTGATCATTAAGTTAATTTTAGAACCTTGGGAGGGACGGCTAGGACGTAGAGGCTCTAGTAGCTGGCCAGCTGCCATTGTCAGTTTGAGAAGGCTCCCCTAGCCAGAAAATGATGAGAAGATTGGCCCAGTGATTTTATTGCAATTTAATTTCGTGATCCTTTCTTGAGTCCCTGATGTGTATTAAAAACACCGTGTGGAGACTAGGATAAATAAAGCTATGTCGTTCCTCCCCCATTTCTAACTAGTGGAGGGTATAAACACATAATACGGCTAAGTATAATATAAGGCAGAGTAGTAATGGGATGTAGAGGTATAAACAAAGGGCTATGGAAGCACAGAGGAGGAAGCCATTGACATTATGTTTTCTGGTGGAAATCAGTTAAGGCTTCATTCAGGAAGTAATATTTGACTGGGCCTTGAAAATGAGTGGTTATTTTAAAGATGCAAAAGAAAAAAAGGCATGGCACAGAGAGGAAATAGCATAAGAAAGATATGTAAATCCAGGATATGAATAGTAATGCTAGCATGTCCAGGGATAAATTGGAAAGGTGGAGTGGGACTGGGTTGTGAAAGACCTTAAATGACAATGCAAAGAGATTAAGACTATTCTGTAAGTAGAAGGGAGCCAGCAAATGTTTTTGAGCAGGGAGGTAACAGGGTCTGATTTCTGTAATATTCACTGTGCTATATGAGTGGATGGCTTAGAGGGAAATGAAATAGATGTAGGTAGTAAAAGACAGCATCAATCTAGGCCAGAGATGATAGGCGTATGAATTGAGATGGTAGGGATGGAAATAGAAGGAGGAGATAGATTCAAGACACACTTAGGGACTAGAAGCAGTAAGAGTTTTATTACCAGCTTGAAATGGGGAATGAGAAGGAGAAAGGAATTAAAGATGGCTCCAGTGTTCCTAGTAACAGAGATGGTGATGCCATTAATGAAGATGAGAACAATACTAGAAGAGCAGATTTGACTTTGGAAAGTGGTAGGTTTTAGTTGTTTCTTCCTAAGCAAGTATTGGAAGCTCATGCCAGGAACTTGAGTGGTACTGGGCATACATGGTGGCATGCACCTATCTATAGTCCTAGCTACTCAGGAGGCTGAGGTGGGAGGATCGCTTGAGCTCAGGAATTCAAGGCTGTAGTGTGCTGTGATTGTGCCTGTGAATAGGCACTGCTCTCCTGCCTGGGCAACATAGTGAGATGCCATTTTTTAAAAAAGAGTGGTATCAGGGCCAGAGATATAAATTTGGGGAATTATCCCCAAAGAAATCATAGTGGAAATGGTGGGACCACAAGAGTTATCTCTAAGAAAATGTAGAGCAAGGAGAGGCAGTCAAAATCGGCAGATGCCCACTAGCAAAAGCAGGCAGAGTTGTCAACAAGAGAGTAAAACTAGGAAAAAGAGGAAAGCGTGTCAGAGAGTAGGAGTGTACTTGGCATTTTCAGATGCTGAGTTGCAGGGAGTGTGGTATGCCTGGGGCATGAGGGATTTCTAGTCTGTCTTACTGGCTATGCATAAATAACAACGTTTATATGCCAGTGGCTCTCTATCCTTCGGCCCACCATCCTTGCTCATTTTCTTAGTTTTCTTCCCCACGACTCACCCCTCCTACCTCCCATCTGCTCCCTCTTACAACAGTAGGAGGGGCAGAAAAGAAGGGGGAAAGTTCAAGCACAGAGTTGAATTTAGAATGTAAACGTTCTTGGTTCAGTTTGTAAATAAGTTGCTGATTCCTCATTTTGAATAAACTACCTTAATGATGATAATGTTACTTTGTCTAATTTTAAGTGGTCATAAATGTGTTTGCCATGAGAAGTAAAAATAATGTGAAACTTTCGGGTCCAGTTGAGTAGACTTACCTGTATATACTGATTCTAATGTGGTCTTGACATCAATCATCCAATTTCGTTTTTATTTTTAAAGGAACAAATACCACTTGCCTCACTCTGCCTAGGTTTATGAAAGGAGTAGTGCTGTTTTTGCTGACATAAACCATGTTTACTTTTAGTTAACCAGATACGCTTTTGCATTCTAACTCATCTATATCTCTGTTTTGCTATTTTTTTTTTTTTTAAGTTTAAGTGGCTGGCTATGTAGTTTCTAAATGTTCTCTTTTCACATTTAGTATTCTCAATGATTTGGAACCTTTACCCTAGTGACTAGAGACTAGTGTTTGCTGGGTTATGATAACATGAGTTGTGTCCATTTACCTTTCTAGATTTTGGCTTCAGTAACCTCTTCACTCCTGGGCAGCTGCTGAAGACCTGGTGTGGCAGCCCTCCTTACGCTGCACCTGAACTCTTTGAAGGAAAGGAGTATGATGGGCCCAAGGTGGACATCTGGGTAAGTAACTACCTCCTCTTATATCCCATGGCATTAGTTACCCTTGATTGATGACAGCTGACCTTCTCCTGGAGGACACATAATACGCATGTGAATTGAGATCATGATCACTTGTTCTTTCAAGTCCCAATTCTTTGTGTAAAGTCTTTCCTCCAGCACTTATCTTACGGGCTGAACCATAAGTTTCAAACTACCCTTTTGCATCTGCAAAAGAACTCCAAGGATGGGTGCCCTTGCCAAGGACAAAGATTCCTGTTGTCATTTGCCTCATCCCTAGAGAATGAATACTGAGAAAAATTTGGGATGTTACCCCAAATTAATGTCTGGAAGCAAAGAAGAGTGTTAACTATTTTAAAGATGATTGGCCTTGACAATGCTCCATATTATTTCTCATTTAAAAAAAAGAAGAAAAAAATGTGTTCTATAATCTTGTGCATGACTCACCATCATCTGTATGAAGATGTGTGTGTATGAACACACTATGATGGGCTCTTGTGTTTCCTCTAATTGTGCGTACTCTCTGTTTGTCATGCAGAGCCTTGGAGTTGTCCTCTATGTGCTCGTGTGCGGTGCCCTGCCATTTGATGGGAGCACCCTGCAGAATCTGCGGGCCCGGGTGCTGAGTGGAAAGTTCCGCATCCCATTTTTTATGTCTACAGGTAAGGGAGTTGCCAGGACACAGCTATGACTGGGTTCATGGAAAGTTAGATATGTTAAATTATCCCAGGAATGTATTGATGGAGTATAAATAGCCTACTTAACCTTTCTTAGCTCCGGTTTGCTGACCTGGCGCCTCCAGAAGGCAAGGTTCTGTAGGAACAGAGTATACAGGCGTTAGCCTCAGATAGCTCTGTGTGGGTTTGAGTTTGGGCCCTGCATATTCCTATGTCTGAGCTTTAGTTTCCTTGTCTACAAACAGGCTGAGAGTTTTGTGAGGGCTATTACTATAAGAATTAAATTAAATAATGTATGTAAAGAGTTAATAGGCCCATCACATAGCAGCAATGCAATAAATGTTTCTGTTTTGCTTCCATTCTGCCCCCCCTCCCCACACCATTTTTCAGGATAATATTTCCATTTACTGGGGCCCCATTCTGATGTGGTTTTAAATGCCAAGGATAAAGCAGGCTTTGCATCTTAGTCTTGCTACTTCATTTCCTAACTCTATGATATTTATCCTCCAGACTCAAATAATGCAAAATTTTTAAATGAGTGGGCAGTAGGGTAGGTAGATCTTGAAAAAATTTTAACACTGAAAATAGATACCTAATACCCAGAATTTACAGTATTTTATCACCATTTATTTGCATACAAGAAGAGAACATTTTAGAGACAATGCAGAAAGTTGTATATTTAGTTTTGCTTAATCATCTATTTTCATTTTAAGGGAGAAATAGATCCACTGGGTTAGCAGCAAAGATGAAGCACATAGGCATTGCATTTTAGAATAAAGTGGTGAAACTTGGACTAGATTTAACTTTAAGTCTCCTTCGAATTGATGACTTGATTGTATAGCAGATAGTGCTAAATGCTGTGAGAAAAATAAAATGGAGGAGTTTAAGATGGTAGTAACGTCTACTGAGAAATTGACCTTTCAGCAAAGCTTGGGAGAAGGTGAGGGTGTGAGCCATGCAGTCTGTGGAAGAGCATTCTGGGTAGAGGGAACAGAAGTGCAAAGGCCCCAGGGAGGGAACATGGCTTGAGTGTTTAAGGAACAGGAAGGAGGCCCGTGTGCTTGAAAAGAAGGAGTGATGGGAGAAAAGAGATGAGGTCAGAGAGATGAGAGGGAGCTTAATTTTAGGGCCCAGTCAGTCAATGTAAAGACTTTAATTTTTACTCCCTGTGAAATGTGAAGGATTGGAGGGTTGTGACAGAGGAATGGCGTGATCTGACTTTTGTTTTTTCCAATTTTTATTATGAAAAGTTTCAAATATACAGAAAGTTGAAAGAATTTTGCAGTGACTTTTGTTTAAAAAAGATCACTTTGGCTGCTATGTTGTCAGTAGGTTGAAAGGTGCCAGGGCTGAAGGAGGGAGACCGGTTAGTAGGAAACTTTTGCAATAGTCTGGATGCGAGATATTGGTAGCTAGTTCCCAGACTGGGGTGTAGAGGTAGAGATGGTAAGAAGTGGTCAGATTTAAGAGATGCTACATACTGTGTGGCAGGTACTGTTCAAAGCATCTTACAAACATGAACTCATTTAATTATCATAGCAACCCTATGAGATACATAAAATTATCATCGCCATTTTACTGGTGATAAAACTGAGTCCAGAAGAGGTTAATTAAGCACTTTCTCCAAGATAACACAGCTATTAATACTAAGTGGCTAAACTAGAAATTGAACCCAGGCAGTCTGACTCTTAACAACGTTTAGTGTTGGATTTGAGGTGAAAGAAAGAGAATAATTAAAGGTTAATTCCAGAGTCCTGGCATGAGCAACTGCAAGGATGGATTTACTTCTAACTGAGATGGGGATGACTGGGAAAGAATATTTACCTTTTGGAGAGATGTTTTAGACATGTCAAGTTTGAGATGCCCATTAGACATCTAAGTTGAGATATTGTATAGGTAGTTGAATTTAGGAGAGAGTTCTGGGCTAAGGGTGTACAGTTGGGAAGCATCAGTGTACAGATAATATTTAAAGCTATGAGATGAGATCACTATTTAGGCATTGATTACAGAGAAGAGAAGAGGTCCAAGGATTAAGCTGTGGAACATACCAATATTTAGAGATCAGGTAGTTGACGAGGGATCCTAAGAATGGTGAGGTAAGCCAGAGTCTGCTGTCCTAGAAGACAAGTGAAGAAAATGTTCCAAGGAGGGGAGTGAGGAGCTGTGGGGAGTGCTGCTGCTAAGTCAAGTGAGGGGACCGAGAACTGAATGTTGGGTTTAGAAATGTGGAGATCATTAATGATTTTGAAGTGTACTTTTGGTGGAGGGGCAGAAACAAAAGCCTAAATCATATGGCTACAACAGAAAAGGAACAGAAGGAAAATGGAGAAAGGAAGTAGACATAACTCTTCCCAATTTTGCTATAAAAGGAAGCAAACGTGGTCTAGTATTCCTCTGGTCAGGGTCACCAATGATCTCATCATTCATCACCTGTATATCCTCAGACTTTATCTTAATGACTGCCCAGCACTAGTTAGCACTTCACCACTTCTTTTTTCTTTTAATTGAATTTATATTTTAGAGCAGTTTTAGGTTCACAGCAAAATGGAGTGGGAGGTACAGGGTTTCCATGTGCCTTAATGCCTGTCCCCACACCCCTTCACCCCACCCCCTAACACACAGGTTCCTCTACTATCAATGTCCCCCACCAGAGTGGTCCATTTGTTACAATCAGTGAGCTCCATTGACACATTATTATTATCCAAAGTCCATAGTTTACACTAGGATTGTCTCTCACTGTTGTACATTCTATGGGTTTTGACAAATGTATAATGACATGTATCCATCATTATAGTATCCTACAGGATAGTTTCACTGGCCCAAAAGCCCTCTATGCTCTGCCTGTTTATCCCTCCTTCCCCCCACTCCTGGTAACCACTGATCCTTTTACTGTCTCTATAACCAGAATGTCATATGGTTGGAAACATATATACAGTATGTAGCCTTTTCACATTGGCTTTTTTCACTTAGTAATATGCAATAAGGTTCCTCCATGTCTTTTCATGGCTTGATAGCTCATTTCTTTTTAGCACTGAATAATATGTCATTGTTTGGATGAAATACAGTTTATTTATCCTTTCACCTACTGACGGACATCTTGGTTGCTTCCAAGTTTTGACAGTTATGAATAAAGCTACTGTAACATCCTTGTACAGATTTTTGTATGGACATAAATTTTCAACTCATTTGGGTATGGCTCAAGGAACATGATTGCTGGACTGCATGGGAAGAGAATGTTTAGTTTTGTGAGAAACTGCCAAACTGTCTTCCAAAGTGGCTGTACCATTTTGCATTCCCACCATCAATAAGTGAGAGTTACTGTTGCCACATCCTCACCAGCACTTGGTGTTGTCAGTGTTTTGGATTTTGGCCACTCTAATAGGGGTGTAGTGGTATCTCATGGTTTTAATTTGCAATTCTCTAATGATGTATGATGATGAGCATAGATTCATATGCTAATTTGCTTGCCATCTGTATATCTTTGGTGAAGTGTTTTCAGGTCTTTTGTCCATTTTTCTTATTTGGGTTGTTTGTTTTCTCATTGTTGAATCACTCATTACTTTTTGAAACACTTCTCATTGCTTCTGAGACACCACATTCTCCGGTTTTCTGCCTGTCCTCTGGAGTATCTTCCCATTCTTCTCTGCTAAAGATCTCTTTCTCTGTCCATCCTTTACATCTTTTCTTCTTTACACCATCTTTCTTGAGCCATCTTATTTACTGCCATGGCTTAATTGATACTGTGAAGATCAGCTCTTTTGTTTGTTTGTTTGTTTTTTGAGACAGAGTCTCACTCTGTTGCCCAGGCTAGAGTGAGTGTCGTGGCGTCAGCCTAGCTCACAGCAACTTCAGACTCCTGGGCTCAAGTGATCCTCCTGCCTCAGCCTTCTGAGTAGCTGAGACTACAGGCATGCGCCATCATGCCCGGCTAATTTTTTCTATATATATTTTTAGCTGTCCAGATCATTTCTTTTCTATTTTTAGTAGAGACGGAGTCTCACTCTTGCTCAGGCTGGTCTCGAACCCCTGAGCTCAAACAATCCGCCTGCCTCAGCCTCCCAGAGTGCTAGGATTACAGGCATGAGCCACCGCGCCCGGCCAAGATCAGCTCTTAATTAACTTTTTGGCTTGGATCTCTCCTCTGGGATCCAGGGCTATATATCCAATCATTTGCTACCCATTGTCTTCAGCTTCATGTCTTGAAATCACATCAACGGAAACATTTTCAAAAATGAACTTAACTCCCCCCTCCCTAGATTTGCTTTATTCTGTCTTCTCTGATAGTGTCACTGTCTGACCAAGGCACGAACAAGACTTGATTCCTCCTTTTCTCTCACCGTTGCCACAGCCGATCGGTTACGAAATCCTGTAGCTACTTCTACAGGTCATACTATCGTCCGCTCTTGCCTCGATTAAACAGTAGCCAACTATATGCACTCCTGGCTCCAGTCTTTAACCTCTCTAATCCATTCTCCACTTTGCTGCATGAGTAATCTTTCTAAAACACAAATATAAAAACAAACAAAACATACCCCGCCCCCCACACACACACTCTTACACAAATCCGATCACATCATTTTCCAGCCTAAAACTTTTCAGTGGTTTCCATTTCCTGTAAGGTAAAGTTTACTCTTTAATGTGGCTAAAACACTAATTTTCAAACATTTTTTACCATGACCATAATAAAAAATACATTTTATACTGTAACTCAGAACACACATGTACAATTGAACAAAAGACTCTTAAAAAAGCAAAACTTACCTTTACTACATGTAGTGTGCTCCAGTGTATTCTATTCCATTTAAAAATGTTCATTACAACTTACTAAATTGATCTCCTGACTGCTGTTTGGAAAACAATGGCATAGGAATACCTTTATAACTTGGCTTCCGCCTATCTTGTCAGCCCCAACTCCCATTCTACAACCAGGCATCTTAATTTTCTTCTAGTTCCCCGAACAAGTCATGTTTTCTGGAGCAATTCCCACTCCTCGAAATACTTCTTCCACCCCCCAACTCCACTATTCTACAATCTAGAATAAGAAATTACATGGGGTAGAAAAAAGAATCTAGATAATTTCTACTCATTCTTTAGGTCTCTGAACTTTCTCATATCATGGTACTTGAACCAAACTTTATATTGTAATTATTCTTTCATTGTATATCTTCCATACCAGACTATGAGCAAGCAATAAGGGAACAAAGTATCTGTTGTAGTAGGACTTAGTAAATAGTAAATCTCTGCCAGAATCCTGTTTAACCACTCCCTCTTGTCCCAGTGGCTTTCATTTATATTTAGAATAAAATTCAAGGAGTCATTATCCGAGATCCCCAAACCCTGGGCCACAGTATTGGTCCATGGCCTATTAGGGACCAGGACGCAGAGCTCTACCCCTCTACCCCCCCCCCCCCCCCAACCATCCGTGCTTCCCTCTGGGGTGGAAAAATTGTCTTCCATGAAACTTAGGAACTCTGAGCAGGTGGGGGTGTGTGTGTGCACAGCAGGAGGTGAGCGGCAGGCCAGCCAAGGCTTCCTCTGTATTTGCAGCCACTCCCCATTGCCATTGCTCATTTCACCACCTGTGCTATGCCTCCCCCAACCCCGGCCCCCCGCCCCAGCATCCGCCAAAAATTGTCTTCCTTGAAACCGGTCCTTGGTGCCAAAAACATTAGAGATCACTGATTATTATTATGGCCTACAAGGCACAACTGCCCTTACCCCCTCTTTGATCTCATTTCTTACTACACTTCACCCAGGTTTTAAGCTCCGGTCACAGAGGCAGCCCTTGCTGTTTCTCAGCCTTGCCAAGCACATGCATTCCTGTTCCCTTCTGTAGTCACATGGCCCCTCAGAGAGGCCTTTCCTGACTACCCTCATCATCCTTTTTCTTCATAGCACTTAGCACTACCTCATTTTATTTTTGTATTGTCTCCCCATCCCCATCCCCATGCGACAGTAATAAGCTTTTGGGTTTTTGTTCACTGCTATATTCCCAGGGCTTAGAACAGTGCCTGGGTCCTAGTGGGCACCCAGTAAATATTTGTTTAAATGAATGCATAGGTTTATTAAAATGCGGACTACAAAAGCCCCTCCAGAGAGTACATTCTTATTCAAATAATAATATCAATAGTAATATCAAGACATTACATTTCTTTTTTTTTTTTTTTTTGAGACAGAGTCTTCCTCTGTTCCCTGGGCTAGAGTGAGTGCCGTGGCGTCAGCCTAGCTCACAGCAACCTCAAACTCCTGGGCTTAAGGGATCCTATTGCCTCAGCCTCCCGAGTAGCTGGGACTACAGGCATGCGCCACCATGCCCAGCTATTTTTTTTCTATATATATTTTTAGTTGGCCAGATAATTTCTTTCTATTTTTAGTAGAGACGGGGTCTCGCTCAGGCTGGTCTTGAACTCCTGACCTCGAGCAATCCACCCGCCTTGGCCTCCCAGAGTGCTAGGATTACAGGCGTGAGCCACCGCGCCCGGCCAAGACATTACATTTCTTGAGAGGCTGAGGCAGGAGGATCACTTGAGCCCAGGAGTTTGAGGCCGCAGTGAGCTATGATGATGCCTCTGTACCCTAACCTGGGCAACAACCTGAGACCCTGCCTCAATCTAAAAAAGAAGAAAGAAAAGAAAAAAAATTACATGTCTTTAGGGCTTTTGAGTTTATAAAATATTTTCTTATACGTGGTCTGATTTGAGCTTCATAACTATACGACTGGTCATGGCACATATTATTTTATCATTTGCCAATGAAATTTAGGAAGCTGAAGTTTGGAGAAATTAGTTGACTTGCCCAAAGACACACAAAGACATATAGGTAATAAGTAACTAAGTCAGTACTCAAATTCCGTGTTTGTTAGTACTAATTTTGCAAAAAAGGTTAGGATAAGCAAACCACTTCCTCTGCTTTTCCAATGTCCACAGTATTTCCTGTGAGCAACTTGGATCTTCTCTACCCTCTGCCGCCACCCTCGCACCATGGCAAAGATTCTGCCTCACACTGTACCAGAGCTAGCTGCAGATGGTGGGTCCTGGTACATCGCTAGCAACGCTGTCAACCACTTGTCCATTAGTGCTTAGAAATAAACCATATAACATTTTAACTGCTTAGAAAGAACTAATATTTGTAATATGATATAAGTTAACATGAAAGCTTAAAGACTCACAGAAAGCCTACAGGATTATCCTAAGTGTAGTCACTCTTTAATCCCAGATAAGTAGTTCCCTAAGTAGGAATAAAAGTTTTTGTAAGATTAAGTACAGAGGATGAGAAACAACCCAGTCTAGGAAATGAGTACATAATTGCCACATTACCAGTGTGATCTCTCCTGCCCTTGGGAACATACATGTCCTTGGCGTTGCCTAATGTCATAGGCCTCAATCCCAAGGCCCATCAGAGAATACTGTCAAAAGGATGAGACATGGCAGAAAACAGATACATAAGGTTGTTTCATCTTTTCTTGGCTTAGACATCCTTTGAGTACCACGAAGTATCAGGTTCATGTGAAGGAGACCTAGAGCCTGTCCCTGAGTCCTTTTTCTTCTCACAACTCCTGTTTCTGGACACAATAGAACCTCACTAGACCTGGAGTTAATTCTTCCTACACAGGCAAGAGCCGGCTACTTTTCAGCTTGTCAGGTCTGCTGTCACTGTGCTACAGACGATAATGTAGTTAAGGGAAATGTTTAAGGACAAATTCCTTTCCTTTCTCAGGCTGTTGTCATAGACTTGAGCTGAGTTTATCTGTTTTTCTGCCAGAAGGATCCTGAAACTCCAGCTGAGCTGGTATAGTTTTCTAAATTATCACTTGAAAGACAAGAGGGCAAAGGCCCTATCATCTAGCTTCTTCTAGCCAAGTTGAATTCCAGAGTATCTACTTCTGTGTGGGAGGCCATGCTCTACAAATGGATACAGTTAGTTCAAGAATTCTAAGCTTTTCTTTATTGTCAGTAATGTGTGGAATGAAGTATCCTCACAATTATTGGATATTTCTATGCATGGTCTTGTTTGTTTGATACAAGCTTCTTTTCACGGGCATCCTGACATGTATTGAAAACATGTATTTTCAAGTTGGAATAACAATGGTATAAATTTAAAAGAGGATTTATGTGAGGTTGAATTGATCGGAGACCACCTAGTTTTATAATCATGTACATGTCTTCCACCTATCCCCCCCCAGAATATAAGCCTCTTGGTATCAGAAATGTGTTTTGCACATCAACATCTTCCATAAAACCTAATAGCACCTGGTAATAAGGATATAAACCCATCCTAGCAGTTTGGGAGGATTGCTTGAGGCCAGAAGTTTGAGACCAGTCTGAGCAACATAGTGAGACCTTATCTCCACAAAAAATAGAAAAATTATCCAGGCACGGTGGTGGCACATGCATGTGGTCCCAGCTGCTCAGGAAGTTGAGGCAGAAGGATTGCTTGAGCCCAGGTTGCAATGAGCTATGATGATGCCGCTGAACTGCAGCCCAGACAACAAAATAAGACCCTGTCTCAAACAAACAAACAAACAAACAAATAAACAAATAGCAGATATTTTTGAATGAAAAACTAAATCATCACCACTTAACTATAGAATCTTATATTAGACTCTTGTGTTATATTATTAAAATGATGATCTCAATTATTTATTTATCAAACCAATTAGTGTTTTCGTTCTTTTTTATATGGGTTATTATGAAGACGACCAGGGCAAGTGACTTCTAGGTGTAAAAAGGTGTTTTGATCTACTTTAGAATTGGCTTTCTATGTCCCAAGTAAAATAAGTTTGGTCCATACCAATGTTTTTGGATTAAACTTCTCAGAGCATTCCAGAGAGCAGTTAGGTAAAACCCTGAGCCTAAATTATAGAAGGATTAAAAGTTGAAACTTGTTTTCTTGAGTTGTTGCAGAAGATGTCGAGACCTGGCCTGGCCACGTGTGTTAGCAGATGTTTCCTCTGACTCCCCCTTCTACCAGTGGAAGCCAACAACTTAAATTTTTTGAGGACCAAATTCACTAGCAATATATTTTTAAGAACCATTAGAAATGTACTTAAAGCCTAGTTTGCCTTATTCCCCTATTAGACCGCCTGCTAGCAAACATAGTAACATCGTTTATTTAATGGAAGGAAAATTAATTTACAGTGAAAAAACTGCAATGTTGGCAAGTGCATAGAGATCTCTTGTGGACAATATTTTTGAGTCTTTATTGATTAGACTTCATTGTGATTTAATTAATTGTAATACTGCATAAGCATTTTATCACTGGGAATGCGAGACCCAGGCTTACATAATGCTTCTGATGGAGAGCGCACCCTGCAGCTACTGCCAAAAAGCTTCCACTTAGAGGCAAGCAACCCTGCCCTGATTGGCGTACTCATCAAGAGCGACACAGCGTCTTGCTTGGCTAAAAGCACTTTGTTTAGAGAGAATGGGACAGAGGATTAAAGTAGCTCACCCACCGGACTCCATATATGAAGGGCTGAGAGTCCTCAAAGCAGTTCTGTCATGCCTTTTGAGGCATATTGCACCACTAGAGAGAAAATCTGTGTAGTGCTTTCATGTCAGTGAATGTAGCAATCACAAATGATATCAGAAAAGAGGCTAGAACTCCTTCAGCGTGAAGCAGGCCTTCCTGACTATCCCCATGATTTGACCTAACACAATAGCAAAACCAGTGGATACATATTGGTACTGCCCTGTTTATTATTAGGCTTTTCAAACTGTCTTCTGGCTGTGGCAACCCTAAATAGAAAAATAGAGAAAGGGAGGAAGTTCAAAGTGGAAGGACTCCAGAGATTTGGTCAATAGCTAACATTTATTGAACACTTTCTACGTACCAGGCACTGTTGCATTAACTTATTTAATATTCAAAACAACTCTCTGAGGTAGGCTATTATATAAGGTCGTCTATAAGACAGGTCGTTTGATAGATAAAATTGAGGCACGGTTAAGTTAAGTAACATGCCCGAGATCACACATCTAGTAAGTGGCAGAGCTGAGGTTTGAACCCTGGCAGTCTGGCTTCAGAGACCATCTAACCATCTCTGACTGTATTTTAATTCTCAGTAAATACATATCTGGTAAGTTATTCCAAGCATCAAGAGAGTCCTGGAATGGATATCTTTGTCCATCTATTATACATTTGGATAACTTATTGAAAAAAGTTAGTTAGTAGCAGGAACTGTGTATTGGACCCTGGAATAAAAGTGAGGCAGAATTTTGTTATCCTATAATGACTGATATTAGGACTCAGAAAAACATTTCAATATGAAATGCAAAATGATCAGCCTCCAGTAAAACAGTGTAGCAAGCCAGGGTCTTTTCAAGGTTGGGCTAGAGCTAAATGTTGGCATCCTCAGCCTTTAGGCCAGGATCTCCTGATTTCTGAATCTTAATTCTGGCAGCATCACACCCTCCTAGAAAAACTAAAAATAAGAAAAGTTCAAGAAATAGGTGTTATTTTTCTAATAAATGGAGATATGTGGGTCAAATACTTTTTTTCTCCTCAGTCTAATCTTAGGTTGTTAAACTATTAAAACTGAAGAGAAAAGGCTCTCTCAACTTAAGTTTATTGATTCCTATAGAAGCTTTTCTTATGAGCTCCATCTCTATTTGCTAAATTGTTCCAAACCATCTCCCTGTGGTCTCTATGTTCAGTCACTGAAAGTGTCTCACAGGATTTAGAATTATAAGGAACTTTACTTCTATTGCAGAATATTCTGATTATAATACTTTTCAGAAACCACCAGTGTTGGAATCTGTAGTTAAATCAAGAACTCTCCATTTTCTTTTCTGATCTTATTTGCTGTTGGAATATCTTTTTTGAAATTTTACTTATATATTCCAGTTGTATGGGACTCCCATTTTTCTTCCCCACAAGAACTGAAAATAACTGGTTTCAAAACAAGACAGTTTTTTTCTCAGTGCCTTTGTATTAAAGAAATTAATCTTAATGTTTATTTTTTATGAGTAAAATCTTATTACAACCAATACTGTTATGGCTTAAGTTCTATTACAGCTAATTCAAAGATTGTGTATTTTCTTTGTTTTTGTAAAATTGTGGCACTATTACTTTAAATAACCAGTCCTTGAATTTGGGATTTAGAAATGTTTATTTATTTCTATTTTAGCAGTAATGTATCAAAATTTATTAAGTACAAGTATTCCAATCTGTATACCACCATTGTTCTAGCAACATCCAATATAAACAAAATTTTTGTGCAGCAACAGAACCCCTATATTTTATATGATTGTATTTAGCATTTATACAATCTCTGAATGCATCTATAGATTAGCACATTTAGCGTATGTTATTTATACATACAGATGTCTTATTTGAAGACCATGTGTCTACTTTGTTTAGATTTTAAAATAGTGACTATGTAAAATAGGTTTGACCTTAGCTGGCAGTTGACTATGACAGAGTTTCCTTGGGCATATTAATAAAATGTCATTTCTAGGGCTTCATTCATAAGCAGAGCGAAGATTCCTAACTCTGGCCAGAGAAGGTATCTTGGCAAAAACACTCATGATTTCTTATTGATTTATTTTTTAATTATTTCTGTAAGGATCATGACATTGCAACATAGTCACACTATTCTTTGCGTGATTATGACAGGATCAGGACATTATGACAGACTTTATTTCCTTTTCATGTAGAAAAACAGTATGTTTTGTGTGTGATGTTTCTTTTTGGAAAAGGCAGACAGCTTTGAAGAGGAGTTTTGCGTCACAAACATTTGTAAGTCTCAAAGCCACGGTGCTCCATCCTGAAATTGCCATTGCAGACTATGCATCAATTTTGTTCTATTTGTTTGCTGTAGTAGCATCAGTTCTCTCCCAGACCAGCATCTGAGCTGGATAATGTGAATGGATAGCAGAGTCAGGCAGCATATTGCATAGTATCCTTGTTCTGAAAAGCTTAAGACTTTAATACCATTTTAACTTCTAAAAAATGTTTGTAAAGTTATTCATTTTCCATAGAAATATGTTTTAGAGATTTAATAGCCAAGTTATTTTTGTTTCTTTCTTAGATTTAGAAAAATAGAACCCTCCTTAAAAGTTTGAATTGCACTAGAAGTAATTTATTGTTAAGAAATAAACATTACTAAGAAGTTTCTTAAAATTATTGAAAATAAAGAACTCTTGGGCTGAGTGCTTTGGAATCACCTTTGAACACACCTAGTAATGACTGGAAAGGGTCCATGAGAAACTAGACCATAACAGACACCTGTTAAGAAGCATGAATTTTCTGGCTAGTTGCTATTTCCTTTCACTCTTCCCATGCCTTATGTCATGCAGATGTCTTCTGTTTCCACCAGCTCAAAGCAGCTTTATGTGGCCAGAAAGAATCCATGACTCTATTTCTTTTATACCGTTCCTTCGCTACAGAACTGAAAATGATTGCTTTGCCATGTTTCATACTTTGGCATTGCATGAAGGGTTTAAGGCTGCTGTCCCCAACCCCCGGGCCACGGACCAGTATAGGGCCACATGACAGGAGGCGAGTGTGCGTAGCTTCATCTACATTTGCAGCCACTCCCCAGCACTCAACATCCCCGCCTACTCACCCTCACCCCCTGTCTGTGGAAAAATTGTCTTCTATGAAACCAGTCCCTAGTGCCAAAAAGGTTGGGGACCACTGGTTTAAGGAACAGTTAGCTTTCCCTCCTTCATAGGACCAGCCTGAAGATTGTCATGATCCAGTTCCCTAATTTTCTGCCTATCCTTTCTCCTTGTCTATCATTCTTTGATTGGGGAAACCTATTGTTTCAAGCCTTCCATCACAGTCTTCATCACCTTACAATGACCAGAGTATATAAATAAGTTTGCTCTGCTATAGTGTATTTAATCCTCACCAGCAAAATTATTAGGGCAGTCCTCCCCCACTTAGATGTTCTTAAGTCCCTGCTTTCTGAATTCATCCAACTTGCCATTCCCTCTTAAAGCTATTTTCCAGCTAGTTCTTAGCCTTCAGACCATACATAGATTTACCTAGCTCATTTTGTAATACTAACCTAGCCTGTGGGTGACTCTGGCATGATGAAACCTATGGAGATGATATGGCATTTGATCTGTCAGAGGAGGGAATTAAATTGTTTTGATTTGTTTTTATAAAGATATGCTGGCTACTACTTAGAACACCAATAATTAATTTATTTTAGGTACTACATGTAATACATTAAGAATTCTTTGGAGTAAGACTGACCAGAATTTGTATCCTGCCTCTGCCTCTTATCTTATCTTATTGTTGGTCAAATTTTGTAACTTTTCTGATTTTTAATTTCTTTATATATAAAATGGTGATAATAGGAGTTGATATGCAAATTAAGTACTTAAATTTAATTTACTTAAAGGTTTGGCACTCTGCCTATCATATAAGTCCTCAATAAATGTTAGTAATTATTATTAAATAATATTGTTGAATGAGTTCCTATATTAATCTTTCATTCCCTTCTTCCCCATTTTGTTTTTTACTCTTTTCTGTCTTTCTCTTACTTTTACTCTCTCAATGTGCTACAGGGACGTTCATACTTTCAGTCACATCCGCAGGGTTTATGGAGAAGACTTACCTGCCAAGAATTGTTTTGGTTTGTCGTAACCTCTTAGAGAAAGGTGTTATCAAGGACAAAAAAGAGGCCAGGCACGGTGGCTCACGCCTGTAATCCTAGCACTCTGGGAGGCCGAGGCGGGCGGATCGTTTGAGCTCAGGAGTTCGAGACCAGCCTGAGCAAGAGCGAGACCCCGTCTCTACTAAAAATAGAAAGAAATTATCTGGCCAACTAAAATATATAGAAGAAATTAGCCGGGCATGGTGGTGCATGCCTGTAGTCCCAGCTACTGGGGAGGCTGAGGCAGTAGGATCGCTTGAGCCCAGGAGTTTGAGGTTGTTGTGAGCTAGGCTGATGCCACGGCACTCACTCTAGCCCGGGCAACAGAGCGAGACTCTGTCTCAAAAAAAAAAAAAAATATTTTGCCTGCTTAGATGGACTCACACTGGCAATCTCAACTTAATTCCCATTTTAGGACCCTGCCCATACAGCAGCTCTCACTCCGGAAAGTCGTCCAAACGCCTGTCAGCGCAGCAGTGCAGGGCCGCGCTGCGCATCCTCCAGTTAACATTCTGTTGGCATATCGAGTTTCATGGGCCCACAGTGGTTTTCATTGTGGAGACTGCTTGGCGTCTTACAGGAGCAGATGAAAACAGCCTCTGAAGGGAAGCTGCTTCTCTGGCACTCACAAGCAGAGCAGCATATTCCTACCTTGCCTTCAGTTTCATCAGCATCAAAGGCTCTGCCTTTTGGGAGGGAACAAGTGATGGGGCCATTTTAGACATTAAAATGGAGTACTCTGGAAACGTTGATGTTTTGTACCCTTTGATCTGAGGACCCCCCTCTTTCCACTCTTTCAAATTGAATGTCCTATGGTTGATTGTGTTAGTAGGTTTGAGAGCATTTATTTTCTTCCTTTTCACCCTCTTTCCACATTTGATGTAGAATGGTGTGTTCAAATCTTGTCTGAATTTAATTTCATGAGCTATATGACATTTAGGAAGTATGAGTTGATGATACTCTAGCTTTCTGCATTTTGTCATATTTTACCATCTGTGCAACACATGATAAGTGTTAGATTCATGTTCCCTTGCAAGTTCGATACTATGTAGGACAGACAAGATATAAAAAGGCTCTCGTCCTTGAGGTATTACATTGTAACCAGGAGTTCAGAATCTAGGACCTGTAGACGTCTGGGGAATCTGTGGCAAGCTTCTGGGACTCCTTGAGCAGTCTAAAATTATATGCAAATTTTTGTATATAAATTCTGGTGCAAATATTTCTTGAGATTTTTCAAGGCATCTGAGGCCAAATAATGGTTAAGGATGACTGAATATAGAGTTTTTAAGATCCTGAAATTGAACTAGATACATCTTCTAATTAGGACTTATTATGGTGCTGTTGATTTTTTGCTTTTAAGGAAATTGCCTCGAATAAATCTGTTTTAGAACAGGCCTGTAACTGAACACCATTTGGCCTTGGTCGTCTGATTTTATGCACTAAATCGTGTGTGGAGACCAAAGGAAAACAGGAGAGTGCCACCTAGAGGCCTTAGCAACAATTTGGCCCAGGCCTTTTCCCTACACAGGAGTCTTTAGCTTTAGCAACTTTCTAAATTAAGAACATTTTTTTCCTCTTAGGTAATTGAAGATCATAAACATGTGTGTCAATGATATTTATAATCTATACAGGTGCTACACTTGTGAAGTCTAGCCTTGCTACTCTGCAAACATTAATTTATTTTTATTTTATTTTTTTTTGAGACAGCGTCTCACTCTTCCCTGGGCTAGAGCGCCATGGCGTCAGCCTAGCCCACAGCAACCTCAAATTCCTGGGCTCAAGCAATCCTCCTGCCTCAGCCTCCTGAGTAGCTGGGACTACAGGCATGCACCACCATGCCCGGCTAATTTTTTTCTGTATATATTTTTAGTTGCCCGTATAATTTCTTTCTCTTTTTAGTAGAGATGGGGTCTCGCTCTTGCTCAGGCTGGTCTCAAACTCCTGAGCTCAAATGATCCACCTGCCTTGGCCTCCCAGAGTGCTAGGATTACAGGCGTGAGCCACCGCACCTGGCCTATTTCACTTTTTAAAACCTTGTTTCTTCGTCATTTATAAATAGGGCTAATAATAGTATCTAACTTAAGGTTGTTGTGAAGATAAAATGAAATAAAGTGGGTAAGCACAGTGCCTGTATATAGAAAGTATTTTAAAATCAATAATTTATTGTTCTTATTTTCACTGGCCAGTTTTGTTTTCAGGACAGTTGTAATGAAATAGAAGCAAAAAATTTTTTAAATTATAGAGAATTTTGTATTTTAAAAAGCATTTTCACAAATACAGTCTCATTTGATTACAGTAAATATTCAACAACTATTTATATATTCAGTAGATATTTATGCAGCTCCTAAATGGTTAAGTGTAATAACCATTTCAGGTATTAGAGATTTGATACTGGGTACAGCAGTAAGAGAGACATGGGCCTTACATTACGGTGGGGGAGTTAAACAATAAAGAAGAAAATATATAAACAAGATGGTTTCACTAGGAAATCATTAGTGTGAAGAAAATTAATGTTACGTAATAGAGTGGAGGCCTCCTTTACTAAAGGTAGGTGGTCAGGGAGGAGCTTTCTGAGGAAGATACATTTAAGCTCTTACCTGCATGACGAGGAGCTTGCCATGTGAAGCTCTGAGGAGCAGCCATTCCAGCCAAAGGAAGGAGCAAGTGTAAAGGCCATTAAGTGGGAGTGTGTTAAGCATGTGCAAAGACAGCAAATGGCCAGGCCTTTCGATTTTATTCTGAGGGTTATGGGAAGAGATTAAGAATTATAAGCAAGGTAGTGATATGCCCAGATTTAAGCTTTGGAAAAATCCCTTTTGCTTCTGTATGGAGGATAGATTGGAATAGAATAAGAATGAAGCAGAAAGACCATTTAGGAGACTTTTATAGTACTCTAGTGAGAGATAATGGTGGCTTGGATAAAGATGTTGAATTATTGGTTCAGGGATTTGTATTCCCATAATGCACCGGGGACCATTTTCATGGAAGACAGGTTTAACATGGTGGAGGTGGTTTCGGGATGATTCAGGCGCACTACGTTGATTTTGCAGGCAAACCTCTCTGCTAATGATAATCTGTATTTGTAGCCGCTCCCCAGCACTAGCATCACCACCTCAGCTCCACCTCAGATCATCAGGCATTAGATTCTCATAAGCGCACAACCTAGATCCCTCACACGTGCAGTTTACAGTAGGGATCATGCTCCTATGAGAATCTAATGCCGCTGCGGATCTGACAGGAGGCGGAGCTCAGGTGGGGATGCAAGAGATGTGAGGTGGCCGTAAAGACAGATGAAGCTTCGCTCACTCCCCTGCTGCTTACCTCCTGCTGTGCGGCCGGGTTCCTAACAGGCATAACAACTCTGCAGTATAAAGGCCGTATAGCATTGTGGTTAAATGCACCAGGAGAAGAGACAGACTGTCTGGTTTAAAATCTGACTTAATAACCATGTGGCCTTGGAAAAGTATCTTAACTTCTCTGTGCCCAAATTCTATCATTTCTAAAACAGGAATAATGTGTTAATACTGCTGTTTTATCATCAACGTCACCACCACCTTTGTCACAACTTCTATTCCCTCATCATCCTTGGTACCCCCAATTTACAGATGAGAAAACTTAGAGGGTGGTTTTGATATCAGATTATAGGTTTCTTGATTTTTTAATCCATTGTTCTTTCTGTAATATAATTTGTAATATGAGCTCCCAGAGAAAAATACCTATTGATCTGAATCTCTGCAGCTCACAGCCCACTTTTATGTACCTGTGAGTGTTTAAATAACATTGTGAAAATGATAAATAAGGCTAGCTGAATCCCATTGTGTGGTAGATAGTTAGCTACCTGTGCCTGTGTCTCTCCCCACGCACCTCATGTCAGCAGAAATTTCAAATTCCCCGAATTTCAAAGAGAGCTATTGCACACCTAAGCCAAAAGCATTAATGCTCACATAGGACAGAACTGAATATTTTGAGAACCTTGTGAGATACTGGATTTCTTTAGATAACTTTCTACTCTTCATTAATTGTGTTAAATGGGGCCCTGCGTAATGTAAATAAAAGAAATTCATGGATTATCCTCAGACCGGTTTTGGTCAGACTTTAGTGAAAGCATTAACCAGATTACCACATCTGAATTTCTCTTTTCTCCATCCCTGTCTGCCTTTGCCGAGCTCCTTCTGGAGTAAGCAATGAAAGAGGTAGGTTCAAGGAGCAAGAGAGACAAAACTAGAAGCAAGGAGCTTGATAGTCTTCCCGCTGGCCTCGCCCTAGTTCCTCAGTTCCACTGCTTTCTCAGCCTCCCCTCGCCAGAGATTGAAGGTGGGCTGTTTGTCTGTTGCAGAGTGCGAGCACTTGATCCGCCACATGCTGGTGTTAGACCCGAATAAGCGCCTCTCAATGGAGCAGATCTGCAGGCACAAGTGGATGAAGCTAGGGGATGTGGATCCCAACTTTGACAGGGTGAGCTGGGCACCGCCGCCTCAGGGAACTCCTTTTAGAGCTGCTGCAGTATCTTTTGCATGTGATTGTAATCAGGCCGTGACCTGAAAAGGCAGGCGCTGGGAACAAACTATTGTATAATACCAGTGCAGCAAGTGAAGCAAGCAAGAAATGTAAAACCAGCTGAACTGTTGGAGACCTACCATTTGTCCCCAAATTATAGTCTGTTTTTGGCTTTCCAGACAGTATAGCGCACGGTTCTGTAGCTCACTGACCATGGGAATATCTTTTTCCTCTTAGTGTGTTCAGTTCAATGGCTTCTGTAGCATACCTTTATTTAAACCGTTGTGGCCATCCCAGGTACCCCAAGGAGCTCAGGAAATAGGGGGATCTTGTCTGCTCACAGATGATCACCCAGGGCTATCTTGCTTATTAGACTTTGAGGCCAAAAAAATCCTAAGCTAGGAGGAATGGAACAGCTTAGCCGTTATATATGACATGTCATATTGACATGGCTAATTAAGGGCTTGACAGCTTGCCTCTTTGTATGTTACAGTTAATAGCTGAATGCCAACAGCTAAAGGAAGAAAGACAGATGGACTCCCTGAATGAGGATGTCCTCTTGGCCATGGAGGACATGGGATTGGACAAAGAGCGGACATTACAGGTATCTCCAAAGGAGGGGAGAACAAAGTGAGATGTAGCAGTCATTCCTCTATCCTGCTTTTCCACTTTTTCTCCTTCCTGGGAACTTGGGTCTTTTTGTTCTCCTCCTGTTTTTCTTCCTCTGCCCTTCCCTGGGCCTTGGAAAGAGGAAAGAAGGTGCTTTGGTCATCTAATGTTGTTACTGAAAAGGTTTTGGTCATTGACATGCCATTTCACCGGGGTTTGTTTTTTTTTCCCACTCTTTCCCTTCTCTCTTGGTAGTCATTAAGATCAGATGCCTATGATCACTATAGTGCAATCTACAGCCTGCTGTGTGATCGACATAGGAGACATAAAACCCTGCGTCTCGGAGCACTTCCTAGCATGCCCCGAGCCATGGCCTTTCAAGCACCAGTCAATATCCAGGTGGGCAATAACTCCAGTGACCTAGTTCAGGACAAGTAACACCAGGGGGTAAGGGTTAGCTATTGCTCACTAACCTGAGTCAAGAGAGTTTCCTCATCTTCCTTACCTCTCTCCTCCCATTTGTCATCTCTTCATTTGTCAGAGGTCAATCAAAGATCTGCACCTTTCTTTGACAGAGGATGGATGGGCAACAATAGTTGATTTTTCTTCTTCTTTTTTTAAGAAATAACAAATCATTGGGAGATACTGTCTTCTCAACAGAATGCTTCCTTGTTGTGGCTTCTAAGGGCAGATGAACCAAAGAATTTAGCAATCAAGGAAACATAGACTTTTAGCAATCAAGACTACTTTGAAAGACTATCATTATTTCCCTCTAATGTTAAGGTATGTCTGTGTACATATGTACTGCTTTCCAGGCGGAGCAGGCAGGTACCGCCATGAACATCAGCGTTCCCCAGGTGCAGCTGATCAACCCAGAGAACCAAATTGTGGAGGCAAGTAGCACCCTGTGATAGTTGTCAGCTGAAACCACTTTCTTTCTCAGCTCCTTCCTTTCCTTACTTTTTATTTCTAATTTTGCGATGTTTCCCTCCACCTCAGCCGGATGGGACAGTGAACTTGGACAGTGATGAGGGTGAAGAGCCTTCCCCTGAAGCATTGGTCCGCTATTTGTCGATGAGGAGGCACACAGTGGGTGTGGCTGACCCACGGTGAGTACCAGGCCTTATTAACACCAGGGCAAAGAATTGCCACCTGACCTACCATTGCACATCTTCCCTACTTCATTGTATCTCCCAGATGAGATCTAACCCAGTGGCCAGGACAAGTGGACAATGATATGATGCCATTTATATATGTGGACAAATAAAATTTTGTGAACAAAAATCCAAAATCCAAAACCACACCAGGTTCTCAAAGTGTTTTCCCTAAGCAGTCTTTCATGATGTTCCCTGATGCCCTCACATTGGGGAATTAGACTAAATGCCAACTCACTCCATTTTTGTTCTACAGTGGAGACTGTCAACATTAAAAATAGCCTCACCTCTTTTCTGGATATTTTCTTTGCTGAGTAGGGAAGAGAAGGTTGTGGCAAGAATTCTCTTGAGAGTTCAACTAGGGGCAAAACTGGTTTTCTTATAAATATCTCTTTTCTCTGAGTGAATTTCCAAAAAAGACTCCCCTGCCTGCTGATTTGCTTGCTTTATGTTTCTTGTTCTCGGCCTATGATCAAACAGGCAGTAGGAGAACATTCTGGCTCCACAAACTGTGTCAGCTGCAAAGGGGTGGAGTCCTGAGTCTCTCTGTTAGTGGAAAGATCTCTTATTTTAAAGTATGCTGTAAAACCTACTGTTGTAGCATGACTGCCCTGTACATCCAGTACTTATCTGTCCTATCGGCACTGACAAGAATAATTGCATTCTTTCCCTGGTGAATCAGTTGCTACTTCAGGCAGCTATTGTTTTAGCGGATGGCCCATTTTCTCTAGAAACTTGCTGTTCACCTCCAGGCTTTGGAAACCCGAACTGGACTGCTGCCAGTGTTTCCTCTTGGCTCAGAGCTGTTGGCTTTACATGAGTGGCCAGTGAAGAATAGCGATCCCCAGTCCCAAACAGTCAAATGGGAGAGAGTCAGATTCCACACATTAGGCATCTGCTTTACTTTGGGATCTTAGAGAGAAGTACAAATTTAGGAAGAAAGTAAAAAAATAAAATAAACTGTATTGAACATAGCAGTGCTGTCAATTTTGGGATATAAGCGCTTTAGAATAAGAATATTAACCAGACTTCTCTGTCACCCTGTTTTCTATCAGCACGGAAGTTATGGAAGATCTGCAGAAGCTCCTCCCTGGCTTTCCTGGAGTCAACCCGCAGACTCCATTCCTGCAGGTGGCCCCTAACATGAACTTCATGCACAACCTGTTGCCCATGCAAAATTTGCAACCAACGGGGCAGCTTGAGTACAAGGTACCTGGATATGGGAGAGGGTTTGCTCCAGAAGAAATAAACTTGAGCTTCCTTTGAGAGGCTTTGTGGGACCTTCCCCAGGATTTAAGGATTTCCTTATAGAATAGGATGATTTCTCTTGCAGAGCAGCTCAGGTGAGAGGGAATATTTCTGTAGTCTACATCACAATCAATGGATCCCCTAATTACAGTAGATCAGTATATTGCTCTTTTCATTCATACTTCCCCCCCATCTTACCAGTCTGTCCTTCCCACTCTACTCCTGGCAGGAGCAGTCTCTGCTACAGCCGCCCACCCTGCAGCTGCTCAATGGAATGGGCCCCCTTGGCCGGAGGGCTTCAGATGGAGGAGCTAACATCCAGCTCCATGCCCAGCAGCTGCTGAAGCGCCCACGGGGACCCTCCCCACTTGTCACCATGACACCAGTGAGTAGCAGCACAGAGCCCAGTTTACTTTCTCAGAGGTTTTTCATGAAGAGGTTGTAAGCCTGGGGTTGGGAACCCAGGGCCAAACTAAATGTCTGAATTTCTTCCTTCTCCGAACTTACAATGCTTAATGTATTCCCATTTTCTTCAGGCTAGTAGATTTTTCCTGACTTTATTTTTGGTTAACTTCCTTAGGTAACCAAATAATTTCTACGCCAAGCCCCACTCCCGGAGAGCCTTTTCCTCAGTGGGCCACTTTATCGGCCCCTGGTTAGGTACAGATGCATTCCCGCCAGTTTGAGGAAAGGAGCAGTAGCCTGACTCAGAGCCTTCTCATAGATGACTGTTCCCTGCCAGAAGGCAGTTGAATCGAACAGTGCTCTCTGGAATTCATTGCTTTCTAGACTGGTCTGCAAAATTATCTTCTCACCAGTTCTTTCTCCTTTGACAAATACCACTCACAGTTTTGGTACAACCTGGATCACTTGATTAAATGGCTTTCATGAGCTCTAGCCTAGTCATTTGACATCTCTCAGTCCTATCTTCTTTGTATGATAGTCACATTCAAAGATTTTTTTCTTCCCCTGGGTTCTGTTTTTTTCTGGTTATTTTCCTGTCATAGGTCATTCATTCATTCAATCTCAGAGTACCAGAAGATTGGGTACTAACTATATCCATAGCCCTTACAAGATGTTTTCAGGCAGTGCTTCTCTGAGGACCCCTTTTTTTCCCCTTCAGTTAATCATGAATTAATCCCTTATAAAACACAGTAAAAGTGAATCATTAGAAAAAATAAAATTTTTATTTTCGGTGGAGCCAAGATGAAAGAAAAAAATATACAATTTTTAAAACATAGAAAATAACAAGGCTAAATTTTTTATTCAATTCAACAGACAAAATTGCTCTGTTAAGTTGCTATAAATGTTTCTCAAAGCCTGCTGTTGATTTCTGTACTTACGTTGTCATTGATTGGTAACAAAACAGTTTATGGACTGGCAGGGGTCCATGGGCCACACTTGGAGTAACACTGATGTCAACTTGGCATCATCGACAACATCAACATGTGTGAAGTATTTGAATAACAGTGAAAGACCATATGTGATTAAGTGCCAAAGTTAATAACGTGGACTATTAGGTGGCAGAGGCATTCAGGGCTGGGCAAGATCAACATAGGTTTTGAAGGATCATGAACAGGTTTATGGGAGGTGGGTCAACTTACTCTGTCCACTGTAACTGCTTTTGTCAGGGTCACTAACAAGTTCTTGTTGATAAGTCCAGTGGACACTTTTAATCTTTATCTTTTGGACATCCTAACTGTATTAGTCACTGTTGACCATTTTTTTCCTCGAAATATTTTCTTTTATTGGCTTCTGTGGTACCACATTCTCTTTGTTTTCCTCATGTCTCTCCTTTCAGATTTCCTTTTTGCCAGGGTTTTATCTTAGGCCTGCTCCCGTCTTACTTTACATACTCTCTCTGGATAAGCTTTTCTACTCTCATAATTTCAGTTACCATCTGATTCTCCAGCCCAGAATGCTCTTCTGAGTTCTGCACATCTGTATAGATGACTGCCTACTGGACAGATTTAGTTGGTTATCCCACAAGTATTCACAATTTTAATTCAACATGTCCCAAAATGAATTTATCATGACTCCATGAAACCTGTTCCTCCCCTTGGGTGACAGTGAATGGCACTGTCATTATCCTTGTGTCGTTATACAAGCTAGGAATGTGGATTTGATCTTAACTCTTCCCTCTCCCTTCTTCCTTATACCAAGATAGTTATCTAATATCTATGAATTAAATATCTTCTTTTTGTCTCCACAGCCTTCTCTTTAACTCAGGTCACTGTCACCCACTGCCTAGATTAACACAGTGGCCTCCTACCTGGCTTCCTTGCTTCCAGTCTCCTGATCCCCACCTCTAGTCCTTTTCACGCTGCAACTAAAGTGAACCAGCTTTCTCCAGTGTAAATCATAGAAGATCATGCCCCTGCTTAAAATCCTTTAGTGATTCACCGCTGTCCTTCCCCAAAATAAACTTCTTAGTGTGTTATTCAAGGCCATTTATAACTGGCCACAGCATTCCTCCCCTACCCCATGTACAGCCACTTCCTGCCTGTTCACTCCACCGTTGGAGAATTGTAGTAAAGGCTCTGGAAACCCTAGAAGCATTCAAACAGTGGAATTATTCCAAAAAGCTTTTTGTTTTGTTTTATAATTATCCATTTTAACAAATGCTCTTTTCTAATAATTGCAGTGTGATATTTGTTCTAGTGCTTGAAGCATGGTGATTACGTGAGCCACCAGGCTATGAGTAGCTATTACGAATGCACAGCATTCCAGTCCTCATGCAGATGGGAGTAGTCACAGTGATGCATGCATTGTGACGGTTCTCATTTCACTTATATGTTTTGGTAGGTAACAGCTATTTTAAAGCATTGAATTGCAGCTACACAATTATATGTTACACATAAAAATGTACTTTCAAAACTTCATTATGCTTTCCCGGAATTAAAACATTTAAACTCTGGAAATAACATTAATATGAAACAACAGGTCAGTTCCTAGACATTACAGGTAAACAATCTTCTACTGTATTTTCAGGTCCTCAAACACCTGCAGGCCTTCTCTTTTCTCTCAGCCTAGAAACCTATGGCCCTTTTCTCTCTTTGCCTAGCTAGCTCCTGTGCACCCTTCAGGTCCCAGGTTAGTTGTTACCTCCTCTAGGATGCCTTGCTTAATTCCCAAGCTCCCTTAGTAGGTACTTGGTCATGCTATTTTTGTAATTGTCTGTTTACTTATCTCTGTTGTCCAACTAGATTCTAAAATGAGGGTCAGGTCTATATCTATAAATTCACATTTTATCCTGTAACATAGTAGGCATATTTGTTGAATGAATAAATGAATGAATGAAGATGAATTAGGGAAGAAATCCCAATTGTTATCACCTGAGCAAGGTAAAAATTTAAAAAACCCAGGTATATGAAAGTTTTGTATAACTCAGGAGTCCTAGAAAAGTTTTATAAATAAGAAAGTTAACAGAAAGTCCTACCCACGCTCAGTTACTAGAATAAGAGATGTCAGAGACTAGGCTGCCACCTTGAGCTTTTCCTTCCTGTCTCTCTTCAGGCAGTGCCAGCAGTTACCCCTGTGGACGAGGAGAGCTCAGATGGGGAGCCAGATCAGGAAGCTGTGCAGAGGTAATGTGACATCTGGCAGTGCTTGCAGAACGTCCTTGGGCAGGCTCCCCCTGCAACCAACGAAAGGTCACTTCTGCCCAAGGAGGTGGTACAGTGCAGCTTCAACATTTGTGTGGTCTCTTTGCTCAAGCCAGATGGCATGTTCCTCCCCACATGGAAGTAACAGAAGACTACCCAGAAAATTTCATTTCTGTAAGCGCCATTGGAAGTCCCCTAAGTGACAGCAATAACCATAAGAACTTTTTCTCTCCTCCCTCCTTCCTTCCTTGCCCCCTGCCTTCATATTGCAACTCTTGATAGTATTCACAAGGCACAAAGCCTGCTCCTTCCTGCCAAGAACTGTTTACTGAAAAGGAATTGGAGATTTGGGATGACAGTGATCCTGGCTAGTCTAGCCATGGACCTCTGGCATGGACTCTTCCTTTCCAGGAGAATGAATACCTCTTGTACTGTTTGCTGTGTGCTCCTTCTACCCCCATGTACCAACAAAGAGATATTGAAAAAAAGAATATGGGATTCGGGCCAGGGACAGATGCAAACATCCATTGTTTGCAAAACCTTCTTGAGAGATGCCTAATTCACAGAGAACGGCAGTGACCATCAGGCATGCTGTACTGTTCATTTGGCCTCAGTTCCTAGCCCTGGTCCCCAGTTCCATGCATGCCCCCTTGTGGGAGTTGTCTTTCTTATTTTCCGGGGAAGGGGTTTCACCAGAATCCAGCATGTATTTTCCCAGAAATACAGGTGTTCTTCAAGATTATATGTTTTTCCTTTGAGGGAAATTGAAATAAAATGGTTTTCATGGGCTCTTGGGGAAACTTTGGGTGTCTTTATGAAATGGATATTAAATCACTAATGGCTTATTTTTTGGTAAGTTTATAACCACTAATCACTCTATAATATGTTAACTGATTTTGGTTTAAATGGGCAAGGTAGTTAAAAATGAAATGAGACCATTTTTTAAGAACCTGATTGTTGCTGGCCAGTACTCTTCTTCCTGCCCCAGTAGCTCTGTAAGGAAACTGCTATGCAAAAAGAAGCTGGTCCTACGTGGAAATAAAATCCTGGTGAACAGGGGTGTTGGCAAGTGGGCCAACTCCTTCTACTCCTTCCTTCTAGTTTAGCCAATAGAAAGAAATTTGTGGTAACTTTTTTTCTCTTGATGCTGTTGTTTCCATAGTTTGCTGATAATAGGGTATATAAGGTTGCAAATGGGCCCTGCTGGATCATGAAGAAATGAGAAATCAGGAAATTTACTACCTTCCTACCTTACAAGAGACAGCAATATTTTATTTTACCTTCTTTGTCTTAGACTTTACTTCTTCCAGCTCCACCTTCTTTCTTCTTTAGAGTAACATTTTAAGGGTATAATGCCCATCAGTTTTGATGTCATAGAGAGGAAATACTGCCTCTTTCAGTCATGCCCAAGAAGAGCAGCAGTGGTGAAGGAAGTCATCCACCAGACGAAGGGCACAGATATCTTATTAATGTATTGACTAAGTGGCGGGTCTGAAAGATCTTCAGAATGAAAGCCATCTGCTTCTGAACTCTTCAGCTTTTGAAACTCTTCTGTTTTCTTGCCTTGCCTTTCCTCCCCCCATAGACAATTCTAAACATTTCATGTGGTTCTATTTCTTCATCCTCTACAGAATGTTGGTTCCCTGGGGACAACATCAATCTTTCTTCTCTGATGATTGAGTTACAGTCACTGAGCGTGAGGGAAGGGGTGGTTGTGGAACTTGCTTATCCCCAAATGGAAGCATCTGTTTTGTGTGACCCGCAGTAAGGACAGTTTCCAAACTGGGGGCCTCTGGGATCAAGAGACACACGCGGAGCCCTTCTGAGTATCTCCCACGGCTCGTCTCTAGGAATAGTCTTTAGGCTCATTTCCTCTGACTTGTATTGTGGAAATTTAGAGGGAAACAAGGAATAAAATTAACATGTAGAAAAGAAATTCTTCTGTTGAAGGGAATGAAGTAAGGAAAATCGATCCTTTTTGTGAGCTAGATCTGCTTGCTTTCCTCTCTTCAGTGGCTGCTCTTAGGTTCAAGTTTAGCCACTTCAGTGTTAAGCCGACTTTTTTTGGCCAGATAGAAACAATTCACTTCCATCCAGTCAGGGATCTCTTTGCCATGGAGCCCTTCTTGAGCTCTGGCACTATCTCATTTGAATGCTTTGGATTAACTTCTAATGCTTCTTGCGGAGGAATATTCCTGCCTCTCTTTTTTACTATGAAATGTGCTCCTGCTTGTTGCAGGTACTTGGCAAATAGGTCCAAAAGACATACACTGGCCATGACCAACCCTACAGCTGAGATCCCACCGGACCTACAACGGCAGCTAGGACAGCAGCCTTTCCGTTCCCGGGTCTGGCCTCCTCACCTGGTACCTGATCAGCATCGGTGAGTAGCCACATGAGCTATATGAGCTCTTTGAGGCTCATCGAACAGGCACTCTTCTGACTAGTCTCACAGTGACAGTGATTAGCATCATGGCTTTAAGTAGAAGCCAGCTGTCATCCTGAAATCTCATCTTCTCAGCTCCTTGCACTAAGTAATACACAGGGCAAAAGTTTTCTACTGGGCCCTGGAACAATACAAAATTCCTCTTTGCCATTGCCTGGAGACCCGTTTATTGTCTGCAGTTGATTTCCATGATTCTAGATGTTGATTCATAGATGAAATTGAACTTGAGACGTGCAAGGAAATGAAACTCTCAGAAGGCCAACTGTAAATAGGAGGAATTATAGCCATATCAATAAACTTGACCTTTAGTAATCCACCACCTTCAACAACGAACTTGAATATGGAGAAAGACACAGCCCCTTGTGAATGGTAGAGCAGAGATGCTGCATCCTCTTGAGTGATGTGTTTGAGAAGTCATCCTTTCAATATTCTGATGGCAAAATCTTTTGCTAGGTCTCTGTTACATTTATAATTCATTCTCTTGAAGAAATAAAACCAAGCTTAACCTTCCTGACCAAGAAAACTTCATTGAATCCAAGTAAGCCAGGAGGCAGGAAGGGAATGACACCTTGCTAGATTAAGATGATTATCTTCTGTGAATACCTTGATGACCAAAAATCTTAGTCATGTCCATTCTGAAGCTGCCCCCAAGCTCGTGGGCCACACTTTCAAAGCTACCAGCAATTGCTAGAGCTTATTTTATTTCAGTCTTTTGGGGAGGACAGTGAAGAGCAGTCTTACTTGGGAAGGCTGACAAGCAGTCACATTCTGAGGAAATTAGGTTTATATGTTTTATGAAGTCTTACAACCAGCTCACAGTAGCAAGCGTGATACAATTTTTTATTGTGGCTAGTTACCCACTTGGTGGCATCGATGTAATCAGCAGAGACAGGTGAACTCTGAGCAGACGGAGACATAATTAGTGCCACGTTGGAACTCTGAAAGAAGAAAGATAAGCTTTTATCTTACATCTTAAATGACTGTAAATAAAATGGTCATTTAGGAGTAGGAAGAATAAAGATTCTCAAATAAAAATCTGATGGCACAGAAAGGACAGTCTTTTTCTAATGAAAATCTCTCAGGACCTACACTGTTTAGTGCACATCAAAGGGTACTTTGAGTAATTATTGGAGAGCTGCCTTTTCCTCCCCCTGTACATTTCCTATGATTTCTCATAACTTTGAGCTCTACACTTGTACCCAATAGGCCCTTTATTACTTCATTTCTCTGTTCTCCATCTTTCTTTCCTCCACAGCCTGACACTTAATTTTTCAGCCCTCGTCAGAGTCTATTGTTTAGTTTAAGTCCTTCGGGTATCCTTGTTTAATTCTAGGTGTTCCTCAGGAGGTATTCTTGAATATCAGGGAAACGTGAAGATAGGCACATTTCCAGAGTCAACCTTTATCACAAACCCTATATCCCACTGACGTTTGTTACTCAAAGACCACCTTGGCCCACAGCTCTGTCTACATGGTATCCACCCTTTCCTACAGTCATTGCCAAGGCCTTGACTACCGGAAGTCTGTCTGCTGTCTGTTTTCATGTTTGGTAGAGTGTTTTGAGGGTTTCCTGTGGCCAAGCCAGTTTGAATTGGAAGAACATGAATGCTTTATGAGTGGCATATTGTGTAAATTGGGGCATTTGTGCAAACTCCGCATGTCTTGATGGGGTAACTATACAAATATGCAACACAAGAGATTAAAGTCAGTCTTTAGGGGAATAGAGAAGCTTTCCAGGCCATAAAACACTGAAAATGGGTGGCTTGGATAGGTTATTGAATTCCCTTCATTTTCTGGAGGAAATGCTTAAAGAACAGCATATATATCTGTTCTTCTGGTATATAAGAGATGAAGTCCGTCATGGAGACAGAAGAGTGTCTGATCAACCTTTTCATTCCTGGAAATATGTAATTTAAAATTAACAAAAGTTTTTAAGTATAACAAAAAAAAATAACATAAGATGAATTTTATCCAGGTGAGGAACCAAGTCCCTGTTTGAAGAGTACAGTGTGGGAATATCAGCCTAATACGAGGCTGTCCTGAGTTTGAACGTGATTGCTAATAAAAATAAAATCAAGCATAATTGTTACTGTCAGTGCTTCTAAAATGAGCAACTATGTCAGAAGTGTTCCTCTGAAGTTTCTGTGCTGGATTGACCTGCATATCAGTCTACTTACAACCTGAGCTTCTGGAAAAGCCGTGAAATACCTGGACCTGGGACTATTGCTCTGATGGGAGAGAATGATTTTTTGTGCAGAAAGACTGTACTGACTGCTTGAAGAACACGGCTTTCTGAGTGAATCAGAAATGAATACTGAAAACCTAGGAGTCAAATTTTAGGAGAAAATAGTGCTTGCTTGCTTTATCTCAAAAAACCTGAAGTAAAAACAGAAATGAGAAGTTTCGAGGAAATGCTCCTGAACGCAGCTTTCAAGATCACTCTTTCTGGATTGTGTCCCCTCCAACCATTTGTCTTTTGTGTTACTGAAACAAGTATGTGTTTGTGCTCATTACTGTGTCAAGCTTCAGGTAGAGTCTAAAACAGAAGTCATCGTTAGCAAAGAGAGCTTTCACCCGTTGCCAGATGCACTTACCAGCTCCGCAGTCATCAGATTCCTTCTGGCCCCTCCCTGTCTGCATTGCATTTAAACTCGCTTGTTAACCCGCTTCCTTAGCTATATGGTTCTGCTTTGGTCCAACATGAATCACTGGCAAGGTGGTGCATCATTTCACCCAGAGTTCAGTGTAATGTCATCTCTGCCCTGGACATGAAACCCTGATCCTTTCCATCAGCTATTGGAATGCTGCTTTGGCAGTCTTTTATCTGCTTACCTCATCCTATAATCATCTCTTTCTGATTAGGTCACAAACATAGGCGTTAGCTTCTAACCCTGGTGCCGTCTCGGGCATTACTTATCAATAGCTTGTTCTGTCTCTCTGTTAAGATACTGGCTGTGTTCTGATTCAGCAGGGGGGGTCTTTAAAGGTAATCCACATGATTCCTCTTTCATTAGGAGGTTTGGTGGTGCTGTTGCTCTGAGAAGTTGATCTTCACAGTAGGTAACCTTTTTTGTGTTGACCAGGTACACGCAGGATCTTAAGGCCCACATTCCTTAAGAACGTGCTGTCTGCATCCTGGGATCAGAAGTCCCCACATTCCCCCACCCCAACCTTCACCCTCCAGTTTTTAGCACAGAACCTGTGAACCTCCAGGCCAGACCTCTCACCCCAAAGCTGACTATAGTTTCCCTCTGGACATACAGAGATTACCGCTCAGGGAAAACTTGGGGTCAGAGAGTGAATTTTAGGTTTCTAAAGGCACTAGATAGAGACATGATTATATTATAAAAGCAAGAGTTCCTGTACAGCCCGGCCTGGGGGATGTTGAGAAGCTTTTCTCTCTGGCCTAGTATATTTATGAGCTCACCAGGCTTGGAAGGTAAACCAGCTGAAGGTAAGTGGAGATGGAAGATGTGCACTTGGAGCCCTCTAAAGGAAAGCAGGCTAGGGAAGCGGCCGGCTTCTGGAAATGGCATGGAAGTGACATAATGTGCAGAGCTACACATGCAGCCAGCCGTCTTTGTGTTCGTCTGGAACAGCAGTCCCTATGTGATTTGGTCACACACCCTGAGTCCCAGCTCCTAACCTTCTCTTCCCATGTATTCAGCTCTACCTACAAGGACTCCAACACCCTGCACCTCCCTACGGAGCGTTTCTCCCCTGTGCGCCGGTTCTCAGATGGGGCTGCAAGCATCCAGGCCTTCAAAGCTCACCTGGAAAAAATGGGCAACAACAGCAGCATCAAACAGTTGCAGCAGGTAATGGACAAGATGGCAGGCATCTCTGGAGAAGTATGGGTGACAGAGAGTAGTACTGCAGGAGGACCGGGGTGGTAAACGTTCTACCCCTGCACGTCAGAAACACTGCAGTTGCATAGGTTAAAACAGTATAGCTTTCTAACATTCTTTCCTTCTTATTATGTACAGCTCGCCCCAGGATCAAACTTGCTTTCCTCCATGAAGAGACTAAATTATTCTCCTGTCTTTATGGTTTATTGGAAAGGAATTTCTGGGCTTGGGTTTCTGTGGAAAGCACCAGGGAAGGTTCTTCTAAGCAACCCTGGCAGTCCTCATGATATCAGGTGCTGGGTCTTGTTGGAGCCTGCTCTACATCATTACCAGCTGGCATACTCTCCAGTTGGTAGGAAATGGTGCTCCCAGAGGAAGGAAACATACCTCCAGGCTTCTATAAAGGGCCACTTGCCCTTCTGCCTTCCTGATGACCAAGTTTCAAGTGGCATGTGCTTTGTACACAGATTTCACATTGGACTCTTGCCCTCATACACAGGCCAACCTTGGTGTTTTCCATTCGTTCAGAACTGTGAATATATTTAGTACACAGATACCTTTATAAATGGGCTCATCAAGGACACTATTCTTCTCTTGTGGTGTTTTCTGCCCATGAGACCTTGGGGCAGATCTGCATCTGCTGAGATCACTGCATGGGGTGGACCTGGCTGCATCCCATCTGTATTAACTGCTTTCCCTTCAGGAGTGTGAGCAGCTGCAGAAGATGTACGGGGGGCAGATTGATGAAAGAACCCTGGAGAAGACCCAGCAGCAGCATATGTTATACCAGCAGGAGCAGCACCATCAAATTCTCCAGCAGCAAATTCAAGTAGGCCGTCACTCTTTGCTCTCTCCAACTTGTTTGGAGTTTGCTTGCAGGCTGATTTGCCTGTGCGTTTTGGAGGAGATCACTCAGGGCAAAGTGGAGTTGAGTTTTGTTTATCGTTGACATGTTCAGTAAAGGTAATCAGACCTTTTGGTGAACAAAAAAAGCATAAATCTGAGACACAGATAGTTCTTTCTGTTTCTTCCCTTCCTGAGAGTAACTCTGAGTACTCTTCAAGCTCACAATGATTTTTTTTTTTCCTTTCCCCCATATGTTTTAGGATTCTATCTGTCCTCCTCAGCCTTCTCCACCTCTTCAGGCTGCATGTGAAAATCAGCCAGCCCTCCTTACCCACCAGCTTCAGAGGTAATGAATCATTTTGTGTTATACCTAAGCCATTGTCTCTATAGCGTGGTGTCCTTGGCCTGACTCATATGGGAAATATTGACTGATTTTAGCATTCATCGTGTAAGAATCCATTTGAAAAGCGAGAAACCAAGTTAAATTTCAGGAGCCTTCCTGAAATCCTGACTTTCTGTGCCACTTCATTTTCTTAGCCCCATGAGAAAAGTAATCAGATACCTAATACAGGAGGCCAGCCCTGGGCCTACAGTGAACTCTGCCTTTTCGGCTGGGAAGTCTGGTCAAACAGGATGTGGAGGCCAGGTGCAGTGGCTCACACCTGTAATCCCACCACTTTGGGAAGCAAAGGCAGGAGGATTGCTTGAGGCCACGAGTTTGAGACCAGCCTGAGCAACATAACAAAACTCTTCTCTACAAAAAACATAAAAATTACCTGGGCACGTCAGTGCATGCCTGTAGTCCCTGCTACTTGGGAGGCTGAGGCAGGAGGGTCACTTGAGCCTGGGAGTTTGAGGTTGCAGTGAGCTATGATCACACCTCTGCACTCTAGCCTGAGCCACAGAGTGAGACCCTGTCTCAATTAGAACATATATAGATAGACAGACAGACTGTGGTGGATGGTTTATGTATGTTTTTCTAGCATGGAGGCTTATCAAAACTGAAAAAAATAGTCTCTACTTCTGTTTTGTGTGGCTGAAACTTAAGATTGTACTGTCACCTCACGAAGTTTCCTTATTTGTTTTGTTATTTTTAAGGTTAAGGATCCAACCTTCGAGCCCACCCCCCACCCACCCTAACAACCATCTCTTCAGGCAACCCAGTAATAGCCCTCCCCCCATGAACAGTGCCATGATCCAGTCTCACGGTGAGTGGAGAGGTTCAGATCGAACCAGTCATCACATACACATGGCGACAGTGACTCTTAGTCTTGAGCACCATGAACCATTTGAAAGGCAGAATAACATAGTATTCAGGGGTGTGGGCTCTGGAGCCAGACTGCCTTTCTTTGAATCCTGGTTCTACCAGTTTCTTAGCTGTGAAACCTTGGGTAAGTTACTTGACTTCTGGGTACCTCAGCTTTCTCAAATGTAAAGTGAGGATAATAATGGTATAGTATTTAATGAATAAATACATGTAAAGCATTTGGAATAGTCTCTGGCACAAAACAGTTCTTAATAAAGGTTAACTGTTACTAATATTTTTAACAAAACCCCCCTCCAGCCCTACCAGATAAAAAGCTGCTACCAGAACCTTTCTTATTGTCATGCCTCCATTTGGCTATCCACCACACATGTGGGACCCTCTCTTGAGGATGTTTAGATGGAGATGAAGATGAGTAACTGGTGCGAGTCTTTAGCAGTCGGCGCTCTGAGCATCTCCTGGGTAACTCCGCCAAGCTGCATCCCTTTTCAGTCTCCCAAGGAATCCTTGAGGAAAGTTTGAATTGGCCTCTAGGCCCCTCCTACTCAAAGTGGGATCCTCCAACCAACAACATTGGCAGGAAAAAATAGAATCTCAGTTCCATCCCAGACCTACTAAATCAGAGTCTGCACTTTAACCAGATCTCCAGGCCATTTGTGTGCACATTAAGGTGTGAGAAGCACTGCCCAGATCCACATTACCCAAAGTACAATCCATGGACCAGCTTTTAGGGGAACTTATTAGAAATACAAATTCTTGGGGACCTACCCTGATCTACTGAATCAGAATTCTGTGGGGAGAGCCCAGGAATCTGTTGTTTAAAAAGTTCTCCAGATTTGTCTTATGCACACTAAAGTTTGAGAAGCACTGCTGTAGCTAGTATCTGGTTTGAGTGTCCTCATTGGCTCCCATTACTTCCAGCTGACTGGTAACCTGGGCACTTGTCACTCTGAGGTTCCTTTTTCTCTAGGTGCATCTCCTTCCCAGTTTCAAGGCTTACCCTCCCGCAGTGCAATCTTCCAGCAGCAGCCTGAAAACTGTTCCCCTCCTCCCAATGTGGCACTAACCTGCTTGGGCATCCAGCAGCCTACCCAGTCACAGCAGGTGACCATCCAAGTACAAGAGCCTGTTGACATGCTCAGCAACATGCCGGCTGCAGGCTCCACTGGGCGGGGCATCTCCATCAGCCCCAGTGCCAGTCAGATCCAGATGCGGCACCGTACCAACTTGATGGCCACCTTCAGCTATGGGCACCGGCCCTTGTCCAAGCAGCTGAGTGCTGACAGTGCAGAGGCTCACAGGTAAGGCTGTCTGATGTCACCTATCCAGGTGATCCAGGTGGGAGGAAGCCCCTTAGCGGGGTGAGAGAAGGAGGGAAGGAGATTGGGTCTGACTTTGCTGTGCTCTTATTTCACCCTTTCCAAAATTTACCAGGGTAGTGGGTTTGGGATGAACTTGTAAGCTACTTATTGACCCAGGATTAAAATGCTAATGACGCAGAGGAGGAAACTGGCAAAGCTATCTTACTATTTGCTTGCAAAGAAGAAAGCAGCCTAGTAGAGGAGTCTGTAAAAATGCCAGTTCCCCTTGTCTATTCTTTCAGGAGTCCTTCCCTCTCTGTCACTCTCTTCTAAGAGATTGGTGCGTCTTAATAGCTCAAATGATGTTTTAAGATAGGCCAAGTTGCTACCTTCAAGGTAGAGCTAGATCTGTTATGCACACAGTGCCCTAAGTCCCTTGGAAATTACTGGATACAGAAATGAGGGGCTGAATAGGGCCGATGCGTACCCCCCTTCTTCCTTGTTGCACTGCAGCTCTCTGTACCAGTGGGTGCTCCCTACTGAGGAAGAGTAGCAGCTATTCCCAGCGGAGTCTAGCACACTTGTTACTCACTCCCTTTTGTGTCTGCAGCTTGAACGTGAATCGGTTCTCCCCTGCTAACTACGACCAGGCGCATTTACACCCCCATCTGTTTTCGGACCAGTCCCGGGGTTCCCCCAGCAGCTACAGCCCTTCAACAGGAGTGGGGTTCCCTCCAACCCAAGCCCTGAAAGTCCCTCCACTTGACCAATTCCCCACCTTCCCTCCCAGTGCCCATCAGCAGCCGTCACACTATACCACATCGGCACTACAGCAGGCCCTGCTGTCCCCCACGCCGCCAGACTATACAAGACACCAGCAGGTACCTCACATCCTTCAAGGACTGCTCTCTCCCCGGCATTCGCTCACTGGCCATTCGGACATTCGGCTGCCCCCAGCAGAGTTTGCACAGCTCATTAAAAGGCAGCAGCAGCAGCAACAGCAGCAGCAGCAGCAGCAGCAGCAAGAGTACCAAGAATTGTTCAGGCACATGAACCAAGGGGATACTGGGAGTCTGGCTCCCAGTCTTGGGGGACAAAGTATGACAGAGCGCCAGGCTTTATCGTATCAAAATGCTGACTCATATCACCACCATCACACCAGCCCCCAGCATCTGCTACAAATCAGGGCACAAGAATGTATCTCCCAGGTTTCCTCACCCACCCCGACCCATGGGTATGCTCATCCGCCGACACTGATGCATTCAGAGAGCATGGAAGAGGACTGCTTACGTGAGGGGGCCCAGGATGGCTTTCCAGACAGTAAGAGCTCAAATACACTGACCAAAGGTTGCCGGGATAGCCCCCTGCTCTTGAGCACCGGTGGACCTGGGGACCCTGAATCTTTGCTAGGAACTGTGAGTCATGCCCAGGAACTGGGGATACATCCCTACGGACATCAGCCGACCGCTGCATTCAGTAGAAATAAGGTGCCCAGCAGAGGTAAGAGTCTCCGCAGAGTGAGAGTCCTGGGCCAGGCTGCCCTGACTCAGTCATGTTGTCTTTTCTCAGCCAGTACCTTGTGTTCCTAAGAAAAAAAGAATTCCTGAGAAGAGCTTGAGGACCTTTGGGGGAAAAGCATATAGGAGCTGGGTATTGGTGGGAAAGGGGTCTGTTTTCAAAATAAAGAGCTAGTGATAGACAACACTTCTTACTCCAGTCATGAGAAATGTTATCGATTCCCCCAGTTCATACCAAGGTTTCATGGGTTCCAGAAATTCTTGACTGTCATCAAAACAGCTAACTTTAACTTCCGCAATAAAAAAAAGTCAGCCAAATAAGATTTAGTGTAAATAGTGTTGGAGCAAGAATCAAAGCATCTTAATTCTGCTCTTACCTCTATCATGAATATGACAACCTTGTCATTTAAATGCTCTGATTCAGATTTTCCTTATCTGTGAAAAAGGAGCAGGAGGAATAATGGTCCTTTGCAGAATATTTGTGAAAAGTAAAACATGTATATATGTTTTAAACACTATCACTATGTGTTTGTCTTTATGCATAATGTTTCTGTGTGTGTGAGTGTGTGTGTGTGTGTGTGAGAGAGAGAGAGAGAAGCACTTGATAATCTAAAGTATATGATATAAATGTATAAATTTGAAGTATTTGCTCTGGTCATTTTGTTAATGAACTAAATACAGAATATTACAGCATCATAAGGGGCCCATGTCATTATATTTTGTATCACTTTATAATGAAATGAGTATATTCATTTTCATTCTGAAAGAGATTGGGATTACTGTCACTAAATTATACTCAGAAAATATGGTTCTGTTAGCATCATAGCATTCATCCTAGACAAAACCAGGAATGATACCCATCCCATCATCATAGGGCTTGCAGTTTACCACTTTTCATCATTGCCATCCGAGGGAATAAAAGTGAATTTTTCCGTAAACTGTGTCACCCTGAGATTAAGCATTTCTTTCATCCTTCCCTCCCTGGAACTACCTGCATCTCCTGCCTGTCCTTTAAAGTCAACACTCTAAACTCAGCTCTGCGGGGAATTAGATCCTGCAGCACAGAACAGCACAGTAGACCTTGCTCTAAAGCAGTCTCTGTGAAAAAGACGTGCTGATTTCAGGTTGTGCTCATTATGGACTGATGGGGAGGATACTGTGGTTGCATGAAGCACAAATTAAATCCTGGGCGTTTGAACAGGTGGGAGTCATCCAGCCCCCAGGTCTGCCCCAGTCACACATACTGAGTTCATCCGTGGCTGCTGCATTCCTAGGTGGACCTGGGTGGGAGCTTTCAGAACCAGGGCATATGTGGAATGCCCAAGAGAACTGGGGGTGTTTAGGGTTGGGAGGAAAAACTAAGAGAAACATCATACCTGACAGAAGAAGAGATTAGATTTTTCTGGATTGATGTTATGGGGCAGAACCAAGATCAGGATAGAAGTTGCAGCAAATTTCTATGGAAGAAGAAAGTTCCTATGGAAGACCTGTATAAAAACTTTCTAGAATAGGCTGCCTCAGCAGCCCGGGAGCTTCTGTTGCCGGGAGCATTCTAGCAGAGGTGGGACGATGATACTGGGGATGCCGTGGAAAAGATTCCTGTGTGAATGAAAGTTTGCAGCAGATGAGTGTACTGTAGTTGGCATAAAGAAGGAGAACAGCTAACTTTTCTATTGTGCTCTCCATGTGCCGGCCACCAAATGCCATTCATAGATAAATTAATTTAATCCTCACAACAGCCCTATAAGGTAGTGACTCTTATGACCCCCATTTTACCAATGAGACAACTGAGGGACAAAGATTAAGTAACTTGCCCCCAAGGGCAAAGCTAGTAAGTGGCAGCTGAACCTGAGAGTTGCTCACACTAGCTCCGCCTGATACTCGGGACTCTGAGCGTGCCCGAGGTGTGCAAGGCACTGAGGAAGGAGCAAAGCTGGGGCAAATAGTGCTTCACCCTCCGTCCCTCCCCCAGCTCTGGATTGCCATGTGTTGAAATACTTTGTAAAATGTTTTTCTTCAAACATTATTTTCTCTAATTTCTCTTCACTTTTCCTCCTGTGTATGGAAAGGTGGAGAACATGTATTCATCATTGTCCCCTAATTGTCAGAGGAGCGCCCCCTTGGCAGGCATGCTGGTCTGTTTGGTACCCATAGTAGGCAGATGTGGTTGGTACAAGCGCTGTGGGAGGAGGAGAGGAAGGAGAGATTACTTCTAGATCAGAGGAACAGGGTGGGCTTCCAGCAATACGTAGCATTTGGGTTGGGTCTTGATGGATGAAGAGCATTTTGCCGCTGGATTTAGAGGAGAAGCATAAGGAGAAAGTAATGGGTAAGACTGTTCCAGGAAAGCTTTAGGGGACAACAAGCAGGCTTGGCTGGCTTGAGGTACAGTGTGCATGAAGGAATCAGGGCAGAGGTTTTCTGAAATACAGAGTATTGTCCAGATCCGGCTGCAGTGTGCCACACGAACAGTGGCATGCCACCCAATTCTCCTGGCAGTTTTAAATCAATTTGCAGTCCTGTCGGTTGGTCCCTGTCATAAGTCTTTTAAGTCTAAGGACTTCACTTCAGGTTGATACTTTGTAGTTATGGTTCTTTTGACAAATCTGTCCTACCTCTTCCTCTGGCGGACTCACTGCCATTACTCCTCTCTTCCCTCTTCCTTCTCCCTCCTGCTTATGTCTGCCACCATCACTGCCGTTATCCCCTACAGACATCTCTTAGGGTTTCTGGAAGAGTCAGACTGTAAGTGTATCCCTAAAGGTTTCAGTTCAAAACTACCCTGTCCTTGTAGCCTTATTATCAGTTCTGCTGGCGTCTTCCCCCAAAGTCCCATTTCTTCATTCATCTTCTCCTTCTGACCTTTGATCTGAGCTTTCTAGAAGCTGTCATCTTAGTTCCTGCCCTGCTTGCTAGTGCCCTGTAGAGATTTGTCTTCCTAATGTCTACCCAGTTTACTCTAAACTTCATTTTTTACCTTCACCACAGAGTATGCCCTTTCTTGCTTAAGTATTATTCACTCTACCTCTTTCTAACATCTATTCCTGTTTTGTAACTTTGGGAATGACATATATGATTATCTATAACAAAGCTACATGTTTATTATTATGTGAGTTTAGAATCCAGTCTAGTGAAGTGATGCAGTAGAGACATTAAAGGCCTAGGGAAGCCCAGTGCTGCTTAAGAATTAAAAATCCCTTGGGAGATGTATGTCTGTGTGTTTAAACGATTTCTTATCCCAGGGCGTCCCCACTGGCCTCACCTGAAACAAGCAGAGCTTACTCTGTGACCATAGGCCTATCATGTAACCTCACTTCCATTTTTTTCATCTGTGCATTGAGGGGTGTAAAGCTAAATGCCCCCCTGAGAGAAGGAGCGTGGCATTAATGTTTGTAGGATGCCTGCTCCGTGCTTGGTACTTTTAACTCAGTTGCTCATTTTTCACAACCGCCCTGGGAAGTATGTGTTAAGATCCCCCTGTAGAGTAGAAACTGAGGCTCCACGATCTTTGCCTGCTTTAACCTGACTTCATTCTATTCTTTTAAAAACTTGACAGCTTACATTTTTACTTTATCAAAGAATCATCAGATAATTTGCTGTCACTTTTGCCAAGAAAGGATTATAATGCTATGCCCTCACCACCTTGTCGGGGGAGCTCATTCTTGTTAACTTTTTTGGACAGGGAGGAATGCCTGCTCTTTCCTTGAATCATCCCTCCATCTCTGTGTAGTTAGTCACACACTAGTCCCAAAACACTTCAACTGTTACTTCCACATTGAGCAAATTCAGCAAAGCTTACTGAATGACTATTGCACAAGACTGTACTGTTGGTGCTGTGGGAATGCAAAGATGAAAAGATAGAGAACCTGCCCTCAGGTTCTTATACTCTGCTGGGAGAAGTAAGACAAGCACATAAACAGCTTTCCTATGAAGTGCTATGTAAGGAGTGCTCCAAGAAGTATAATTAGAAAGAGTAGAGCTAGTGTGATCTTCCTAATATCTCTTAAAGGTAGATGAACAGGGATTGTTGGTGTTAGTCAGTGAAAATTAGATGCCATCATATCCGTGTCTGTAGTAACCTATTTCTTTTATGGCTGTTTGTCACCACTCTGAGGCTAGGCACTGCCGGAGCACTGAGCAGGCAGCATGCCTGAGGTCTGTTTCCAGTGTTTAGAAGTGTCAGGGCTATCCATGCCTCATGCTGTCTATGATCTCCCTGTCTGCCAGTCTAGAAGTTAAAAATAAGGTTTGTCTTCCTTCCGTAGCATTACATACATTTGATTTTTTGACTCTGCAAATAAGTACAGCATAACCGGTCTACACAGTGAGATTACCAACTTGAACTCACAAAACCACATCCTCTTCTCTGAGCTCAGCCAGCTTCAGCATTATTACTTTCAGCCCCAGAGAGGAATCAAATGCTGGCAGACTGGGAGGGGGTTACCCTCAGAGCCTTGAAGAGGAATATGCAAGCACATTGTCTCTCTCATTTTCTCTTAAAACCCAGTAAATGAGTAAGGACAAGTCAACATTGACAGATTCAACAGAGAGTTGTGCAAGCCGTCCCAAAGTTCCCCGGGCAGGGGGGTGGTGCACATTTTTTCCCTTGCGTGATCAGACGATCATCCTGCCCTCTGTGTTCTCTCAGTGTTACTTTGGTGAATGGCCAAGCACAGGGCTCTTGGGGGCCGTCTTTCCCCCGTTATTTTTGTAGCCCTTGGTGAAACTAACAATTCTGTAGCTGCTGAATTGACATAAAGGTTGCCAAAGGTTTGACCCTAAATCTCACATCCTTTGGTCAGTGAGTTAGTCTACTTACACCCCTCCCCCCACCAAATGGTGAGTAGGTCTCATTTATAGTGTCCTAAAGGACTCCTAGACTCAGGGTCAACATTCTTACTAAAAATAATACTTATATAGTCCTTTACAATTTATTAAAGACCCTTTCACATGTGTTATCTCCTTGTGCCCTCAAACAACCCTCATTTTTTAGCTTAGGAGCCTTAAGGAGAAGTTCAGTGACTTACTCGTGTTTGTACACACTGTTCATGGCGTTTGTACACACTGTTCGTGGTGGAGCTGGATCCTGACTTGAAGTTCTCTGATTCCCTGGTCTTCTATCCTTTATGTCCCCTTACCCCTACTCCACACCTTCTAAGCACATCTGCCAAGTGAAAGAGGCTACCCTTCCAGATCTTTCCTTTTTTTTTTTTTTTTTTTTTTGAGACAGAGTCTCACTCTCTTGCCTGGGCTAGAGTGCTGTGGCATCAGCCTAGCTCACAGCAACCTCAAACTCCTGGACTTAGCCTCCTGAGTAGCTGGGGCTACAGGCATGCACCACCATGCTTGGCTAATTTTTTTTCCTATATATTTTTAGTTGTCCAGCTAATTTATTTCTATTTTTTTAGTAGAGATGAGGTCTCGCTCTTGCTCAGGCTGGTCTCGAACTCCTGAGCTCAAATGATTCACCTGCCTCGGCCTCCCAGAGAGCTAAGATTACAGGCGTGAGCCACCGTGCCCGGCCTCCTTCCAGATCTTTGACCTACTGATAATCCTGAAACTCGAGCAGAGCCCTGGCTTATTCTCCAGCTCCTACTAATACACTTCTTCTTCACCTGGTTTTTAACTCACATTGTCTCTCCTAAATCAGAGGCTGCTTCTCTGGAAATTAAAGTTTCAGTAACTCATTCGTTGATTTACATATGGGTAGATTATCCCCATATTCTGCAAGTAGGGTTCTGTGATAAAATCAGTTTCCTTGTTTGTTTTTATCAGCTGGTTCAGTATGCCCTTATCCACTCAGAACTTCTCTGAAATGAATATTATAAATAACGCCAGTCTTTCGGGTTTTTACAGTGGACCAGGCTCTACTAAGCACTCCACACCCCTGTGGAGTAGGTCCTATTTTACAGATACAGAAACTGAGACCTAGGGAAGTTGAGTAACCTGTCCAGGTTCCTGCTCCTTGGGAAGCAGGGAAGCCGGGATTCAAGGCCAAGTCTGCTCATGACTGCTGCGCTCAGCTCCCGCTTGGCTCAGGAGTGAGCTCGCGGCAGGGAGTCAGGAAGGCTCATCACGTGACTTGTCAAATGGTAGCTTGCTCTGTCTCAGTGGCACTTGCAGGCCTGTTAGCATCAGACCTGAAGGCTGGGAAGAGAGCAGACAAGGCAGAGCCAAAAAGGGGGGTGCATGTCTTGGTTTGGAGAAACCCCATTGTCAGGAATAAAACAAATTCAAAAAGAGGAGAAAGCAGACTTAACAGACACGGCAAACAAACAAACAAAAACACTGAGGCCTCCAGAATAGGTAGGAAGGCCCTAAATATCACGAACCAGAACTGTATACATTTTGTTAGCTTTGCCATTTCCTCATGTTTGGTAATGATCCTTTAAAAATCTTTAAACAGGAGAGCTGTGCTCATGTTTATCTTTGGGGGCAGTGAGGAGGTGCAGCTGATGAGATTTGCACCCAACCCCATAACCAGGCTTAAAGGAAAAAAGCTCCCCAAGGAACTGAATGGATGGTGCTAGCTATCAAAGGAGAAAACACAGGCATTAGGAAATACTTTGAAAAAGTAAGAAGCAGCTACTCATGTTGCTTCTTGGCAAAGCAGAGAGACTCAACATTTCCTCACTCCCACAGAGCCAGTGTTGCACCACTTCCTGCCAGTGGCTTTTGGTTGGTCCTGGGGCCAACACATGAGCCGTGCCCGCTGAGGGGAATTGCGCTGAGTGGGCGAGATGGGCGAGCTGATCCCACAGAGCAAGTCCTGGTATAGGTTTTCTTTTATTTCTCTCTCTGCTGCTGGCCTTTAGCTTTGAATAGCAAAAGAGTTGGCTTCTGGCTTGTCCTTTGACCTCTTTGCTCAGAGAACTTGCAAAAGATTTTCCACTTGCCTTCGTGTTTGGTAGTTGGAAAGCTCCCTCCTCCTCTAATTGTTCTCCAGAATGTCTTTCATTACTAGCTGTGTGCATATCAGTTAGTTCCCCCTTCCCATCCTACCTCAGCCTCTAAGCCCAGGCCTAACCTTGATTCTTAAAGGAAACCATTTGAATACAGAGACCTGAAACCCTTGACCCAACACTCAAGCAGTATGCTTTCCTTAATTGTTCAAATAGATACTGGAATGGCACAGTTAGCATTAGAGCTGTATTTCCTATTAAGAATTTTTTTTTTTTTTTTTTGAGACAGAGTCTTGCTGTGTCACCCAGGCTAAAGTACAGTGGCACAATCATAGGTCACTATAACCTTAAGCTCCTGGGCTTAAGCGAACTTCCCACCTCAGCCTCCCAAGTAGCTGGGACTACAGGCATGCGCCACCACACCCGGCTAATTTTTTTTTATTTTTTTGTAGAAGCAGTGTCTCACCGTGGTGCCCAGGCTGGTCTTGAACACCTGGCCTCAAGTGATCACCCCACCTCAGCCTCCCAAAGTGCTGGGATTACACGTGTGAGCCACCATGCTCAGCCTAAGAATTTTTTAAAAACTTGGTCTCACCAAGCAAAGGTCAGTTTGTCAGGAAATAAGCTCAGTAGTTGTCAAGGAGCTTTAACTCAGAAAACCAACCAAGCAAACACATTGTCAAGTCCCAGGCCCTTAAACATAAGCCAAACGTGCTACCAGGAGGGTCCTATCAACTTAGGTGTGGCCCTGATAATCTTCTTGACTATCCTTGATCAAGAAGAAATACTGGTGGGACGCAGTGACTCACGCCTGTAATCTTAGCACGTTAGGGAGGCTGAGGGGCTAGGACTGCTTGAGGCCAGCAGTTCAAGACCAGACTGGACAATAGCGAGGGCCATCTCTACAAAAAATTAAACACTTGGCTGGGAGTGGTAGCACGTACCTGTAATCCCAACTATAATACTAGGGAGGCTGAGGCAGGAGGATCGCTTGAGACCAGGAGTTGGAGCCTACAGTGAGCTATGATTGGGCCACTGCACTCCAGCCTTGGCAACAGAACAAAACATTGTCTCAAAAAAAAAAAAAAAAGGAAAGAAAGAAAGACTCATTCCTCTTAAACTCCTCTTTCTGTCCAAACTCCAGTCCATAGAGTTGCATGACTCTGACAGGATAGTAACCCATATTAAGAGAGCATTTATTAATATCAGTAAAAGTGATCATTACTACCTACTTACTGGGTATAGGACAATGTTCTAGAACACTGGAGGTTCACAGACATGCATAAGATACAGTTCTTGTCCTCAACTTACAGTCTAATATGAATGATTAAAGTAAGTACACAGTTGAACATAGTATCAGGCATAATGTTAGAGCAATCAGAGACAAAGTCTTTTGAAGCTCAAAGGCAGAAACAATCTATTTCTGTTCGAAAGGGAAGGTTTCATAAAGATAATAACATTTGAGGTGGTCCTAGAAAGATAAGTTGATTTGGATTGGCAGGAATGGAGGCAGAAGAATCAGGCATTTCCAAGGAGAGGGAAGATCGAGGAGAGCAAATGCATAAAATTGTGAATGGGTGGGGAAGATTCAAGTGGTCCTGTTTGCCTGGACCTTAGCATGTGCAGAGGAGAATAGTGTGAGATACTGATTGGAAGACAGGCTGGGGCAATGTTGTGAAATGAAGTGAATGGACTACTGTCTAGAAATTCTCATCTTTGTAGGGTAGTGGTCGGGGGATGGTTAGGATAACATCCAGGCAAGAGGTAAGAGGGCTTCCATGCAATTGGAAGGAAAGGGACTGAAGTGATCAGCACTGCAGAGGCAGATTCTTCAGACTTCAAGCTGTTGTGGGACCAGGAGTGAGGAACCAATAGTGACCCCACAAGCCCATGCCTGGAAGGTCAGGAAAATGAGGCAGCAAAACAAGGATGTGTGAAGGAGTAGCAGGTCACAGGGGAAGTTGATGGGTTTGGAATTGCACACGGTAAGTGTTACCTGCTGGTTAGATACTCATGAAAGATAGCTAGTAAATGGCTGGAAGTTAGGATCTGGAGCTTAAAAGAGGATTTCAGTAATTCTTTACACACAGGCATACAGTTGAAGCCGTGAAAACAGATGACGTGGCCTGAGTAAGTGTCGGGAGAGAGGTGAGGGGCAGAACGTGAAGAGTCCTTGCTTACAAAGGGTGGGGAGACGTGGAAGGAGTCAGAAGCCGCAGTTAGTGAAGCAGACAGAGGAGAGGACCAGCGTGGCACCCTGAGGGGGACGCCAGGGGAGGAGAGAGGAGGCCTCCTCCCAGCTAGAGGGCCGTGGAAGCTCTGAGAGTGATTCTTACGTGCATCTGGATTTGGGAACATAGCACCATTAAGTCCGCAGAGAAATGAAGCAAGAAGAAAAGGTTCGGTGGGATGTTTTTCCTAAGGGCATGGTCCCTTCCTAAAGAGGCTCAGTTTGCTGCAGGATTTAGGGTTGTTGGGCTGGTCCAGGCTCCTGTAAGTGCCACCACCAGCCAGCTGAGGATTAGCAGTTAGTGAACATGGTGGTCTTCAGCTTTGCTCACTGTCCCTTGGGAGACATTTCTTTGACAGGAGTTTACATGTTGAGAAAAATTCCAGGTCTGCTGACCTGATTTTGCTCTGTCTCCTCAGAGTCTGTCATAGGGAACTGCATGGATAGAAGTTCTCCGGGACAAGCAATGGAACTGCCAGGTCACAATGGGCTCGGGTACCCAGCACGTCCCTCAGTGCGTGAGCACCACAGGCCCCGGACCCTCCAGAGACACCACACGATCCAGAACAGCGACGATGCTTACGTATGTTGGTCCCCCCTGCTTTTCAGAGGTGGGATCCTACCAGTTCCAACCTGGAAAACAGAACGTCATGATGTGGGCGGCATCTCTCCTCTCTCTTATCAGCCAGACTCCAGTACCATGTCTTTGCATCACCCTAACAGACCACCCCTTAACTCCAGCAGAATCTGTACTCCCAGTTTTAGACTGAGGAATCAAAAATAGTGGTCATCTGTTTCCTGTAGTCTCAGTCATCAGACCTCTCCCCAGTCTAAACCCAGGCCCCAGCAAACGAAGCCTGAGGCCTTTGGTTAGTTTTCAGTGGCTACCTTGAACTTACTTAGATAAAGGAAGCTGATCTGGCTCGGCAAAGCTTTGCTTTCCTAGAGTGGCACTAACACAGTAGCATCTAACCACATGTTGCTATTCAAATTTAAACTTATTAAATTAAATTAAAAATTCAGTTCTTCAGTCATACTAGACACACTTAAGTGCTCAATAGCCACCTGTGGCTAGCAGCTATCCTACTGGACAGGGCAGACATAGATCATTTCCATCACTGCAGAATGTACAATTGGACAGTACTGTCCCAAGACAAACTCCTAGTGGTAGGAGGGATAGGTCAGAAACCTGGTTTTGGAAGGACGCGTAAGTGTGGAGGTTACCAGGCCCCCGCTGAGATTGACCACGCCCTCTCCCTGCCCACGCTGCCTGCCGGCCAGCGCTGCAGCCTCCCCCTTCGCATGGTGCCGCGGGGGAAGGGGGTCTGGGAGTGGTGCCCCCGGCTGTCTCTAAGGGTCACCTGAGTGTGGCACATTTTCTGGTATCCGTATTTCTTTTCCTAATTGTTTTCTGCAGGTACAGCTGGATAACTTGCCAGGAATGAGTCTCGTGGCTGGGAAAGCGCTCAGTTCTGCCCGGATGTCGGATGCAGTTCTCAGTCAGTCTTCGCTCATGGGCAGCCAGCAGTTTCAGGATGGGGAAGATGAGGGTAAGAGGCCTCGCGCATGGGGTACCCCAGGGAAGTTCCTAGGGGAGGCCCTCCCTCCATAATTAGCGATTGCTCCCCTCTTCTGTAGAAGGAGCTCATGGGGAGGCAGAACCACAGCATCCCCAACGTGCGGATACCGCACCATTCCCCACTTGTCTCCCACTGGACGTGAGTGTGTAGAGGCAGCACAGCTTCTGGTTAAGCACAGGGCCATCGCCTTGCTGTCTCTAGTGCTTTGTGAAGACACGCCTGAATTGTTCATGTGGCTCTGATTAGAGGGCATCATGTCCTAATGGAGCATTTCCGCCTCTCCTTCGAGCCTGTCGAGGGAGGGTATCAGAACAAATGTCAGGCTCAGGCCTTGGCGTGGACAGGTCTGCAGTACATCCCCGCACTGCCCTGTACATGCTCTGCTTGGACTTTCTGGACCCCAAGGCCCTCATCTGTAAACTGGCAAAAACAATAGAGCCTGTATCCTAGACTGTGCCGTGAGAGTTGACCGGCTTACCAAGAGTAAAGTGCTTAGCGTGGTGCCTGGAACATTCTGAGCAGTGAAATTATTGGCTTTCACCCTTAAAGAGGTGAGGCTTTCTCAAGGAGCGGTTATCTTCTCCGACACTACAGTAATCGATCGTACTTAGAGTGGGAGAGGGTAAAGGAAAAGGAGAAGAAGGAGAAGAAGAAGAAAGGAAAAGGAGATGGAACACTTAGAGGAGAACACGGGAAGAATCTTGGCCCCCAGCCCACAGTTGCTCAACTGCGGGACTGCTACGAGCCACAGAATTCAGGGCTGGGAGTCAGACTGTGGGGTGCTCAGCCAGGTCGCCTTGTCTTCCTCCTCTCCCTCCCCCGTGCTCACCTACCCACCCAGCTCCTTGCCAATCTCACATGTTCTTTTTGGTCTTGCAGAATGTGGGGCGAGTCTGGGAGGTCCTGAGCACCCAGACCTGAGTGATGGCGGCCAGCATTTAAACTCCTCTTGCTATCCATCTACGTGTATTACAGACATTCTGCTCAGCTACAAGCACCCTGAGGTCTCCTTCAGCATGGAACAGGCGGGAGTGTAATGAGAAACAGAGTGAGTGTCACCCTGGCCATGGTCAAACCAGCCCTTCACCCAGTGCCAGCTCTTGATCCTGTCCACGAGTGGTGGCCAGTGAAATGGACAAGGCCACCCTTCGCCTCATGGCCTATGCTAGTTTTAGGGCATGGATAGGGGCACACAGAGGAAATGCCAGACATAGCCCCTTTGTTTAATTCTGGGGCTAAGACACAAGACCTGCCCTGGGTTATATATAGGTGCTATAGCCCACACAGACAGATGTGAGCTATGGCTCCACAGGATAGTGGTGAGCTCTAGCCAGTGTAATAAGGACAGGAGGAAGTCCTTAAACTCAGTCCTATAGGATGAAACCCAGCAAGAAAACATTTCCAGCCCTATTTTTTAAGGCTGTACAGAAGCAAGTGGCAGGATATTCCAGACAGGGGAAATAAGTAATCAGAGGCCAGTGGTAGGAAATGGATAAACTGACTAGTTTGGCTGGCAAAGGGTCCACAGCAGGTGTTGTTGGTTCTGTCTCTGAAAAATCTTTGACAGAAAAGACTTGATGAAAGTGAAGCCATCTGGCAAATCCATATTAGAGCCTCAGCATGGCAGCCTCTTGAAACATCTGGGGTGAAAGGGAGCCAGGTGCATCTTTTAAAAAAGTTTTCAATCGAGTATTTGTATCTTGCTCTTTTCAAACTAATTCTCTTCTGTGTCTGCTTTGTTGCAGGTTTTGTGTACAGCTTGGGAATTAAAAGGTTGATTTTAAACCAACAGTATCTAGCAGCATTGCGCCAAATTGCCATTGTGTTTCTCTCCACCCGGATATCATGGCCCTTTCCTCACGTTCGGTTCATCAGTGTGCTGTTCTTGTGGGCTCCGAGGGGGTTTTGCCATGTTTGCTTGTACGACCAAGTCACCAAGGAAATAAACAGGAAATTTGTGTTCTCCATCTTTTGTGACAGTGTAATAGAGTTGGTGGTTTTCTTGTTTTGTTTTTGGGTTTGTTTGTGGTTTTTTTGTTTTGTTTTGGTATGTTTTCTCTTGGAGGTGATTTACTTTCTTTTCTTCCTTCTTTTTTTTGTTTTGTTTTTTTGTTGTTGTTGTTGTTGTTTTCTTTTGGGTTCTTTTTTCTTTCTTTCTTTCTTTCTTTCTTTCTTTCTTTCTTTCCTATTTTGAGACAGTTAGAGCTCAGAGACCAGGGGCCTCAGGGCCACTTCCTCCCTAGCCTTCATCAACAGAGCACCCTCCATTCCTCTTCATTGCTCTTCCGCAGGAACATATACTAAAGGATAACATCCTCTGGAATCTTACTGGCCAGGAAAAGGAGAGAGGACCAGGGATGGCCTCTGGCACTTAGAGAACAAAGAGAGAGCAAAGAAAGAGAAACCCCCAAGCCTGGAACCTAGAAAAGTCTTTACTGCTGGGATCCACTGGAAAACATGTCTGGCCCAGCCCAGATCGTATCAAGACTTTAGCGTGGAAGCTGGAGACTTAGCATAGGTGGGCTGCCAGTTAGAATGGCTCTGTATGAGCCTTCCCTTTGGTGTATAACTCAGCCCCCCTCTTGTAACCTGGAAAGTTGGTTGCCTTTACCATCCTGCTGGTCCTACCCGTGGACTGAACACTGAACAGTGGTGCATTATGCTTTTTGTGTCTTCTTTCATTCTCATTTTATATTGTGCTATAATAAGGATTGTTTCTCCATATATATATATACACACATCTATATACATGCTTTCCACATATATATGTGTGTGTGTGTGTGTATATATATATATATATGCTTTCCCCTTTTAGCCTCTTTGTTAGAAGCAAGAAGCATAGGAGGTTGTCTTGGGTCCTGCCTCCTTCCTAACCTCCTCCTCCTCCTCCTCCCTGGGCATCCTCAGCCCCTATATTTTAATTCTTAATCATGTAGGAATTGTTTTTGGTAAATGTTGATATTATTGTTATTATTATTATTAATAAATAAAGACAAAGGGATTTTTGTTTAAAAGAAATGTTTACCCAGATTCTGTTCTATTTGAATTGTGACTTGCACCTTTTGTTCAAGTATTTCCTTTAGGCATTGCAATTGTGAACAGCTCTGACTCGTGCCAGTGACAGATGCAGCGGTCTCCTTTCCCCAGCTGAAGCAGTGCATACGCAATAGCTATTGTCTGTGTCATTATCTTTCTTTCTCCTCACTGTTAGAAACCAAAGTCTTCTCTGCCTGCTGGGGGCTGAGAGAGGATCTGGGTTATCCCCTTCTGATCTTCAAAACAAGAGAGAGATGTTAAATACTCTGACTCTCAATCCTTTTTTTCTGGGAAAGGAGAGTAAGACGTCCTGAGTCCCCTCCTAGTCTTTCATCCTGAATTTGCACAGAAGAAAGCGGGTGCCCAGCATGGCTGTCCTGGCGTTGCTGGCAGGATCCCCATGCAGCTTGTCCTTCTCCACTGATACTGGCAGCTCGGCTCCTGGACCCAATATCCCTCGTGGATTTCTGCAGTGCGAGAGCCTTTCTCGGGATCTGTCCTGTGTTTCCACGGTCCCCAACCTTCTCTTCACTTGGTGGGGCCACCAACTACTCACGAGAAGGAGGCTTACCAAGAAAGCCCTGAAAGTTATTGTTTGACTGCTCTGGGCTTGTTCCAACTCGGATGCCCCCAACGCGCCCTGCCACGACCACACGCTCAGCCTGATCTGTTTACATGGTACTGTACCTATGGGAGAGCAGACTGCACCCTCCAGCAACCACCCACGAAAGCCAGTGAGCCTATTAACCGTGCCATCTTGCGAACTACACTTTTAAAAAAACATTGCTTTGTATTGTAGTAACCAATATGCGCAGTATATGTTGAATGTATATGAACATACTTTCCTATTTCTGTTCTTTGAAAATGTCAGAAGTATTTTTTCTTTCTCATTTATGTTGAACTAAAAAAGGATTAAAAAAAAATCTCCAGATTCACATTGCTTCAAGACCTTTTGTCCTTTTTTTGGTAGGGCACTTACAACTTAGTGACTTATTTGGACAGCAGGAGGTTGTGAAAATAAAAATCTGATCATGTTCTTATGCTGATGTAGTATTTGCCTTGTGGTTTGGAGTCCAGTTGGGAGAAGCATCCAGGTGGGTGGAAGCTGGAATGCTGGAGGCTGGAGAAGTGTCCCAAGCTTAGGGTGGGGCTTTGAGTGATTCATTATCTCACCTCACCGTATGAAACCAGCATTCTCTAGAAGCCTGAACTCAGCTTCACGCTGTGTCCCCAGGAACCCAGCTTGGACTCTGCACCCTTAGAAGGGAGCATTTGAGTTTGCTGAGTTGCACGGAAAACAGATTCCTTGAAAGGGTACTTTTGAAGGAGTAGAGAGAAGGAGATCTCAGAGAGCTGGCACAGGCTGGATCCTTTATGAGGTGACCCCAATGGGCTAGTGATACGAAAGCCAAATGAATGTTAGGACAGGAAGGGGACTTTTCCTATAGTTTTCCCCTTTTTCTGCACCTGGAGTCCAAAGGACAGGGGAGAATTTCCAGCAGGGTCCTAAGCATGGCTAAGTGATAGCTGGTTGAGGGTCTTCTATGAAGAAAGCTTACCAACACTGGAAACACTGAGTTTGTAGAAAAAACTGAAAGGAAGGAATTTACAAAAGCTTTCCAGTCCCTGGGGGACTAGGAAGTCACTGTGGGGCTGTTTAGAACAGCAAAGAGGCTTCTCAGAAAGGGTCTTCTAGAAATCCTGAGTCTGTACACACTCCCATGCAAGGCTAGGTGAGTCTCTGGAACCAGTGATAACACACCTTTTGCAGCAGGTGCCACTCCCTCCTGAAGCCAGCCAGGGTGCCTTTGGGCAAGAGGTAGGAGTGAGCCTCTGGAGGAAACGGGGACCTGGAGATCTCTGAGCTCTAGAAAACAAGCGATGCTGGCAGCTCCTCATGCAGCGTCTTCCTGACTGCGTGTGAGCCCCCACCCCGCTCCAGCTGCGAGGGTCAGAAGTCAGAGGGCTGCCGCACCTACCTGTGCTGGTCAAAGATGAGCTCTGTCTTGGCCTTAGGCTCCCAAGCGGGAGGGCAGGAGAGATTCTTGCATAGTTGGTTACAATTCCCTGTCCTAGGGTCTAGCTTGGGGATCTCTCACAGGAGTTGCAACGAAATTAACAATGAGGAAAGTACTGGGGGGAGGCCCTCTCCCCCCTGCTCAGCCTGCACCTCCTCCGCCCTGCTCTCCCATCCTGGCCTGCACATGTGCTCAGAGGACATGTTCTGAGCAGGGGCCGGTGCAAGGCTGTCCCCTCCCAAGGCCCGCTCCTCCCTAAGACCCTTTACTAGTCTGGTGACCCTTCCTTTAGTGTGCCACTGTCAGTCACTGAGCAAATATTTGGTGAGTGTCTGCTATGTGCCAGGCCCAACAGGACAGAGTCCTGTCAATGCAGACCTATCAGTTTGTTGGGACATAAATTGTGGAAGGAGTCGCTAATCATTCTGATCAAAACCCACTCCTGCAGCAGCTGCCAGCACTCTCACTCGTGTGAGGGGACCCAGGGTCAGCACTTGGTGACCCAGTTAAGAAACAGTTGCTCTGGAGACTCAAGATTAGGGGGAGAAAGAGTGGGAGTAAGGGCCTACGCTGGTGGGCCCCACATCCACCAAACAGTGAGTCCAATCCGAGGACACCAACTCCTCTAACGTCTGGCTGGACCCGAAGTCTGAGTCTGTGATGAGCCCAGTTGGTTGTTTGTTTTCCCATAGGCCTCTGTCCAGAAAGACCTCCTTCCTTTCCCAGATATTAGTAAATAGGGGCTTGGTCTAGTTTAAGCCAAATATCTTGTAATGAAATGGAGAAGACACACTAGTAAATGAGAATGTTAAAAGGAAGAAACATCCTGCTTGGTCAGATGCTGTCCAACAGCACCCCCTGTCCCAGTGCCCTGGCGTCCCCGAGCCAGGAAACTGAGAGGTCCCTGAACAGAGGACGAGGGCTGTGAGTGATGGCTGCCAGCGGCTCTGTCGCTGTTGGCCAACAGGCCACCATCAAAGAACTAGAAGCCAGATTCCCAGCCCTGCCAGCACTAACTGTTATCCTGACAGCTGAAGGATGCAGGGCAGCTCTTAGCAGCTCTGAGCTGCACTTTTGCCACAGGCAAAACAACAAGTGTAAAATCTGGCCTCCAGCCTTACAGGGACATAACTAAGTTAGTTGTGAAAGTGCTTTGGCTACTAAAGAATTGTGCAAATGTTAGATACTAGGCTAAGCCATAATAATCATTTCAGTAATAAACCAACAACAAGGGCAGAACTATGGCAAAGTAGTTTGGAGTCCCATCAGTAAGCTGCTGAGATTCCCCCACGTGCTGGCTGGGACAAGCTGTACCCACGAAAGAAAGGAATATCTGTTGGCTTGAGACACCTCTGAGCTGCCCCCACAGAGAGCTGGGATGGCCAAGTGGCAGCCAGGCCGACTGCTCACCAAGGCCACCTCCTATGCACGGTCCCACAGACTTCTGGGGCTGGTTCAGTCCTGGAAAAGATATCCCACAGCTCAGTATCTGCAAGTCAAGGCCAAGCAGACAACTGCAGGGCCCCTGCCTTCCCCACTGCTGCCAGGAGCTAAGGGCTGGGGCTATGGTCTGACAAAGCCAGTGTATTCGTCGCTAGAACAGGGGACAGGGGATACATAGGGGAGAAAATACCAGAAACCAGGATTTGGAACACAGAACAGTTACTATTTACTAAGTGATAGATATCTAACAGTTGTGCAGACCTGTTAAAATTTCATGCTTAAAACAACATAAATTTATTATCTTACAGTTCTAGAGGTCTGATGTCCAAAATGGGTCACACTAAGCTAAAATCACGGTGTCAGCAGAGCTGTGCTGGTCTCCAGGGGAAAATCGGTTCCTTTGCCTTTTCCAACTTCGGGGGGTGGCGCTGCCCTCATCCCTTGGCTCATGGCCCCCTCCAGCAGTCACATCACTCTGACCCCTGCTGCCATCCCCACATCTCCTGCTCTGACTCCACTGCCTTCCTCTTGTGTATTTAAGGCCCCTTGTCATTGCAGTGGGCCCGCCGGCATGGTCCCGGCTAGCCACCCCATCTCAAGGTTACGTTTGCAAGATTCCCTTCACCATGTAAGGTAACAGTCACAGGTTCCAGGGATTAGGACATGGACATCTTCGGGGGGCCGTTATTCTGCCTATCACACAGTAACTCCTACTGTAACTCAGGGAGATGGCATGTTCCACCATTATCTTTATTTAACAGATAAGAAACAGGTGTGGGGAGGTTATGTAACTTGTCCAGGGTCAAACAGCTAATAAGCGGCAGAGCTGGAATTCAAACCCAAGGTTTTCTGGCTCCAAGGCCTCTGAAGCGAAAGGCGTGAGACCAGCCACTCCTGGATCTGGCAGACAGAGATGCCAGGCTTGGGTTCCAGAGTGGTAGGGAGTTTCCTAGGGAGACGGTACAGGGCATGTTTCTGCTCTGAGTCCTAAGTCCAGAGACCTAGGTTCTAGATCCAGCCCTGCCTCTAACTCACTGAGAGATGAGAGATGTTGAGCAAATTCCCTCCACTCTCTGCAGTCTCCTTATCTGAGAGATGGGGGCGGGAGGAAGCTAGAGTGACCTGACAGCCCCTCTTGGCTTGCACGCTTACGGGCTCTGCGCCTGACGTCCTGTCAGTGACTGGCCGTGGGAGCTCTGGGCCTTCCAGGAGGAACCTTACAAGGTGATGCTGCAAACACCAACCAACGTCCAGAACTTTACATTCACAGGCTCCTGGGGGGTTCTGACACCGCGACCATGCTTGGCCCCATTTTGCAGATAGGACACTGAGGCCCAGAGAGCTCACAGAACTCGCTTGCGATCTTCCTCCCGAGAAGCCAGGTCTCCTGCCACCTCCCTGTCCAGGGGCTTCCCTCCATCCACCCCAAGGGGTTCCTAAGGGCTACTAGCATCCATTCTCACCTGTGTGTGATCAAGTGGCAAGACGAACAAGGCAAAGCTACACATCTTCAATTCAAGTGACATGAGTTCTGTGATGTGATTCTGAGATTATACCTTTTTGGTGTTAAAAAGTCTTTCCTTTTCTGAAGTGATGGTCAAGGTAGACGGTGAGGTTTTTTTCAGACGGGACAAACAAGGTAATATCTTTGTATAATTAAATTAAAAGCTAGTGACTCTGGCTTGGTCCCTAGAGATGGAAGAGGTCTCTGGAAACTCAGTGTGGGGGCCGCTGGGCCGCCCTCCGCTCTCCCCAGGCAAGTCCTGAGCACCAGGTTCCCTGCACTCTACCTTTACCGGTTCGGGAGGCCCACAGAGGGCTGGCGGAGAGGTGTGCAGCACCTGCCGGCACTACTGAAGGGTGCTGGTGGGAGGAGGGGACGGGGCTGAGGGGCGTGAAACAATCTCCTGGAATGCAAGCAGACGTGGGGGAGGAGGTCTGGGGGGAGGAGCGTCTCTCCCCTCCTCTCCTCTTCCTGCACATGGACAATGGCACCCCCCACACGCTCCCATGGAGGGGCAGGGGATGCGTGCAGGTAACCCCCACCCTAGGGACCTGCAACCACTCCCTCCACCCCCACTGGAACCCTTGATCCCTGCCCTGCAGCCCCCATGGCTTTCTGTTTGCCCACTCTATTTGCCCGGCTCCAGGGACAAGGCTGATCCTTGAACTCGTAAGTTCCACATCGCCAGGACCAGTGAGCAGCGACAGGGGCCGGGCTGGGCTTATCAGCCTCCCAGCCCGGCCCCTGGCCAGAGACATAAATAGGGTGTTGGAGAGCCAGCCAGCGCTCACACACTGCTAGAGGGAGGTAAGTGCTGCTGCCCGCCCCACGTTACTCGGGCTCCCCAGCCCTAAGCATCTGAGGCTCAGGCTCTGTCCCAGGCCGGAGCTCTGGGGACATGAGGCCTTCTCCCATGCTGGGGCCCCTCCTCTCCTGGCTGCTTCTGCACCCTAGAAGACCCCCACTTAGCCAGGCCCCTCTTCTCCTCCAGGTCACCCACGCCCCTGCAGGATGAAAGCTGTGGTGCTGACCTTGGCCGTGCTCTTCCTGACGGGTAGGTACCCCCAACTTAGGGAAGTGAACCAATGGGGGCCTTCTCCCTAGATTCCTGTGGTCCACCCTCCTGGGCACAGGGAGCAGAAATTTTTCATTGGCCCCCTTTCCCCCGCCTCCAAGCCTGGCATTTCGGCTCAGATCCCGGCCCAGAGCCGGCCTGATCTGGGTCTCCCCTGTCACCCGCAGGGAGCCAGGCTCGGCATTTCTGGCAGCAAGATGAGCCCCAGTCCCCCTGGGATCGAGTGAAGGATTTGGTCACTGTGTACGTCGACGCAGTCAAAGAAAGCGGCAGAGAATATGTGGCCCAGTTTGAAGCCTCTGCCTTGGGAAAACAGCTGGAGTAAGGACGCAGCCTGGGGTCTGGGGCAGGGGTAGGGGCTACCGGTCCTAGGGGGCAGAGAGGCCTGTGGGAAGATGTTGTAACCAGACTGGCTGAATCCTCATCTGCTATTGGATGAGTTGGCCCCATCGATGGTCTGAATGGAGAAACAGGAATGGGATCCCTGGGCAAGGGACAGACCAGTGCTGCCTGATCAGTAACCACAACACCACATTCTGCCTGCAAGTGCAGCAAGCTCCTTCCCCTTCTTAACCACCTCTGCTCGCCCAGCAAGAGTGATGGCTGTCTTCAGAAAGAATAGACTGGAAGCAGAGGCTAGGTCCTTCAAGGGCCCAGCTTTGGGGACAGGCAAAACCAGGAACCAATCCCAGCTCTGTCTCCTTCCAGCTCTTCTCTGTGCCTCAGTCCATCTGCACAATGGGCCATGGTGGTGGGAGGGCAGGGGTACTGGGTGAGGTTGTACAGGAAAGGCCAGGCCCACAGCTACTGCACTTTTGGGAACAGGTGATGCCCAGAGCTCATCCCGGGACAGCTGGGGCTGTGGGTTTGCTGCTCCAGAGCAAGCCAGGGGGCCTTGGAGGCCACCCCTCAGCCCCTCTCTCTCCTCCTCCAGCCTGAAACTCGGGAACAACTGGGACAGCCTGAGCGCCACCTTCACCAAGCTGCGCGAAGATCTGGGCCCGGTGACCCAGGAGTTCTGGGATAACCTGGAGAAGCAGACAGAGGGGCTGAGGCAGGAGTTGAGCAAGGATCTGGACGAGGTGAAGAGGCAGGTGCAGCCTTACCTGGACAACTTCCAGAAGAAGTGGCAGGAGGACCTGGAGCGCTACCGCCAGAAGGTGGAGCCGCTGGGCACGGAGCTGCGCGAGGGCGCGCGCCAGAAGCTGCAGGAGCTGCACGAGAAGCTGAGCCCGGTGGGCGAGGAGCTTCGCGACCGCGCGCGCACCCACGTGGACGCGCTGCGCGCGCACCTGGCGCCCTACAGCGACGGGCTGCGCCAGCGCCTGGCCGCGCGCCTCGAGGCGCTCAAGGAGGGCGGCGCCGGCGGCCTGGCCAAGGCCACCGAGCAGCTGAGCGCGCTGGGCGAGAAGGCCAAGCCCGCGCTCGAGGACCTGCGCCAGGGCCTGCTGCCCCTGCTGGAGAACTTAAAGTCCAGCTTCCTGAGCGCCGTCGACGAGGCAACCAAGAAGCTGAACAGCCAGTGAGGCACCCGCTCCCCTTGCCGGCGTCCGGGTTCTCAGAATAAACGTTTCCAAAGTGAGAAGCAGCTCCTTTCTTTGGGGAGGGTGGAGGCGGGGTGCTCAAGGGGACCTCCAGGGGAGCCCGGAGCAGGGACTTCTGCCCGAGCTCAGGGACTCCAAGCCCAGACGGTCCCCTCCATGGTCCTTTCAGGGCCTTAATCGGTGTTGGAGGACCTGCTGGGTGCCTGGCTGGTTAGGAGTGAGGGAGTGGAGTCCCTGTCCTAACAAGGCTCAAGGAGGAAAGTCAGAGGACCAGGCAAAGCGACAGTCCAGTGCCAGGTGCCCTGACAGAGGCTCAAACAAGACCTGCAGCCCCGAGGAGGATCAGGAAATGGGGTTGCCTTTGCTGGGAGCAGTGGGTTCCCTGTCCCCAGAGTTGTCACCCTAAGGGAGCTGGGCACATAGAGATGTCCACCTAGGCAGAGGACAGGAACCTCCTCCAGCCCTCTGGCTCTCAGCAGGGTGGGGCAGGCCTCAAGGAGCCATTGGGTGTGACTTAAAGGGTTTGGCCGGGTGCAGATGGAGACTTGAAGCTTGATCTGCCCTCCTTTATTTCAAAAGACTAAGGAAAACTCTCACACACTCCCCTTTTCTTTTCACAAGGCCAGTATCCCCTCCTACTGCTCCCACCCTACCCAGAAGCAGACGCAGCTTCCTCAGGCACAGGTGGAAGCCAGCCGACCTGCCCCTGTGGCTGCACGTGCTGCCACCCCGTTTTCTGCCAGCTCTGGCCCCAGTCAGAAAACTAACCACCACCTCTTGCAGGTAATTAGCACATTTTTATTTGCAAGATGCTCTCATACCTTATGTCATCTCACTGCACCCTTCCTTCCCAGCATCCTGGGTAGATTGCCATCGGATCCGGGGCACGGCTGAGGAAGCTGAAGCTTGCAGGGGTCGTCACGTCACTCACCCAGTGACTAGCAGGATGGGCCAGGCTGCCCTTTCCAGACCTTCTGCCCCTGGGCAGCCATGATTATTTTTAAAAAGTGCGCAGCGCTCGAGTTCATAGAAGTGTGCACACATGCCTGCATGTTACATCAAGTTACATCCCTGCGCACGGCCGGCCCCTCTCACACTCACGTCTGAACGTCTCCGTGTGCGTGCATGTGGCTTCACAGACCTGGCCGTGCACCCATATAACCTTCCTGACACTCTCCCCGCAGGACCTGTGGGCCCCTCACTCAGGCCTCTGGAGAGACTGTCCTTCTCCATCTCCAGTGTGTCTTTCCAGACCCCTGGATAAAGGAGTGGGCTTCTTAGTTCCTAACCGTCCAGAGCTACAGCAATAGGCGTCCAGCAGGATTTGGTGGGAACACTTTCCAGGTGTGGGTGCTGAGATCTCTGGCCCTTTTTGGACAGAGAGAGAGAGGCCCAGTTGGATTTCCAGAGAAAGCAGTCTCCAGGTGGGGCTGGACATACCAAAGCCACCAGGATCTGTAAAGGAGACACCCAGCGCAGGAGTGACAAAGCCTTTATCTGTGCCAACTGAGCAGAATCTGGGCTGCCGACCTGGGCTCAAGGTCTGGCCCTGCCATTTGCTGGCTCTGTGACACACAGCAAGTGCCTTCGCCTCTCTGAGCCTCAACTTTTTCATCTGAAGCGTGGGGGCCTGCTCAAGCCATCTGTGGTTCTGGAGCTCTCAGATGTGACATCTGTTGGGTGGAGGGGACACAAGGAAAGCAGCCTCTGTTGGGGTGACCTCATGTTCTTTCTTGGTTCCCCGGGACACTGCCCCTCAACTCCAATCCTCATCCCAAGGGGCCAATCGGCAACCATTTACCTGGCACCTTTGACGTGCAGGTGCCGTACCAAACACTTTTAAACACTGTCTCATTTCATTCTCACAACAAACCTCCTGTGGAGGGGCTATTATTGTACCCACTTTACAGATAAGAAACTGAGGCTGACATAGTGGAGGAGCCCACACTAGCACCTAGTTGCATCTTTTTTTTTTTTTTTGAGACAGAGTCTTGCTCTGTTGCTTGGACTAGAGTGCCATGGCATCAAGCTCACAGCAACCTCAAATTCCTGGGCTTAAGCAATCCTCCTGCCTCAGCCTCCCAAGTAGCTGGGACCACAGGCATGTGCCACCATGCCTGGCTAATTTTTTCCATATATTTTTAGCTGTCCAGATAATTTGTTTCTATTTTTAGTAGAGACGGGGTCTCGCTCTTGCTCAGGCTGGTCTCGAACTCCTAACCTCGAGCAATCCTCCCACCTCAGCCTCCCAGAGTGCTAGGATTACAGGCGTGAGCCACCTCGCCCGGCCACCTAGTTGCATCTTATGCCAACTACTGCCCCGCCCGGCCTCCTTCCCTCAAGTGTGCTCAGGAGGGCCAGGTGGCCTGGGTCGTGGAATGAGCTCCGCAGTTTTGTTGAACACACACAATCTCAACTCTGATGATGACAGACAAGTGCCAGGCATAGCGCACACACTCAAGTCACATTGGACAGCACTTGACAGTTTATCAAAGTACTGTCAAACTTATTACCCCATTTGCTATTCCACACAAACCTGCCAAAGCAGGCAAGGTACGTAGGGTTATTCCCACCTTAACAGATGGAGAAACTTGGGCCAGAGACCACCCAGCTACTAAGAAGGGGGCAGGACACTGGGCCCCAGGCTTGCCCGAGCTGGCGTCAGCCTGGTGCCCCAGCCACAGAACAGCCTTAGCCCGTTCCCAGGCCCAAACAGATGGCGCACGTGGCATGTCCCGCTCACAGCAGCTTCTCGCCCAGCTTTATTGGGAGGACAGCAGGCCTGGAGGTGGCCAGGCCTGGGGCAGGGGCAGGGGAGGGCACTGAGAATACTGTCCCTTTCAAGCAACCTGCAAGGCCAGCCCTGGAGCTGGCAAGATGGACGGGCAGGTGGGCTTGGGGTGTCGAGGTCTCAGAAGGTCTCAAGGGGCCGGAGTCGGTCCCGCCTCAGGGATGGAATCCCAGAATCCTGAGAACTTGTCCTTCACGGAGCTCCAGTAGTCTTTCAGGGAGCTTAAGCCATCGGTCATCCAGTCCCTGGGGGTTGAATCAGTAAGAGAAAGCGGCAGAGGTGGGGGGGTGAGCTCTTCTGTAGGCAGTGGGGACTGCGGAGCCTCCGCCCATGTCCCCACGGGCTCTCCTACCACCCGCTCAACCTCACCCAGCAAGGCACCTGAGACCTCAGGCAGGAGTCACCCACAGCTGCCACCCAGGCAGAAGAAATGCTGAGGGTGGTGAAGGGTGGGGTTAGACCTTTGTGCCCCCGCAGGCCTGAGGCACAAAGTGACTGAGTAGGGAGATGTGCATAGTCAGGGCCATCATTGTAGTCTATGCAAATGGCTCCCCCTGGAGTTGTACAACCTGGTGGCTCTGAGTGGGGGGGGGCAGAGGGAGGCAGTCTCTCCTTTGGAAAAAGTCACTGGAGGATTGGTTAGCTGTGTGATCTGGGGAAGGTCACCTAACCTCTCTGAGCCTCAATTTTCTCATCTGCAAAGTGGGGCAAATAATAGCCACTCCACAGTCAGTTCTGAGGACTAAACATTTGTGAACGTCTGTGCTACATCAACGCCGACCAAAGCCAGCGAGTGCAGGTGGGGACGGGAGTGCGGCAGAGGAGGTGACTAGGAGGCAGGGGCAGCGAGGCAGAGGAAGGACAGACGTCTGTTCACACCGGCCACAGGTCTTGGAACAAGGCAGAAACACACGCCCACATCCCAGGGTTAAATGGGATCAGGCGAGAGCTAAGGCAGCTGCCTGAGGGCTGCACTGGGGACAAAGGCCCTGCGAGGGCACGTGGGGCCCAGAGAGTCACAGCCCTGGGTAGGCTGGGAGCACCACGGTCCCATTACCAGGGCTCTTGCCAGGGGAGGGGCAGGTGGGGACTGAGGTAGCTGGCACAGAGGACGGGGAAGGAGGGCCGGTGGGCGTACCTGGCCTGCTGTGCCACTTGGGTCTCCTGCACGCTGGTCAGCGCGTCCTGGGCCGTCTTGGTGGCCAGCTGCACGTAGCCCTGCATGACGCCCAGCAGGGAGGCTTCCTTGGCCTCCTCAGCTCCTGCAGGGAGAGCACGGCTCAGCAGGGGTGGATCGGCCTCTGGGGCGAGCCCTTGGCTCCTGCCCAGCCACCCATCAGGGCTGGGGTTCCCCAAACCACCTCCCACCCTGCCCCTGCCCCAGTCCCCACAAAGTGCTTACGCGCAGAGGCCAGGAGCACCAGGAGGGCGGCAACGAGGAGCACCCGGGGCTGCATGGCACCTCCGTTCCTGCGTGGAAGTGTCCTGTGAGGGGCAGCCCAAGTCCCCCGCCTCTGGACCCCTCCCCGGGGAAGTGGTGTGCCCCTTAAGCTGGAACCTGAGCTGGGTCCATGGCCCTCAGATAGGGGACTGGGAGAGTGGGGCAGCCCCTGAGGGAGGGGGCAGGATGGAGCAGAAAACCCACCAGACTGGGAGTCAAGACACCTGGGGCCTGGCCCGGTCTCTGCCACTAACATGCTGCGTGACTTTGGGCAGATCTCTGCCCTTCCCCAGGCCTCAGTTTTCCTACGTGGGGTAGGACTGCACTGTCTACGGCTTCTTCCAGCCCCAAGTGCACAGAGTGGGGGGCAGCTGCAGACTGGGAGCCGGTGCCAGTCCCTACGTCCATGTAGCTCTGGGCAAGTGACTTCCCCTCCTGGGCCTCCATTTCCCCCAGTTGAGGGCGAGGAACGTTCACTGGGTCCTGAGGCTTCGAGGTTCTGGCAAGCTCTGCAGGCCTGGGGGCTTGGCCGGGCTGCCTCTGCCTCTGCGTCCTCCTCCCTCTTTGTCCCTAATGTCCCCAGGGGCATTACCTGAGCAGCTGCTTCTGGGGATGAACTGAGCAGACAGGCAAGAGGGTTCTGACCTGTTTTATATCGTCCCCAGGGCAGCAGGCACTGAGGGCCCAGTGAACCGGGCAAAGGTCACCTGCTGACCAGTGGAGACCAGGGCCCGAGGCAGGGTGGCCAGATGCAGTCAGCTGCCGGGGGAGTTGGGAAATCCCTGGGAGGCTGTGCCCACACTGCTCTCCTGCCACCCCCGCAGCCCAGGGGGGCTTGGGAACTGGGGGTGGGCCTGGGGAGACCCCATCCTTCCCAGCAGACTGGCTCCCCGGGGAGAGGCTGGTGAGGTGGGGGAGGGCTCAGCGGCGGGCCAGGGACCCCAGGCCCATCTCAGCCCCTCTCACTTGAGTGTTCAGGCCCCTCCCCCTGCCTCCCCCAAGCCCTGAAATCAGTCTGGAGGAGGGTGAGGGCTTCCTCAGACTTGAGGACAAGTCATTGGTTCGGGGTGGGGGGGTCTAGAGTGAAGATACAGAAGGGCAGAGAGCAGGGCTGTGCAGGCACAGTGACACGGTGGCACTCGCACAGCCTCCCCAGCACCTCCGTCTCTGGCTTCTGTCCAGGAGGGCAGGGGTTGGTGGGAGAAGGGCAAAGGCTGCTCTGAGCCCAAGGCCTTTGTGCCCCCTCCCCTGCTCCTCACCTTGCCCTCTGGACCTGCTGATAACATGCCCTGGGCCAGGAGCTGGGCTCATGACTGGGCCCTCCCCAGCCCCGCCTGTGGGCCTCGGGTTCCCCAGGAGCTCTGTGGGCAGCCGCTGCCCAGGGGAGGCTCTGACCCTCCCCGCTGGGCCCACGGTGGGAGCCGCAGCCCGGAGAGCAGGATCAGGGGACTCTGTCTTCTAGATCTAAGACCTTGGAGCCAAGAAGGCTTAAGTTTAAATGACACCTTTAGCACTTACTCACGGCCAGAGACCTCACATCTCAGAGCCTCAGTTTTCCGAGCATAAAATGGGGATAGAATATCAATTTCCCAGAGTTGTGGTGAAAAGTAAATGAGATATGTACAAAGCAGCTGGTCCACGGAGCGGGCTCGATAAAGCTCTCTCCCTTCCTCCCAAACACTGTGCCCTTCCCCGTGGCACAGTCTGAAGGCAGAAGCAGCCTCAAACATAAAAATCGGGCTTTGGAAAGCAGTCATCCTTTCAGGAAGAAATAACTGACCCCATGATGTAAAATCAGAGGCCTGGGAAAGGGCCTGGCTCTCCCCTCAGAATTCTTTATCCATGGCGAGACTTGAAATTCCTCTATTAGAGATTCATTCCTTTAACTTAAGACTTTGTTTTCTGTTAACAATGCAAATAGAATCCTGTGGAGTAGACATTATCAACTCCCTTTTATAGATAGGAAACCTAAGGCTCAAAGGCTAGAGACCTACCCAAGGGTACAGCCCGTCATTGGTAGGGCTAGGAGCCAGAAGTCAGGTGTGCAAACACCCAGGCATGTACTACACAGGCTAGAGAGATGAGACCCTTAGAGACTTATCAGTCACTCACACCTCAGAGCAAATCCGTGTCCGGTCTCTTTCTAAGGGCAGACTTTGTGATGGGATAGAAGGTGATTAAGAGGTCAGTGCAGGGTTTGGGCATTGGGGAAAGTAGGCAGCCAACTGTGCCGCCTACTCTGTTCTGGCCTGTTCCTTAGCCCGAGGGGGTGAGGGCACAGTGGGGATCCCGACTCCAGGCTGGGGTGGGCGACAAGGTCCTTGGATCCAGGCAGGTCCTTGGATCCAGGCAGCCCAGGCAATGGGCTGGCTGGGTCCCGCGTCCCCCGCTCCTCCAACTGCCTTTCCATCTGTGTGGAGGGTCTGGAGGTCTCCTCCATGGCAATGGGCCACTGAGCCCAGGGAGGTCAGGAGACTTGGGCAGAGAGACCCAGCAGGGTGGGACTGAGCTGTGCCTCCACGTGGTCTTTGCACCTGTGAGTGCCTGTGTCCCTCCCAGCAGTCCAGCCTGGGCCTCGGCGAGGGCCCTCTCTGTGGCCAGCCTAAGCTTCCCCTCCCTCCCAGCACAGGAGCTGCTCTTGGTCCACAGACCCAGCTTTGGGGAGCAGCCAGCAGTAGGTGGGAGGAAGGGGGGCTTGACCAGCTGGGGCCAAAACTGCTCCTCTGAGGTTGGGCCAACTCTCTCTGCTTCCCCTGGCATCCAAGTGAGGTTTAGTAGATGAGCCTGGTGATCGGTGCCCCTGCCACCAGGCTGGGCTGGGCAGCCCCGATTCAGCCCTGCCGGCCTGAGGCCCTTGTTCATCACGCCTCTCCATGCTGCAAGTTCCTTCTAGTATCTCACCCAGATCCTTCCTATGGCAATGAGAGCTGTTCGCCTTCAGTTCTGCCCTGGGAAGAGGGCTGGCATGAAGCACACGTGGGGCACATGTCCATGTGACCTGCCTGTCCCTGGCTGAGCCTGTCCCTGGCTGGTCTGAGCTGTCCATTCCTGACGATGACCTCTGGACTGATCCCTGGCTTGATCCCTGCGTGGATGGCCAGGCGGGTGTCTGTAGGTGATGCTGGACTGTCAGTCTCATCGTCTCACCAGCCTCACTGTTGTACAGACAAGGAGACTGAGGCTCAGAGAGGGACGTGACTCAAATGGGGACATCCCCTGACTCACAGGCCAGGCCCGGCAGGCCGTCTGCTCTTCCCGTTAGCAGCTCGCACTCTCAAAGACGGGGCACAGGGCTCTCGTTCTCTCTCCACTCCCCGACACAAATCCATCTACAGGTTGGTATAAAACGTACCCACAGACTTTGGGGAGTAAATATGTTAGTTGACGACATCACGTCCCCGCCACGCTGGGAGGCAGCACGCGTCCCTCAGGTGTGGGTGCACACCTGGGCTGCGCCAATCCGGTAGCCACAGACCGTTCAGCTACCTGCACACCTCTGTCTCTGCACACATCCTGGTGGATGTTCTCGGACGTGCTCTAATGGCACAGGCACACATGGGTACACCTGGGCGGGCAGGCGAGACAGAAGCACCTCTGGACATGTCACATGCTGGTGGCCCCTGCTGCTCAGACTGCAAGTCCAGGAGGTCAAACTGCAGCTGAGGTGTCCTTCATGACTCATTCGCTCCTCAGCTCTGGCCCCGGGGGGGAAGGGACAGGGGCACTGAGCACTGACCTTTACTCCCACCGTAGGCTGAACTGGGCCTGACTTGGGAGCAGGACTGGGACCAATGGGTCAATGTTACAGGGCATGAACCTTTCAAGGCTAAAACGTGGCTAACATTTACACGTTCCAGACACGGCTGCAAGTGTTACACAGATCACCTCACTGAATCCTCGGCCTAGGAGGCAACTGAGGCTCCAAGAGATTACAAGGCTTGCCCAAGGCCACACAGACAGCGCGCGTGGCAGAGCCTGGATGCAAAGCCATGGAGTCGGATCCAGAGTCCCAGCTTCCCAGCTACTGAGAGATGGCACAGGCTGCTCAGGAAGGAGCGAGCTCCCGGACACTGGAGGCAGCATGGGGCGGGGGTGGGGACCGCTGTAGGGCAGTGGGGACCCAGCGTCAGAAGTCCATTTGGCTGTCTTCAACCCCATAAGACATCAAGTCACTTCTGATAGCAGAAAAAATGAGCACAGGGCAAAGTGGAGTTAGCAGCGTTGTGCGTTGTGGTCTCCTCTGACAGCTGTCATTTTTACAACACCCATGTCAGGTACCACACTCACGGACAGGTACCAACAAGGCAACATGATGGATGTCACCTTATAGTCACCGGGAGTGGCATGGTCCAGCAGAGGGACCAAGTTGACCACGGTGTGTCATCTTCTCAGGGGATGTCTTTCTGTGATTGTGCATGCAACCTCCCGTGGAGATACTGTTAGAATTGTAGTGGAAGTCCTCATGGGCACCACCACTGTCACCCTCCACCGCCAGTGAGACGGCCCCTGAGAGCCTCAGGCCCCACGGTCCTGCCCAAGTTGGCTGCTCCTGCCTGGGGGTTGCAGCTTGGGGGGCGGGGTGGGCAGGAATCAGGCCTCAGGCTGCCCCCTCCATCACACTGCCTCTGACCCACCTGGCACGCCTCGGAGAGCTGGGTTCCACCCTGCCACTCCCACTCTACTGAAGTCTGCTTGAGTCCAAATCAGGAAGATAAGATTGTTATTAATAATAACAGCAGCAACCCTTTTTCAGCGCTGCCTCTGTGCCAGGCGCTACGCAGGCAGCCCCCCGTATCTGTGGGTTCTGCACCTGCAGATTCAACCCACTGTGGACAGAAAATGTTTAGGAGAAAAAAATTGTGTCTGTATTGAACATGTACAGAGTTTTTCTTGTCATTATTCCCTAAACAATATATTCATAGTGAAACAACTACTTACATAAGATTTGTATCGTATTAGGTAGCATAAGTAATCTAGAGTGATGTGAAGTCCATGGGAGGATTGCGTGGTTATGCACACACACTGCATGTTTTATCTGGGGCGCTGGAGCACCCGTGGACATTGAGATCTGCAAGAGGTTGTGGACACTGAGGGACAACTGTACTGCCTCATTCACCAGCAATGTCTTATTGAACATATTGCCCAACCCCACTGTTTAGAGGAAAAACTGATGTTTTGATTGGGGCTTTGAATAACTAGCCCAAGGTGGCAGAGCTTGGCCATGGTGGGACATTTGCAGTTACTCCTTCAATGTAGGGCCCTGCCCACTGCCACCACCTGCAAAGGCTCCCAAGAACCCCCTCCTCTTGGGTGTACCTTGCCAGGAGACCTAAGTCTTAGCCTGCCCCCCCATCTGCAGCTGTGGCTGGTTCCCACCTGGTGTCTGGTGCTCTGAGATGGAGTGAGGGTTGATGGCAGATGTGGGGATGGGGGTGTTCTCCACTGGGGCAGACAGAGGAGACGTGGACTTTGCCCCCTCCCCCAAGTGTGGCACAGACCCAGAGCTGCCAGCAGGGCCCCTGGGCATCAGGCCTGGGCTCCTGAGGCCCTGTTCCTCCCCCAGCTCTTGGCTCCCCCGCCCCCTCCACACTGGGTGGAGCACAAACCGAGAACAGCCACTTCTGACCGCCGCCTAAGCCCCAGTCTGCTGTCAGCTTCCACGTAGCCTTAGGGTCACTAAAGTCCAAGAGGCCTCCTGGGAATGTGTCACCTTCCAGCGTGGAGTCACACTGGGGAGGGAGGCTGGGAGGGCAGCCAGCTGGGAGTTTAAATGCCTGGTTCTGACTGCAGTCAGTCCACACAGCAGCACAGGTGAGCTGCCCAAGGACCTCTTCTCCGGCTCCCTCTGATTCCAGGAAGGATCCAGTGTGCCACGAGACTCCTCGAGCCCAGCAAGGAGCCCAGGATGTTCCTGAAGGCTGTGGTCCTGACGCTGGCCCTGGTGGCTGTCACCAGTGAGTAGAACCTATCTTTGCATGGGGCTCTCAGGCTGCTGCACTGAGTGGGCCAGGACAGAGAGACTGGGCCAAGGTAAAGGGGACAGTTTTGAGTGCCTGTTGGCCTCTACCTGGACATGGGGGGCTGCTCAGTTGCCAACTGGCTCATGAGAGAGCTGGTCCATTCCCAACGGTAGGCCCACTGGCATTGGTGCTATGCCAGTTTCACGTGTCCCTCTGGCTTCCAACAACCTAAGCCCAGACAGGGAAACTGGTACGTTGGGCTCCTCCAACATCCAGTCTGCAGCTCAGAGCTGGAGCAGAGGGGCCAGAAAGATGAGTCCTCATGAATTGTTCTCTGTCACCTGTCCAGGTGCCCTGGCTGAGGTCAATGCTGACCAGGTGGCCACTGTGGTATGGGACTACTTCAGCCAGCTGAGCAACAATGCCAAGGAGGCCGTGGAACATCTCCAGAAGTCTGAACTCACCCAGAAGCTCAAGTAAGAGGTGGCACAGCTGGTGGTGGTGGTGGTACAGGGTGTCCTTAAAGGCCATGCAATGCATTGGCAAGGGCTAGGCTTAGAGGCAGGAGACCCAAGCCTCGGATACCCACTGCCCTGCCACTAGTTCATTAGGTGACCCTGAGGTCACTGGACCTAGGGTCCACATACATAAACATGGAGGTGGGACTGAATAATCCCCAAGATGTCTTCCTGCTTTAATGTTCTAGAGTTTGACAATGGCCACAACCTACTGTTGAGGGTCATGGAAGAAACAGAGGGAAGGAAGTGTCATGTGAGCTGGGTTCTAATACATTCCAGAAGGACAGGCCCCAGTGAAGTCAAGGAAAGGAAGGTGGGAATATTTGGGAAGCCTCTGAGCCCATGCAAGGAAATCAGCACCTTGTGCCACTTGAGGACCATGGCAGAGGCTGAGAACACAACACACTATTATTACACAATGTGATCCTCTGTCACGGCACACCTGAGCTGGGAAGACCCTCAAAGTCCAACCCTGTCCTTTACAGACAAGGAGGGAAAGCAAACTGCTCGAGGTCACATGATGGGGACATATTGAGACAATCTGAGGGAGATCCAGAGACACAAGTTCAATGTAGTAACTCAGTCCACTACATCCATTCTCTCAAATTGTGATCCACCTTAGGGAGGGCCACAAGGGGAAAAAAGCGTGAACTCGGTACCCCTGAATACCCACTTGTTCCAGGCAGGTGTGTATAAGGTGAGGGGTATATAAGCAGACAAGGTCCTGCCAAGCAAATGCCAATCGTAATGGAGGCCGCCTTGTGCCCTTCCCCGCAGTGCCCTCTTCCAGGACAAACTTGAGGACGTGAACACGTACGCCGGTGACCTGCAGAAGAAGCTGGTGCCCTTCGCCACGGAACTGCATGAACGCCTGACCAAGGACTCCGAGAAGCTGAAGGAGGAGATTCAGAAGGAGCTGGAGGAGCTGCGGGCCCGGCTGCTGCCGCACGCGCAGGAGGTGAGCCAGAAGATTGGGGACAGAGTGCAAGAGCTGCAGCAGCGCCTGGGGCCACATGCGGATGAGCTGCGCACCCAGGTCAGGGCGCAGGCGGAGCAGCTGCGGCGCCAGCTGTCCCCCTACGCGCAGCGCATGGAGAGGGTGCTGCGCGAGAACGCCGACAACCTGAAGGCATCGTTGACACCCTATGCCGACGAGTTCAAGGCCAAGATCGACCAGAACGTGGAGGAGCTCAAGGGGCGCCTCACACCCTACGCTGACGAGCTCAAGGTCAAGATTGACCAGAACGTGGAGGAGCTGCGCCGCAGCCTGGCTCCCTACGCGCAGGGCGTCCAGGAGAAGCTCAACCACCAGCTCGAGGGCCTGGCCTTCCAGATGAAGAAGAGCGCGGAGGAGCTCAAGGCCAAGATCTCCGCCAATGCCGAGGAGCTGCGGCAGAGGCTGGCGCCCGTGGCCGAGGACGTGCACAGCCAGCTGAAGGGCAACAAGGAGGGGCTGCAGAAGTCGCTGGCAGAGCTGAGTGGCCACCTGGACCGGCACGTGGAGGAGTTCCGTAGCAAAATGGAGCCCTACGGGGACACCTTCAACAAAGCTTTGGTGCAGCAGATGGAGGAACTCAGGCAGAAGCTGGGCCCCTTCTCGGGGGACGCGGAAAGCCACTTGAGCTTCCTGGAGAAGGACCTGAGGGACAAGGTCAACTCCTTCTTCAGCACCCTCAAGGACAAAGAGAGCCAGGACAAGACCCTCGCCCTCCCAGAACAGGAGCAGGTGCAGATGCCGGATCCTTTGGAGAGCTGAGCTGCCCCTGGTGCCCTCATCCCACCACGGTGGATACCTGCCCTATCCTGCCCCCTGTCTGTCTGTCTGTCCCAAAGCAAGTCTGGTATGCGCTTGAGGACACACATCCAGTGGGAGGTGACACCACCTCTCGATACTCAATAAAGCTGCTAAGAAACTAGCCCTGGCTGATAACATGTGACTCCTCCATGTGGCTGGGCCTGAGGTGGGGAGGGGACCACTGCTTTGTAGAGCTTAGCAGCTGCCTGGCTGGAGACACTTTAGGGGACACCGAGGTCTGGGTAATCAGACTGCAGGAAGGGTAAGGAAAGGATGTGCTGGAGAGAGGTGTGTGTGGAATACTCTAAGGGGAGATGGAAAAAGATATTGCACATTATCTCAAGACAAAACATGCAACCCAGATCTATTCATTTAGCCAACGACTACTTATCGAATACCCTCAGTGTGCCAGCCACTGTTCTAGGCACTGGACAGCCAGCAAATAGCTATTATGGAGCCGTGTGCCTGACACTGCCGCACGTGGAGGGGGTGCCTGGAGGTGAGCAGGATGTGGTCCCTGCCTTGGAGAGCTCACAGCACAGTGGGGGATATTGTTTCTCCTTCCATGTAATCTTCTGTGCCTTGACCTTGACTTTTTAATGTAAAGTTTAGCTTAACCTGCCCCATCCCCGCCCCATTATAAAAGCTATTAGTGCTTATTTCAGAAATTTCTTGACTGCTACATCCGTGGTCTTCAGGGTTGAGGGATGAGTCTGGGGAGGAAGGGTGGAGCAGGTGCCGGAGGCTGGTGTCCTCTGCCCAGGAGCCTCCTGCCAAGTGGCCTGCCCGCCTGGGGTCCGGTCTGCAGTTACTGGGGTTAGAGGCAAAGAGTTTTGGGGACTGAGTGGTTGCATCAGCACAGCCAGCTCTGGGCAGCTGCAGGCTTTGAAGCAGGCTCTCCCCCTACTCTTGGGGGCACATAGACTCCCCCAAGGAGGGAGCCTCAGAGAAGAGCCAGTTCGAGACTTTTTCCCAGACTCCTACCTCTGACTCCCCGTCTTTGAGTCTAGCTTGTCACCTTTTTCTTCCCCAGAAGGGGGTGCAGACCCTTTAGGACTTTCCTGGAAGAGGCTCAGAACACACTGGGGCGGGGGGCAGGCTCTGGGAGGGTGTTCTGGGGCCTCCTCCCTCTTTCCCAAGGTGCTCTCAGGGTCGCGGTCCCCAGGCATGGGCTGGCCCGGGCACCTGCCTATTGGGGGCGATGTATGTTTGGGAATCAGGCAAACTTGGGTTTGAATCCTGGCTTTTCCACTGACTTCTGGGTGATTTGGGGCATATATTTGAACCTCTTTTGGAATCTAGGGATAATGACAATCCTCAGCTCAGAGAGTTGTTCTGAGGGCTTGATGGGACAACAGGTGTCAAGCTGAACATAATATTGGGCACAGAGTGACATGCAATAACTGGTTTACGTGCCGCTGTTGCTGCTGTAGCACAGCAGATGCCCAATAATGTGATCCCCTCCTCCCATGCACCCCCTCTTCGGCCAACTCCAGGCCACACAGCCTACTACAGGAGGCCACCAGAGCTGGCCAAGGGCAGACCCCCAGGTCTCCCAGGCCCCAGCTGCTCTGGCTCCCATGCTCCAGGCCAGTAAGGCTGCAGTGGCCACCCCCACACCTGGCCCACTAGAAGAGCAGGAACCTACCGGTGAAGACACCTTGACAAACCCACCAGGCTGCTGGAGGTTTACTGCATGGTTTTAGGAAAGGGCCAACGAGGCCAAACAGCAACAAGGCACTAAAGGAAATGGACAGAGGGCGAGCAGGTTTCTGAGTGGGTCTGGAAGCTTCTGAGATGCTCTCAGAGTTTACCTGCAGGCCACCTGGTTGAGAGCTACTTCTAAAACCCCTGGGGACCTCGGTGTCTCCCAGAACTTGGTTCTTAGTGTGAATCCTGGATGGGACGCCTGAGTCTCTCCCACTGCCCCCAGGGCCATCCTATAGGTCTCTGAGGGTCCTGCCACAGTCCTAGCCCACCTGGATAGGGAATGCCTCCTCACTCCTGCACCAAGATTTCTCATCTGGTCTTCAGTCTCCTGGGCCACTGACCTGGCAGATGTCTCCTGGTAGTAATTTTCTTTTGGCTGCTGCAACGAACTGAATGTTTGTGGCCCCCAAAATTCATATTTTGAAATCCTAACCCCGAAGGTGATAAGGTGATTGTGTCAGGATGTAAGGGCTTTGGGAAGTGATTAGGTCACGAGGGCTCTGTCCTTAGGATTGGGATTAGTGCCCTTATAAAAGAGACCCCAGAGAAGTGAAGAGATAGCTAGAAGGTTCCATCTATGAACCAGGACGCAAGCGTTCACCAGACGATGAATTTGCTGGTGCCTTGATCTTGGACTTCACAGGCTCCTGGACTGTGAGGAATAAATGTCTGTTGTTTATAAGCCACCCAACCTATGGTATTTTGTTATAGCATTCCAATGGACTAAGACAGCTGCCCAGCCTCTGGAACCTGAATCTCTCTTGATTTGTTCAGGGAATGTCTCGCAGATGAGTTTGGGTGGGAGTCAGAGGCTGCCACCATTACTGCCACTAAAAACGCCAGCGCTTGCCTTCCAGCCTCCCTTGCCTTGAGTGGTGACATAGGGCCTATGCTCAGGAAATCAGATGTTATTGCCCCGGACTGGCTTAAAGAAACAGTGACAGCGGACAACCCCTTCTGGGATGGGCAGGAGCACTGTGGCAGCAGCAGGCAGTTTGCAGCCAGCCTAGACCCTCAGCCAGGGGGCCAGGCCTCACAGTGGCTGCTGAGCAAGCTGGGCTGTCCCTGTCCTGGCTCAGTGGTGGCAGCACAGCTGTCCCCACCGGTCTAGTTCTGTGGCATGAGTGTGGCCATGTGTCTCCCTCAGCTCCCCTTCTTCTTGTCTCTTTTCCAAACCAAGTGCTCCAGCTTTCCTAGAAATTTCCTTGAAATTTCTGGAAATATTTCAATATGTTCATCTTCTGCTTACATCTTCCAGAGCAGGCTTCTGTGGCTAGCAATTAAGAACCTGGATGGACACACCCCTTCCCTGTGGGGGAGGTTTCTCTCGCTCTGGCCCTTGTAAGTCACATCCTAATCTCTGAGCTGTTCCAGTTGGTCCTGGTGGATTGTCTGAGGCACACCTATTAGTCCTCCTTAGGGTTGGCTCCATCGTTCCCTTTTCTTTATTCTAAGCGATTGTGTGGCCTTAATCTCCTGCAACCAGTCAACCCAATGGTCCTCTCTAGTAGCTCAGATGACTGGACGACCGAGGAGATGAGGAAATGACCCTGCTGCTCCTGGCTTGGGCAACCAGCTCTACCCGTCCCTCTCAGAGACTCTGACAGCTGGGCTCAGATCTCCCGTGAGGTCCTGAGTTCAAGAAAACGATCTGGGCCGGGCGCGGTGGCTCACGCCTGTAATCCTAGCATTCTGGGAGGCCGAGGCGGGTGGATCGCTCAAGGTCAGGAGTTCGAGCCTGAGCAAGAGCCAGACCCTGTCTCTACTAAAAAATAGAAACAAATTATCTGGCCAACTAAAATATATATATAGAAAAAATTAGCCGGGCATGGTGGCACATGCCTGTAGTCCCAGCTACTCGGGAGGCTGAGGCAGTAGGATTGCTTGAGCCCAGGAGTTTGAGGTTGCTGTGAGCTAGGCTGACGCCACGGCACTCTAACCAGGGCAACAGAGTGAGACTCTGTCTCAAAACAAAACAAACAAAACACTCTGATTTGGTTTAGGGAATATGTGTATTTATCGGTAGATGTCCAAGATATTTTAAGGAAAAAAAAGCAAAGTCCTGATTATTATGTGCTCTCCAACCCTGTTAACACGTACGTATTTGTATGTGGCTGTGTAAGGAGGTGAACATTCTGTTAGTTCAGCAGCTGGACCTAGAACTTTGACAGTTCTCTCCAGCCGCCAGAGAAGAGCCCGAGCATCTGGCTGGAAGGGGCCCGTGACGCAGAGAGATGGCTTCAGCTGTTCCATGCATTCCCTGCACAGGCATTCGGGTGGTAATGACGCGAGGGCGAGGAGGGGAGGTCACAGAAGGGAAAACAGAAAATAAAAGAAGACGCTAAAGCTCCTTCCCTGGCCACCAGACAAACATGATGGCCGAGGAGAAACATCCTGTGGCAAGGGTGGTAGAAATTTTCAATACAGGGATGGCAATAAAACCGAATGCTCTCTCGCGCTAGGTGCTTTATAAAACACTTATATGTACAGTATCGACTCATGTAATCCTCACAGTGGACTGTGACATCCAAGATGCAGTAGACGAGGAATGGCGAGTACATTCCCCAGCAAGTGGTGGGAATGGCGTTTGACCACGAGTCATCCAGCTACAGAGCTTTTCCCTTAACTACCAGGCTGTGGTGTCAAGAATCCCCAGGGAGAAGGGGGGTGCCCCCTACGCAAGGGACAGGTGGGTTCTACCCGGTCGTATTTGAATCCTAATATCTAGTGCCCAGAGAAGTAAGAAATCGGGAAACCTTAACAGTGAGCCCATCAGGACTCGTCTCAGGAGGGTGGGGTTTCGCTTTCTATTTTAAACACATAGTGTTGGGGTTTACGGTAACAATTTAGTATTACATTTTAATTGTGGTAAAATATATATAACATAACAATTTACCATTTTAACTATTTCTAGGTGTACAATTCAGTGGCCTTAATTACATTCACAGTGTTGTGCAACCTCCACCACTATTGCAAAGAACTTTTTCATCTCCCCAGACAGAAACGCTTGATCCATGAGGCTACTGTGAACAGCAGTGCCATGAGCACAGGTGCACACACCTGCTCCTGTCCTTGCTTTGCACTCTTCTCAGTACAGACCCAGAGAGTGGATCACGTGGTGATCTATGTTTAAGTTTTTGAGGAACCGCCAAACTGTTTTTTTATAGCCGCTGCACCATTTTACATTCCCACCAGTGAGGCACAGGGTTTCAATTTCTTCACATCCTCTCCAACATTTGGTATTTTGTTATTTTTCTTTTTTTTTTTTTTAATTCTCTTTTTAGTAATAGCCATCCTGAGGGTATTACTTTTAAAATCAGAAATAAGTAAAAAATAAATATTCCCCAGAGTTACCCCAGCGTGCAGTCCTTACCACCAGGCTGGACTGAAGCACTTGACACCCGAGGGAGAGCTGTGCTGGGAGTCCCCGGGGCCAGGGAAGGGTGTTTTCTGGGCTCCAGCCCAGCTCACATCAGCTTTTCTCAACAGTGCCCCAAAGCCAGCACAATTTCAGGCTGGAATCTTCCCCTGTTACCTCTGGCTCCCAGGTGACTTGGAGATAAAGGGCTCCTCTGTGAGCCTGGGTTAGTGCCCTCAAAGGAGTGTTGGCTGACACCATGTGATGCTAGCCACACCCCTATGCCTATCCCCCAAGCTCACAGGCCAGAAGTCCTCTGAGAACATCACAGGGGTCACTACCCCCGAGGTCTCTGGTGTATCCAGTGGCCCTGATTAGGGCTCCTGAGGGATTGTCCTGGCGGGCTCAGAAGCAGGTCCTGCATGGGACACTGTGTCCTCCTGCCGTTATCATAGGACACCCTGTTCTCCTGGGAGGAGAACACAGGCAGTGGCAAGCTCTGGGGAGAGAAACAAGCAGCTAGGGGTTTTCAGAGCACTTCTGTGTCTCCGTGTCTGAGAACGTGCAGGGTGGGGCCGTGGCTATCTTGCTGTTTGACGACAAGCAGTGACAATGAAGGGGCACAGTAGAGATCCCAGAATTACCCATGTTAGAGGAGGGAGGGTTTGAGCTGCTGGTTCTGAGATAGGGGATTCTCGATATGGGGACAGAAGACTTAGGATCTAGAACCATAAGATCACAGGACATTAGGGTTGAAGGGAACAACCTTGTCTCTCAGTCTAATTCCTTTGACATCAACTCAGCAAATGGTCATAAATCTAGATCAACAGCTCTTGTGCTCAGGCACCCCATTTGTTTGTTGGTCATTGTATTTACAGGGTGTGGTCATCAGCCTCCAAGACGGTCCCAGTGATCCTCGTTTGTAGTGTACACACCCTTGTCTGGCCCCTCTCTTATTGAAGAGGGCTGACCTGTGTGATCAGTAGGTTACTGTGGAAGTCATGGTGTATGACTCCTAAGGCTGGGTCATAAAGGGCACCGTGGCTCCTACCTTGCTCTCTCCTGTCTTCCGGGGGAAGACAGCCGCCATACTGTGAGGACACACAAGCAGCCCTGTGCAAAGGTCCACACAGAGGGGAACTGAAGCCCCTCCTCAACGGCTAGCAACAACTTGCCAGCCATGTAAAGCGAGCCACCTTGGAAACAGATCCTCTAGCCCCAGTCAAGCCTTCAGATGACTGTAGCCCCAGGCAATGTCCTGCTTATACCCACGTGACAGACTCTGAACCAGAAATACACAGCCAAGCTGCTGACCCACAGAAATTGTGAGAGATCATAAATGTTTACTGTTGTTGTAAGACACTAAGTTTTGGGGTGATTGTTATGCAGCAATAGCTAACTGATAATACACAGGGTTCAGCATAGTGCCTGTCACATGGTCTCAATCGTTGAGTGCATGAGCCCTGCTTAGTATTGAACACTTCCACTGACAGCCAACTTAACATTTCCCAAAACAATTCATTCTGTCTTTGGACAATGCTGTCAAAAGATTATTAAACTGGGTCTTTAAAAATGATTAAAATTAAACTGGGATCTTTTTCAACATAGCTACTTACACTTTGATCTTCCTTTTACTTCTCTTTTGAACCACAAGATAAATTATTCCTCTCTACATACACTCTGGGCACAGGCAATCTACCCAGAGACTCTTTCATGGAACTCCAAACCTTATGGAGAAAATTGAGCCAGAGACGTGCCACCCTTCACAACTGCCTTGGGAGGAAGAATTTTGGTTGGTTTCTGAGAGGGCAGAGGTCTTGTCTATCTCATTTATTCTTGTACAGTCAATGCCTAGCACGATGACTAGAATTTAGTAGGTGCTCAATAAATATTCATTGAATAAATAAGTGAATTTAACAAATCTTTTCCTCCTGAGTTGTATGTTACATATATGTTCATCTTTACCAGATGATGCTGAATTGTTTTCCAAGGTGATTGCACCAGTTTTTCTTTATCTTTTCCAATCATGGGACCTTCCTGGGCAGGTCTTCTAATTTTCTTATCTTTTCTTTCACTTCCTCGATCTCTGTATGCTCTCTTTTCTGGAATATTTTTTTCCTCTCTACACATTTTTTAAATTTCTGCTATCTTTTTTTTTAATTTGCAAGAGCTTTTATTATTATTATGCTGTGAATGTTCTTTTTTAGTATCTGGTTCTTGTTTAACAAATGTAACATATGCTTTTAATTCTCTGATGATATTAATGGCATTTTAAATGTTCTTTGTTCTGTGTATTCTCAGTTTTCTCTCAGTTCCTTTTTTAATGTTTGTTTGTTTGTTTGTTTGGTCTCTGTCATTCATGTTAGGATCTTTCCTCAAATGACTGGTAATCTTTGGTTGTCTGCTTAAATTTAAGGGTGGGGATTGTAAGGGTAACTTGAAGCTCCAACTACATGGGTAGCACTAGCTGACAGTGAACTTCACTGGAGGGTGATCGACCAGAATGTTTGGCTGGGGAACCCCCAACGTAAAAACCTTTAGGTTTTACCTCTTGAGCTGGTCATGTTCCCCTGAGAAGTTTCTCCCATTTTCCTGCCTGGTGGATAAAGGCCTGGATACCAGTGTTCTTGGGGCCAAGTAGAAGACGAAGGATGGGGACTTAGCATTCAGAGGGCATACTTGGATTTAATCTTTCTGTTTCTAGTTCAGGGTACCAGGGCCTTGCTCTATTGCCCAGGCCAGTCTCAAACTCCTGGCCTCCTTACCTCAACCTCCCAAAGTGCTGGGATTACAGGTGTGAGCCACCACGCCCGGCCCCTCAGTGATTTTTTTTACTATAATTCAAAGGGCCCTCTATATGAAATCCCATAGAGATATTTATTTTGCAACTCAATGCTTAGAAAAGCTTATTTTCCCTGTGAATCTGGTGTGCTCCCTTCTTTCTGATTATGACAATTATGTAACTGACTGAATTTCCCTCTCCGTGGGTTTCCAAGAAACCCAAAGCCGATGTGAAGGTCAACTCTTGCAACTTTATCATCTCTTATGGCTTCTATGGTTGTGCTCTTCATCACGGCATAGTTTTCTGCTGTTTTTATTTTCCCTGCTCTTGAGATCCTCTTATCATTAGTTAAATTTTCATTTCCAGTAGCGTTAAGTCTTTGGTGATGAAGGGGGGTATATGTAAACAAAAGCCAAACACATAAATAATAAAAACCTTTATCTTTGTTGGCGTGCCATCACTGTGTTGACTCAGAACGTGCTCAGTACATTTCGTGGTACTAGAGTCCACGTCACCAGTCCCACCCAGCTGTTGCGCCACCAGCGGGTGTTTTTGACACAAACATCTAGCTGTGGGGCATTTCTCAGACACGATGGATTATGGTGTGTGGAGAGTAAACAGGTCACAGTGGCCACCTGAGGACACAGGGACCTGGTGTACTGGCTATCGCTGGAGCTGGCCCTGCGGTGCGGGGGCAGGAGAGGAGGGAAAGTGAGGGGCAGTTTACATGCAGGATGGGACAAGGGGGAGAGGTGGACTTCACTCCATCACACAGGTGATGACTTGGCAGCTGTACCTGGGCTTGGCTGTCCTTTCCCTGGCTGGTCCTGAGCTACTGTTCCTGTACCCAGATCAGCTGACACATGGACCTGGCTTGCCTGTATTTCAACAGCCTTCTTTCTCTCAAGTCATAACCCCCCTGGTGAGGGGGGCGGATGGGACCAGGCTTTCTGCTGAGCACAGTTGAGTCCCTGGCTTCTCCCAATAAGCGTGGAGGCTATTTGTTGTGGTTCTGGTCTTAAGAGCTGCATCCTCTCTCAGCTCCCGAGCATGGGAGAGTGTACTGAGCATCGAATTTGGAGTCAGATAGACTTGGAATTGGCCCAGGGCAAGACCTTGGGTGAGATACTGAATCTCTCTGAGCCTCAGTTTCTCTGTAAATAAAATGAGGATAACAATACCTTAGTATAAACCTGAGCATTACAGATAGTAAAAGTAAATACTAGGCACGTGGTAGGTGCTCTATAGAGAGATAATTGTCACTAAGTCTTTTCAAACGCTATCGGGGCAGATTACGGAAGGCAGAGAAACTGTGGGTCTGCCAGGCTGCCTTTCCCAGCTGCCTCCCACCACCACACTGGAGCCATGCTGAGCCCCTCAGCATTTTCCAAACACACCAGATTAAGGTTTGCATCTTCTTTTTCTCCAGGACGTGGTAGGGTGTCCAGCACACACTATGTGGTCCCAGCCCTCCAGGTCCCAACCACGTTGTCTTCATGCCAGCTGCTGCCTTCACCGAGGCTGTGGATACATTTGGTGCATCATTAACCTCTCTTCTTTTTTTTTTTTTATTTCAGCATATTATGGGGGTACAAAGTTTAAGTTACGTATATTGCCCTCGCCCACCCCCCCAGCATCAGAGCTTCAAGCATGTCCATCCCCTAGACGTAACCTCCCTTCTAAGCCCACCGTGCTTCACGTCTCTGTCATTCCTTGTCATAGCCCCAAACATAAGGCTCTCTGGCACGGTGACACCCCCCTCCCTTTCCTGCATCGTTCTTTGCTTAGTGTCCCTATCCAGCATCCAAAAGGGTCCATTCCCTCCCAGTTTTTACACTGTCCTCTGTGTCTTCAGCCCTGCCTAGAAACCTCCCTCCAATTCCTGGCCTCTGCTGGGGCCTGACTCTTGCTCAGCCCGCCCTGCCCCCAGATCCCCCCAGCCGTCTGCTCACTCTTGGACTCAGTGGCTGTTTCTGGAACATTCCTTCCATCTGGCCATGCTCCCTGCTGGCCTCACTGCTGGCCTTCACATTCACAAAGACTTTGGCAACTGACTCCTAGCTGACCCGCTCTCTCTTCTCACAAGCTTGCTATCCTCCTCAGTGACCTCAAAATCCTCCAATCCCTCACCTCTCAGCTCCCCGACCTCCTCAATGTCAGCATCCTCCTCCTCCTCCGTCTCCCTGTCACTGGCCACACATGCACATGGAAGACCCAGCATGGCTCCGCCTCTGGCACCTTCACCTCCAGCATCCTCCTTGCCTGGCACTAGGCCGGTCCCTCCTGCCCCTCCTTCTCGCTCACACCGACAACTCGAGTGCAACACCCGGGATCCCATGTCCACTTGTCCTTCTCGTTCCCTCACCCGGCAAAACCTCATTCAGGATCAATCTGGTTTCTGCTTTTTCAACTGCGCCCTGTAGAGCCCTGTTAGAGAAAATCATGCCCTGATTTATGCCACCACGATTTCATGGGTTCCAGCTTTAAATGGGCCCTTAAGCCCTCAATGTGTCCGGTTGCCCAAAGCAGCTGTATCAAATGTCCTTTCAAGTCCCCTCCGTCTTCATTTCCCCGCAGTGCACCACTGTCGGCTTCTACATCCTCCATGCCCAGCGTCTGCTTCCCTCCGCTCAACACGAGCCTCTCTGTGCACAAAACCAGTGGCACTTTTCAGCCCCTTCCTTGCTTTCTATCGCCAGCAACTGAATCCTGGCAACCTCTTTCTATTTTTAAATGTTTATAAAATATTTCAAACATATTTAAAAGTACATATGGTAGTATAACTAACATCCTTATACCCATTACCAAGATTTAACAAATATTCTTGTTTTGACATTTGTGCCTCAGAATCGTTTAGAAAAATAAAATGTGACAGTATCTGCCTGAGATCCAGAGGAATATAAAATAAAATAAAATGTGACGGATACAGTTGCAGTCCCTATTGTTCTCTTCCCCAATTCTATTTCATTTCCTCTCTCCCCAAAGTTGGCATCTCCTTTCCATCGTGGATTTATTCTTTCGTATATATTCATGTAGCCAAAATGATATCTGATATTGTTTTACATATTATGCAAATTTATGTAAATAACACAAAATTGTTTATATCCTTCAGTATCTTGCTTTTTTCCCACTTTACATTATGTTTTTGGGACACATCCATGTTAATACATATGTATCAAGCCCATTCATTTTTACTAGTTGTGCAGTACACCATTCTGTGAATATGTCATAATTTATTTGTCCACTTATTGATGGACATTTGTTTTCCATTTTTTTTCCTATTACAAACAATGCTTGGGTTTCCTTTGAAGCCTAGTGTGTGTTTGATTGGGGTAAATAGTTTATATTTCCCTGCAAACAGAGTTCTTTATCTATCAAGTGTGTTCACCGTTGTTCAAATCTCAGTTTTTCCTGTGATTCTATCAGTTTTGAGGAAATGGTATTAAAATCTGCCACCAAATTTGTCAAGTTCTCTTTGTGATTTGGTAGTTTTTAGCTTTATATATTTTGAGTCTGTGTTGTAGGTTCAGAATTATTTTATCTTCGTGGTGAATTTTTTCTTTTGTCATTAAATAATGATATATTTATCCCTATTAATACTTTTTACCACAAAGGATTTGTTCTGATATCATATTGTATGCCTGCTTTCCTTTGATTAATATTTGTCTGGTATGTCTTTTTAAATTCCTTCTCTGCCCCCACTTTTTAAACTTTCTCTGACATATTTTAGGTATGTCTCTTATAAATAGCAAATAACTGAAATTTTTGTAAAATCCAATCTGAAAACAATAGTAACCGCAGTCAATCTTATGTAGCACCTAAATCTGAAAACAATAGTAACCGCAGTCAATCTTATGTAGCACCTACTGTATGTCAAGCACTGCAGAGAGCTGTTTTTTAACCTATAGTGAAGCATTACTTCCCACTATCCTCTGATGGAGGGACTATTACTATCCCCATTTTACAAATGAAGAAACTGAGGCACAGAGAAGTTAAATAACTTGCCCAAGGTCGCAGAACTAGTAAGTGGCAGGATTTTAACCCAGCAGACTGGCTCCAGAGTTGATGCTTTATGGGCTCATTGAATCTGTTTACCTTGATTGTCATTAATGTTTTATTTCTGTCATATTATTTTGTATTTTCTATTTACTTTTTTTTTTTTGCTTGTTTTGTCTTCCTGCTTGCTCTTCTATTGGTTTTGTGTTCCTTTTAAGAAATAATTTTATATCATCTTTTAAAATTCAATTTTAAAAATTGAATTTTAAAATTCAATTTTAAAAAAATCAAACTGCACTAAAGAGTCAGTTTTACAGGTTGGTATACAAAAGCAGCTGTCTGTCAACCTCATCTCCATTTTCCACTTTGCAAAAACAACCATTTTTGACTCTTTTAGAAAATCCTTTGTTGTTACTTTCAGATTTTTCAGTTTTAGGCTTATCTTTAGGTTTATGATTCCCCACTGCGGTCAATGAAAACTGGATTCTCGTTCACAGATACACACTTTGCACACATCACATATGCACACACCCCACATTCACACATTTTTTTTTCTGTCTCTTGTCTTCTTCTTTGCCTGCCTCTCAATTTATTGTATCATAGTTCTTATTAAAACTATATTGTAATCAATGTTTGTATTATCATAATTATGTACATGCTCCGCATAGCTCCATCATGTGGTTTACTATAACCTGTTCAGTACTACCTTTTTTCCTCCTTGCAGTTACTAAGTGAGTGTGGTGGTGATGGTGGTTTACTTGTTTTTTCTATATGTTTCAATCATTTACCCTCAAATTCTCACCCCATTAGTATATCTGGAATACAGGGAAGCAAGCGAGATAGCAGAAATCAAGCCCAGCCTGGGAGCTGAAATAGTTGAATCTTGGCCAAATATCTGAAATGTCACTTGATGCCTTTGAAGAAAACTTGGGAAAATTAACCCAGTCATTGGCTAAGACTGTTCATTTGGGGAGGGGCTGCTGGACCTTGCAACATAAATGCTCGTCTCCGAGATTTCCCTGCTCCCTGCAGCCCTCGGGGTGGCTAGGTTCCTCAGGGTCGCCTTCCTACGAGGTGCCAACTCATGAAACAGCGTGTCTTTGTTTGCTTGTGCTGCTATAACAGAATATCTGAGACTGGGTAATTTGTAAAGAATAGAAATTTCTTTCTTTCCTATTTTCCAACTTTATCTTATCACCTTTCTATTGAGTTTTTGTTTTAAATTGTTTTATTTCTGATACTACACTTTTTAATTTCCAAGAGCTCCTTTTTCTTTGACCATTCTTTTTGTCATTTTAATAAAGCATTCTGTTCTTGTTTTATAGTTATAACATCTTTTTATTTTTTTTTTGACACAGAGTCTCACTCTGTTGCCCTGGGTAGACTGCAGTGGCTCATGGAAACCTCCAACTCCTGGGCGCAAGCGATCCTCCCTCCTCAGCCTCCCAAGTAGCTGGGACTATAGGCGTGCACCACCACACCCAGTTAATTTTTCTGTTTTCTGTAGAGACAGGGTCTCACTCATGCTCAGTCTGGACTTGAACTGGCCTCAAGTGATCCTACCACTTTGGCCTCCCAAAGTGCTAGGATGACAGGTGTGAGCCACTGCACTGGGCCATGACATCTTTTCTTACGCTTCTCAGTGTTTTTCTGTTTGTTTTTGTTTTTAAATTTTCTTCTTCCTGCAAAGACTCTCTTTTCTCCAGGTTGCTGTTGTCTATTTTTTATACTGGCCTGTGGTTTTCATATAAGAGACCTTCCTTATAAGTGTTATGACTTTGGGTTGTCTGCTTATGTTTAAGACCGGAAGATCATACTACAAAGCCCTAAAGTAGAACAGTCTGGTGTTGGCACCTGAAGACACAGACAGACCAATGGAACAGAGTAGTAAGTCCAGAAATAGACCCAAGAACACATGGAAATTTAGTATATGATAAACATAAAATCTCAAATCATTGAGAAAATGGTATTAAGCTACCTGAGTAGCTATTTGGGAAAGGGTAAAACTGAATTTATACCTCACATCATATACTCAATTAAACTCAAAATACATGAGAGATCCAAATGAAAAGATGAAACCATGCAACTGCTAGAAGGAAAAACAGGTGAATTCCTTTGTAACCTGAAAGTAGTGAAACCCTATACAATTATGACTCAAGTTCCAAAAGCAAGGAAAGAAAAGGTGTATATGACTATATAAAAATGAAAATATTTGTATGGAAACCCCCCCAAAACACTATAAACAAAGTCAAATGACAAATCATAAGTTAAAAGAAAATATTTGCTGTAAGATCTCTCTGAACAGATATAGAATGATCACCAGGATATTATTTTAAATGAAAAAAAGATGAAATGTAGACGTCATATATAGCATGCTACCTTTTGTGTAAGAAAGGAAGGGAAATATATGCATATGCTTACTTATTTTTGAACAAAGAATTACTAGAAGGATAAACCATACCAGAGGCTAAGAGAAATGGTCATGTGTATGTCACTGAAGAAAACAGAGTAAAGGGAACAGGAATATAAGTGAGACTTCTCTGAAAATACCTTTTCATATAGTTAGGACTTTTAAATCCTATAAAGGTATATATACAAAAGATAAAATTTTAATCAAAAAGAAAAAAATCAAATCCCCATATTTAAAGCAAACTGAAATAAATGAACCTAACTGTACATTAAATTGATAACACAACCATACAGAAAAAAAGAATTATTCCAAGCGACTTTTGAACATAGAACTCTGACTGTGTACCTTTATTAAGATATATTCAAAGAACAAAAAGAACTTCAAACAAATGTTCAACTTTAAAGTTGGTAGAGTTGATAATATTATTTGAAACTATTTTATGTGTACTATAGGTTAAAACAAATTACTACATTTGTAAGTGAAAAGATATATAAAGAAAAAAAAAAAAACCAGGCAGGGTGGCACACACCTGTAGTCCGAAGTCCTTGGGAGGCTGAGGAGGGAGGATCACTTGAGACCTGGAGTTTGAGACCAGCCTAGGTGACACAGTGAGACCCTGTCTCAATTTAAAATATATATATTAATATATATATAAAGAAAAAATTCTGCAATTTAAAATTTGAATTAGAAATATCTATAATATATGAAATCATAATTTTTTCCATATACTTCCTACCTGTAGTTAACTGGAGGGGCCTACAAGCAAAGACAACCCAACAGCAATGAGCACACCAAGCACACAGATCCTGGCTTCTAAATACCATTCCCCACTAAAACAAACCAGGACTCCTTGGAGAAATGGCTGAGCCCAGGTCTGGGGCAAACAAAGTACAAAGTAAGCTTGCAACATCGAGCTGTACCAGAAATCAAGGAAATGCTCAAAGATTAACGGGACATGTTATAAGAACACAGGAGCCAGCTTGAAGGGATTCCCACTGGCCAAATTAGGAATAGTCTGAGCATCAAACATGACTGTACTATATTGTAGTGACTGTAATTTATTGTAAAAAGAAATGAATAGGGAAACAATTCCATGAGTCTGTTGTGACAACCAAAAGAAAAAATAAAACCGAATATGCCATCATTGAGAATATTTCACCACCTCCTTACTCTGTAAATTGGTCAAGGGAGAGAATGAAGCATTTACCCTGCCTCTTTAGGAAGAAGTGCAGTTAATCTCCATTGATGAGGGAGCTCTTCTTTACAAAGTAATTTCAGCTAAAATAGATAGAAAGAATAATAGAATCAGAAAATCCCCATTCTGCAACTCTTCCAATGTAATAAGCAATTCAGGCAAAGATCTTGAACGCATGCCAAATTCATCAGGTTGCCAGGTATCTCAGGGTGCCAAAGTATCTCAGGGTGCTAGGGGATCAAATTCTGTTACTTGCTAATTACAAAGGGAAATAACCTCTTTCCAACCAGATGTCCAACCAGGATAACCACCTTGCCAAGTGAAAAAACTCAGCATCATTAATACTGGGACAAGCAGATATTGTGTGTCTCCTGATGTGATGTAATATTAAATTCTCACTTCACCTTTAGAGAATTCTTGCCAGAAATACTTTAAACATAATCTGAACATAACTGATCCTTTAGACCTAGATTCCAGTTTATGGGAAACATAGAAGACAGAGAGCCAAGATAAATGACACTACAAAATCAGACAAATTAAGAATATGGAACACTCTACAAGACAACTGGCTTGGTCTTTTCAAAAAGTTAATGCCATTCAAAAAAAGGAACACTTTTATTGTAGAAACTAAAGAGTATTTAACAACCAACTGCAATGCATGAAACTTCATTGAATATTACTTTAAAAAATAACAAAACAATAAAAACTTTTTGAAAGGACAAATGAAGAAATTTGAGCATGGACTGTATATTCAATGATGTTGTGGAATTATTGTTAATTTTCTTAGATATGATAATGGTATTGTGGTTTTGAAGAAGAATGCCATTATTTTTTAGGATATGAAAGCTGAAGTTATTTTGAGGAAAAGTGCAGGTTATCCGCTACTTCCAAATGGTTCAGCATACACATAGAATGCACAAGGAGTCGATGACTAAACCTAGGCGGTGAGTAGGTGAAACCTAGTGATCATTGTACTGTTCTTTCAACTTTTCTGTATTTTTGAAATTTTTCATGGAAAATTAGAAGAAAAAAAGAAGCTGATATGAAGTCTTGAGTCCATGGGTCAATTTAGCAGGGACCATCTGGACCACAGAACCCCCAGATCAATTTCTTTAGGTCTATTTTCTTGGGCTTGTCAAATTTCTCAGGGAGAATGTTCTTCCAATCTCCTTCCTGGAAGATAAAGTCTAACTGGCCAACACTTTGGATAAAGTTAAAGATAGTAGAGCGAGGAGTCTCAAAATTTAATATATAAAGTTTTTCTTAATTTTTTTTTGAGTACAACAACCCTGGCCCCCAACAATACCTAGTTTTCTCCAGGACAGAGGCTCACTCTTTTACCCTTTCCAGAGAATAATTCTCTGGTTTTCTGCTGCTGTTGGGGGAAGGACAGTAACCCAGCTGAGCAGAGTTGAAGAGGACAGCTGCTTCTCAAACAGACTCTTGGCCAATTCCCATACTTTTAGTCCCATTGTCACCCATTTTTCCAGAAGAATCGCTTGATGTTAATGTCGGCTTTTGGGGAGTTTGGTAGTGCAAATCAGGGGGCTTTTGGCTTTTTCCACTGTAGCTTCAAAATTCATCTCAGTTGTGCCTGGTTACTACCAATTGACCATCCGGCAGCTTCTCAGCTTCCAAAATGATGTAGCTTTTCTCTCTCTTTCTATTCTCCTTGTGGGTTTATGCATTTTTTAAAAAGTGCACTTTGATGCCATCTTATCGGGATTTCAGAAAACAGCAGAAGCTAATGCATGCAATCCATCCATCATCCTTTACTAGAAGTCAATCAGATGCTCTTTAGTTTCTTTTCCCCATGTACTAGTTTGAAAGTTATCCATTCTTTCTATTATTTTAATGGGTTATCCTTAAAATTTTAATATTCTTGTCTGACCTAACAAAGTGTAAAGATAATCAATATTCCTATCTTCCTCCTGAATAATGCAAAGACTGCTGAGTGTTTTAACTTTGATCTGTCTCATTTCTGTGTTACTTTGTTCTAATTTTTAGTTGTTATTTTTAACACCTCTTCCAAACTATCCCTTCATCAATATATATTTTTGAGGCCCCCCCCCCCCCCCCGCATGTGATAAGCACTGATCTAAGCACAAGAAATATA
>CM052438.1:106684714-106697028 GCA_028533085.1 Varecia variegata
CACTACATGGAGTAGGAAGGTCATCAGAGAAGGATTTGGGCTTTTTGGCTTGCCTGACTCAGAGGCCCTACGCATGGAGTTCAGCCTTTCTCCATGGGGAGAATCCTCCTCTTGCTCCAATTCCTTGGGCTCCGAGACCCTGGCTAAGATGCCTCTCACCAACTCATCTTCACCCTGCCTGGGGTTCTCTGCTTGCTCCAGGACTATTGCAGGATGTGGGAAGGTCTTTAACCCTTCGAATGCTGGCTCTTCCCAGGCTGCCTGAGTAGCCTGTGGTGGAGCTGGGAAGGGCTGCTGAGGTTCTGGTCGGCAGCTGGCCACTGTCCCTATCTGGCCAGCTGGGGCACAGTGCCTTTGGGTAGTTGTGTAAGAGACGGGCCCTTGGCAGACAGACAGGTTCCTCACTATTGATGGGCCAGCCAGCAGGTCTGTGAAGGTCATGTGGCCTGAGGAGAACAGGGTGAGGAGTTCAGCCCCATTCTTAGTAAAGCCTTCCAGGAAGCCCTTCTCCACTGGGATAGCCTCTTGATACCAAGGCACTCATTAACCCTCTGGGTGCCAGGAACAGGGCAGGAGGTGAGCTCCAGGAGGCAGTTGAGGTCAACCTTCTTTGAACCTCCACGTGGTATTTACTCAGAGCAATTGTTGCCAGAGGCCCAGGCCCCTGGAGTATAAAGCAGAATGTCTGCTCTCTGTGCCCGGAACGGAGCAGGTGAGCAGCCAGGACAGAGGGAGGGAGGTCGGAGTCCCAAGGGAGGGGATCGCAGGGGGGCCTCAGGAGAGAGCAGGTGGGGGGGCAACCAAGACATCCTCTTGGAGCACTGGGGCAGAGTTGCTTCTTTCCCCTTGATATGCCTCAGTTTTCCTGCCATGAAACGGGAGTTAGGAAGACAGGTGAGCAGGGGAGAGGTGGCAGAGGAGCCCAGGGAGCCACTCCTGGAGTCTGGGAAAGGTGGTGGTGGGAAGAAGCTTTGCAAAGCTCCCTACTGTGTGACTGAGGTGAGAAAGGAGCAGCCTCCCCCATGTCTGAGGACACGACTTCCCTCCCAGCCTCCCCTAGGTCAGTCCTCTTGAGCCCCAACAGCTCTGTGCTCCCAACACCCCACGGAAGTGTTAACAGGATTTGGGGCAGGTTGCCCCTGGAGCAGGGCCCCCCTGGAGCAAGCTCCCCAGGAGGTGTCCCTGCCTTTTCTTCTTCACCCTAAGTGGGCCTCCATTCTTCCTTCTCAGAGCTGATAATGGCAAGCCCGGCTGCAGTCCTCACTTGGGCTCTGGCTCTCCTCTCAGGTGGGTCTCCAATCCTGCCTTTAATGTGGGGGTGTGGTGGAGGCTGTACCAAGGGGCCTGTGCACCCTGGGGGAGGAGAACCCAGCCCTTAATCACCCCATCCCTATCCACAGTGCTTTCAGCCACCCAGGCCAGGAAAAGCTTCTGGGACTACTTCAGCCAGAGCAGCGGGGACAAAGGCAGGGTGGAGCACATCCAGCAGCAGAAGCTGGCGCGGGACCATGAGTGAGTGGTGAGGGCAAGGGGTGTGGGAGAAGGGAGGAGACAGCCTGGGAATGGGGTATGCGCTGCCTCTGAAGCTTCAACCTCTGTGGTCCCCACTGGGACACAGGAACAGAGTGGTACTAGCTCCGCCCCATCTTCCGACAGTCCAGGGCTCTTCAGTGTCCCCTGCCCACAGCCCCCACCTTGACGTTGCTACAGCTACAGTCCCCTTGCTCACTGAGGCTCGGGGCCTGGGATTAACGGAGAGGAGCCCCACTGGAGCCCCCATAATGAAAGGATGGTGTGAGAGTCTTGGGGCATCTGTGCTTGCTTGGACAATGCTGTAGGTCTGGATTTGCACATGCGATGTGTTTGTGCTTCGTGTGCGAGGAGTTGAGGGTGGCCGGGGCTACCGCCCTGCATCCTTAGTTTCCCCAGAGGATCAGTGCGCGATGTCTCTGGGGCAAAGGAGATGATAGGGGCTGTCTGTCTGATGGCCTGGATCTGTCCCCTTCCCCAGGAGCCTGAAAGACAGCCTTGAACAAGACTTCAACAACATGGACAAGTTACTGGAAAAGCTGGGCCCTCTGAGTGGACAGGGGAGGGAGCCTCCTCGGCTCCCACAGGACCCGGTGGGCATGCGGCAGCAGCTGCAGGAAGAGTTGGAGGAGGTGAGGTCGCGCCTGGAGCCCTATATGGCAGAGGCGCACGAGCTGGTGGGCTGGAATTTGGAGGGCTTGCGGCAGCAGCTGAAGCCCTACACGATGAATCTGATGGAGCAAGTGGCCCTGCGCGTACAGGAGCTGCAGGAGCAGTTGCGCTTGGTGGGAGAAGACACCAAGGCCCAGCTGCTGGGGAGTGTGGACGAGGCGCGGGGCTTGCTGCAGGAACTGCAGAGCCGCGTGGTGCACCACACCGGCCGCGTCAAAGAGCTCTTCCACCCGTACGCCGAGCGCCTGGTGAGCGGCATCCGGCACCAAGTGCAGGCGCTGCATCGCAGTGTAGCTCCGCACGCCGCCGCCAGCCCCGCACGCCTCAGCCGCTGCGTGCAGGTGCTCTCGCACAAACTCACGCTCAAGGCCAAGGCTCTGCACGCGCACATCCAGCAGAACCTGGACCAGCTGCGCAAAGAGCTCAGTAGCGCCTTTGCCAGCGCCAGCGCAGACGGGGCTGAGGAGGGGGCCGGCCCAGATCCCCACGTGCTCTCCGATGAGGTGCGTCAGCGACTCCAGGCTTTCCGCCAGGACACCTTCCTGCAGATCGCTGCCTTCACTCGCGCCATCGACCAGGAGACTGAGGAGGTCCAGCAGCAACTAGCGCCGCCCCCGCCAGGCCACAGTGCCTTCGCCCCCGAGTTCCAACAAGCGGATAGTGGCAAGGCCCTGAGCAAGCTGCAGGCCCGTCTGGACGACCTGTGGGAGGACATCACCTACAACCTTCATGACCAGGGCCATGGCCATCTGGGGGAGCCCTGAGGGTCTAGTTGCCCAGGTCCACTTCCCAGCTCCTCGTTTGGGGAGCCCTGGACCAGAGCCTCTTGCATGGCTCAGTCCTTGAAAGTGGCCTGTTGGGTGGATGGTCCTGCACAGAATAGGCGAGGCCACCGAAGGAGCTACTCTCCCCAGCATATCCAGCCTCCTGCAGCTCCCCATCTGGATGCATTACACTCACCAGGCTTTGCAAACCCAGCTTCCTGTGCTCTTTTGGGAATCCTCCTGAGTGGCTCCATTCGGGGGTGAGGGAGTAGGGAGGGAGAGGCACTATATGTGCCGGTAATTACCTACAAGCCTGTTGGCCATAGTGCTGGAAGCCTGTGCCACTACGTTCTGGAGTTTGGCTTCTGTCATTTCTGACTGCTTGATGGCCACTGCTATGGCTGGTCCACAAAGAGCACTTGTCACCCCAGGGCTGTCATGACAGCTTCTATTAGGGGAATAGAAGAGAGAAAAAAGTGAAATATGATGGGGAGAGCATCTGATGGTATGTGTGTATATATCCCTGTTGGCTCTGATGCTGGTGGGTGTGTATGGTGGGGGCTTCCATGGGAGAGGACAGAGCCCATATTTCCTTACATAGCTCAGTATGGGACTGAGCCCTCTAAACTCTAGGGGCTTCTTAAACCTCTGGGGAGCATACTGTGTGCCCTCCCCATCTCCAGCCTCTACCTCCTGACTCCAGGCTGAAGTCTAGACTTCTGGCTCAAACGAAACCGATGCTTATGATGGAAATTTGTTTGCCTGGAATGGCTCTCATTCAGACCATGTCTGAAGCAGTGACCTCACCACTGTCCCCAAAGCACCCTCATCACCCACTCCATTCCCTTGCTGTTCTTTCTTAGTGACCCCCTCCCAGCCCAGGTCTGTCAGAGGAGCTGTGGCTGGGCTCTGCTTCAGGGCATCTGGCTAGACAACTGCTGTCACACCTGGGGTGTGGGCTGGGGTTAGAGATCCTCCTTCCGCACCTACATGGCTCACCAGCCTGCTTACCACAGGATGGTGTGCATGAAATGCATGTTGTCGCTAGCGGAACCTTGGTGGACCTGAGACTGCTGGGGTGGCCTGTCTCCTTTGTTCCTGCTGTTCCAGACTTTGAATGGTCTCTTTTTTATGACTGACTCTCTTCTTGGGACCCCCAAACTCTCAACCCTCCCCTCCATATACACACTCATTCAAGGGCACCAAAGCTCCTCATAGATCCCCTGGGCACTGTGCAGTTGCAAGTGAGAGGCTGGGGGAGAGGAAAGGGTAAACCCACCCCTTTCCCTTTGCACCCTCCTGTCTAGCACTCTTTCCTCCCAGCTCAGCCTGCTGGTCTCAGCACCTCCCCCTCCCTCTTAGAGCACAGATCCCACATGAATCTGGGCTCATCATTCCAGCAGGCAGGTCTTCCCTGACACCCTGGGTTTAGACAGAACTGGGCTGTCCCCAGCACAGGGAGAGAAAGTGCTAGAAAGAAAAGTACCAAAAAAGAGGTGTTTTTTGTGTTGTTAGGAAACTGGGAAAGGGTGAGTCAGCCAGGGTAGGATGTGGTGAGGATGAGAGGGTGGGGATAAAAATAAGGGCTGGGTATTTGAGGCTGCAATTTGGGGAGGTGCTTATGAGGACAGAAATAGGACAGAAATAGGGAGTGGGAAGAACAGAAAGGGAGAGGGACTGAGGGACTGAGAGAGAGGAGGAGGCTGAGCCACCCGGAGAGGGGGACTTGGAATCCAAGCAGCGTCTGGCTCAACAGTGAAACGAAGCAAGCCCAGGTCCGGGCCGCACCTCCTCAGGGATACCCTGGGACAAGCCAGGCCTCTTCCATGGACCAATAGAACCCTGTGCAGTGGAGCCATCGCAAAGGAGCAACAAACTGCCCTGGGTCTGAAAGGACGTCTTGGGGGAAGTGACGGCTGAGTTGAGGTGGGTCTGGCTGGCTTTGGAAGTCCGAGCCACATCATTCCGGGAACCGGGAGTCCTTGTCAGCTGCTGTTCCTCTACGGCCCACAGTCGGAAGCCTCTTCCCAGACAGCGCGAGCTGCAGCAGGCGGAAGTGCTGGGGAAAGGGGGTGGGGCCGCGAGAGCAGCGGAAGCCGGAAGCCGGAAGCCGAGGCCTGAGCTGCGCGTGGCGGTGATGGCGGCCAGCGGGGCCGTGGAGACCGCGCCCCCGGGGGCCACCACCGCCCCCTCGCCCGACCCGGCCCCGTCGCTCGCGGCAGGACACTTGTTCCGGCCCATCAGCGCCGAGGACGAGGAGCAGCAGCCCACCGAGATCGAGTCGCTGTGCATGAACTGTTACAACAACGTGAGGCGGGGGCGCGGCCGCGGGCAGCGGGAGGGTAAGGCTTAGGCGGGTAGGGACCGGGGGTTGGACCCACGGCCAGGTGGGCCCAGTCCGGGACCCGGAGGCGCGCCCGGGAGACCGCAGGGCGGTTTCATTGATTCTTTAATTCGCTGCTTTCTGCTTCCCCAGGGCATAACGCGCCTCCTGCTCACCAAGATCCCCTTCTTCAGAGAAATAATCGTGAGCTCCTTTTCCTGTGAGCACTGTGGCTGGAACAACACGGAGATCCAGTCGGCAGGCAGGATTCAGGACCAGGGAGTGCGTTACACTTTGACTGTCAGGGCCCTGGAGGTGAGAGGAGCTCCGAGCAGGTACCCCGGTGTCCTAGAGGAAGCTCGAGGACTAAAGTCAGAAATCTGGTCCAGGCGGTTGGACCTTAAATAAATCCCTCTATGTCTCCGAGCCATATAGTTTTCTCTTTTGTAAAATGGTATTGGTGCTTTCATCTGCTCCGGTGAGGTACGATTTGTGAAAACTCTTTGTAAGTTGTGTCAGAGGGTATGAAATGAGCAGTAGTTGTTATGAGTAGTATTCTCACCATTCAGTCAGCCTGGCTCACACCACTTGTACTGTTTGGAAGGAGTAGTTTGGACCCTCTGGAGGGGAGAGAGAGAAACAGCTGGGCTGGGGTCTGATGGAGGCTGACAGTGTTATTTCCTGGGAAGAGGCTGACCTCTTTGAACTGAAAAGTTTTCATTTCTGCCCAGGACATGAACAGAGAAGTAGTGAAGACTGACTCTGCCACCACAAGGATCCCTGAGCTGGATTTTGAAATTCCTGCCTTCAGCCAGAAGGGAGGTAAGATTAAGATCAGGGTATTTGGGCTGTTCACACCTAGCTGGAATCTTATCCACTTTCTTGCACATCCTCTGGTGCCATATCTAATGGCTCATGTATGGGTTTCATTATGTAATCATTGTGGTCTTTATTGGTTTAACATGAGTGGAAAGCTTAAGTGATATAGCTGGAGATAGTAGAAAGTAATAGTAAGACTATAATGTGTTTATTATAGAGTTTTGGTACCACTGTTATCAGAGATAAATGGAACCTTATACCTGGCCGCCTCATTTTATGGGTGAGGGATTTAAGGCCCAGAGAGTTCAAGTGAGTTGCCCAGGGTTATACAGGCACTTGATAGCAGAGCTAAGACTTATTTGTCTTTTGTTCTCATTCACCAGCTCTGACCACTGTGGAAGGATTGATCAACCGTGCTATCTTTGGCCTGGAGCAGGACCAGCCCACACGAAGAGTGAGCTGGGGTTTTCTGATTACAGCAGCGCAAGGCATAGTTGCTAATATGTGTCTAAATAGTGTTCAGCTTCCCATGTGTCTAAACTGTCTCTGACTACATGCCGGAGAACTTTTTGGGAAAGCATATATTGATGCTCTAACTGCCAAGGTGTCGCATATATTGTACTTTTTGTCCTTTTTGTTCTTTCTACTTCCCTCCCCCAATGTATATTCAGGCCTCATCTCAGACAGACAATGTAACATTACTTCCAAAGAGCCTTTCCTGATCCCTTTGGGTTATCTGTGCTTCCTGAATATTCCATTATAGCTTATATTTATTATGATAGAAGTAATATAACTGCATGTTTAGTCATTTGTCTTCCTAAATAGCTGGGGAGCCCCATGAGAGGACTGTGATGTATTTACTGTTATATCCCTAACCTGGCATGAGTGCCTGGGCTAAGTGGTTGAATGAGTGAGAAGATGAGGCTCATCTGCCACTACGCATCAATTTCATACTTGTTTGCTACATCTCATTGTGAAGTCTGAGTCACTCTGTTTCCACTGAAACTGAGACAGGTGACAACTTCCTAATGGAAGTGACCTGGGTATGACAAGGGGTGGAGCATAAAGTAGACCACCAGGGCTGATGCTTTTCCTCTCTGTTCATGGCAGGCAAACAAAGATGCCACAGCTGACAGAATTGATGAGTTCATTGTCAAACTGAAGGAGCTAAAGCAAGTGGCCACCCCTTTCACTCTGGTGAGTACTGAGGGACTAGAGTTGCCCTTTATTAGGGGAGGAGAGACCATTAAGACTGTCTGGAATTTTTCCAGTGTGGTGCCTGAGTAGTCTGATGGTAGGTGGAGGATTGTACATGATTTCCTGTTGCAATGACTTATCTCTTTACCTACCCATGTGTTAGATCATTGACGATCCTGCAGGGAACAGCTTTGTGGAAAACCCCCATGCTCCCCAGAAAGATGATGCCTTGGTGATCACACACTACAACCGGACCCTACTGCAAGAAGAGATGCTGGGGCTCCAAGTAAGTGGACTGAAGGAGCCAGAAGAATGCTCTGGAATTATCTTACAGTCTGGATTGCTTGGAGTAGGTGGGAACGTATTTTGCTGCTGATGGCCTGTGTACCCTATCTCAGCTTGTTTGTGCCTCTCATCTAGCTGATGTCAAGGGCTTGGGTAAACTTCCCAGAGTTGGTGGCAGTGGCTGTGATCCTATCTTGAGCCCTGTTCTTCCCTTGATTGGGGCTTTGCTTTCTGGCTTTTCTGTCCAACCTATGACGTAGCAGCTGACATAAATCAGCCAGAGTATTTTCTCCCACTCCAGAGCAGGGTGTTGGGAATGCTGAGATAAACCTGCCAACTTGTGATTTGCATCTCTGCTATTTTAGGCAGAAGCACCGGCAGAGAAGCCACAAGAGGAAGATCTCAGAAATGAAGTGAGTCATGTTGGCTACTGTTGAGAAAGGAGCAGAGTTGTGGGCTGAGACCAGTGCTGTTCAGTGTCTCCTCACCACCAGCATGGATGAGCACGAGTATACCAACTGAATGTCTGTAGCCTGGGCATCCTGCCTGGGAGGACTCACCCTGTGTCCCTATATTGTGTTACAGGTGCTGCAGTTCAACACAAACTGCCCAGAATGCAATGCCCCGGCTCAGACCAACATGAAGCTAGTACGTATCTTTTGTCAAGCAATTGGGTTGCTCTTCATCTGACTCAGGCATGAAGATTATAATCAGGCTGGGAGCATCCCTTCAAGGAAAGCATATGCTTTTTTCCCATTGAGAAGGAGGATGTTGCCTTTGATTAGACTGTATATCTTGGCTTTTGGGTTCAAAGAGAAAATTAGGCCGTGGTTTGAGGGTGTATGTGTGTGGTCTGAGCTATGCCTTCAAACGTGTGAACAGGGATCACCACAAGTTGAGAATTTGCTTTTTTCTGGAGGACTCAGAGTTAGGTTGCCTTTTGTGATATATTTCCTGTAGTCCTGGAACCAGCGTCTGTGTGGGGTTTGGCTTTGTTTTTCCCCAGAGGGTGGTCTTGCTTTCCTAGAAGTAGATTTCCTTAATTCCATCTTGCAGAAATCCCTCACTTTAAGGAGGTTATCATCATGGCTACCAACTGCGAGAACTGCGGGCATCGGACCAATGAGGTGGGTGGGTGCCATCGTTTGGGAAGAAAACTAGCTTGAGGGTAATCCCCTTCTAACTTTCATCCTTCCTAAATGTACTGTTTCAGGATTGGGGGTGGGGCAGTTTGGGTCTTTCTCTTAGGCTTGGGTAGGGTGAGGAGCCCTTTAAGGAACTGGGAATTAGCTGAGAGAACAGAGATTCCAGAACTTGTTTAAGACATACTAACAGTTGATTATGTAGAAGAGAGAGGAGACTTTTGATCCACTCCTCAGAGCGGCAGAAGTTCAGGGAGGCAGATTTTAACTTCATAATGAAGAACTTAACAGAGTTGCCTGAAAATAGAATGGGCTGCCTTGGAGAGTTATAAATTCCGTTTCCCTGAGTGTATCTGAGTATAAGCTGATTAAGTTCTTAAACCAGAACATTACGAAGGGGATCCACACATTGGACACAGTAGATGAAAGGACTAGAATAAACACTTAAAAGTCTCTTTCAACCCCAAGAGTCAGATTTTTTTTAAAGGTAAATTCAGAGTTTCTTAGTGATTTGGGATAGGTTTGGCATGTTACTGGGGCTAGGCACTCTGTTCCTGGTTAGCTCTTGGTGTTTTCTGTTTGGGTGACCACTGCCACTATCACTTTTGAATGCTCTGTCCTTGGTAGCTGTTAGTGGGCCTGATTGGAGGGCCAAGCCTGTGCTGAGCCTCCTGGGTACCAGGTGAGGCTCAAGGTATTCTCTCTGTTGCTGCTCCGGACTGTTACCTGTGCAGGTGAAATCTGGAGGAGCAGTAGAGCCCTTGGGCACCAGGATCACTCTGCACATCACAGATCCCTCAGATATGACCAGAGACCTCCTCAAGGTAACACCTGCTTGGGAAAGTGGCTATCTTCCTCATAGGCTGGATGGGCTGTCTCTGTCCGGGGGAAATTGTCTGTTTAAAGTAATGTTCAGGGACATGAGGTACCTCCTACTTTCCTGGGTTTGAAGCTCCCTACGCAGGTTTAATTCATGGTTGGAATTACAGGTGACCCATAAGCTCCTTCTGATGACTTGGCAGCTTTTTGGCTTCCAGAGTTTATATGGGCCCTCTTCTCTGACTCCTAGTGACAGGATACCTGACAGCTTAAAGCTATGACTCAGTGTTTCCCTTTATTAAGTTAGTTCCATTTCTGTGGTTCTGATGGACAGGAGTGAGTCTCTAGCTTTAACTAGGGAGTCAGAGAAAACTGGGACAGCTGACTTTGTCCCCAAACTATCACTGGTGGTATTAATTTGGCAGGAGGCCTCTGGTTGGCTTTCTTTGCTCCTGACGTAGAGCTTAAACTGACTTGTCATCTCATAGTCTGAGACTTGTAGTGTGGAAATTCCGGAGCTAGAATTTGAACTGGGAATGGCCGTCCTCGGGGGCAAGTTCACCACACTGGAGGGGCTGCTGAAAGACGTCCGGGAACTGGTGAGTCTCTAAGTAGTGTCTGCAGCTTCTCCTAGCAATTTGGCTGTGGGGAAAGGGACTAGAAGACCTCTGACTTCCTTGCTGGTGATTGGAGGTTTACCTTATAGCTAGTTTAAGAGACTTAAGTGTTATTTTGGATTGTAAAGCTTAAGTTTATGGGAAATTTTGAATGGAAATTCCCAGGCCTAACTTGGAGACCTTGTAGTTATTTTGTGTAAGTCAAAATGACTTGGGTAAGTCCTTTATTTCACTGTAAAGTGAGGGGACGAGAGTCCTTCTGGCACCTAACACTTCCCAACATACAGATACATATATGTGTGTTGACTTAGCTCATATGTTTGTCTTGATGAATTATTTCACTTAATTGATTCTCATTTGTTTGGGCATTTTGTCTTTGTAAATTGTACTTTTTCTTTGCATTTCTTCTCCTAATTAGGATTAGAGATGATATTATAAGAACATTTTCCTAGATTTTGTTTCACGTTGCCAGTTTTGTCATCTTGATCCCCACTGACCCCCCCGGAGTGGCTGCCTAGGTCAGAAAGGTGGTGTGGGAGAAATGGAAACCAGGCTTCCCTGACTGAGCACCCACTGCTATTCCCCGCCTGGCTTATTCGGGCCTAACAAACATAAAGCCAGTACTTAAGCAATTTGGATGTCATTTATTGCAGGTGACCAAGAACCCTTTCACACTGGGCGACAGTTCCAATCCTGGCCAGACGGAGAAACTGCAGGAATTTAGCCAGAAGTTGGACCAGGTGAGAGGACACTGGCCAGTTGGTACTTGTAGTGCTCTGGTGAATAAGAGGCTGCATAGTCATTTCTTGCCATTTTTTGAACATCTAACCATCATGTTGGTGATTATTCTGGTTTCCCGCATCCCATGTCATCTTCTTTCTTGGTTTTCTCCCTTATTTTGTTGGAGCTGCTTCTCCAACAAAGTAAGTAACTCAGAAGTAGCTTGGAGCACATGGGAAATGAGATTTCTGGAACCTTTCCTATCTGAGGATTTCTTTATTCTACCTTCACACTAGAGTGATTATTGGCTGGGGATAGAATTCTGGGATAGAAATGATGTTTCATCAGAATTTTGAAGACATTGCACTACTGTCTCCCAATTTCCAGTTTGGCTATTGAGAAGGCTAAAGTCATTCTGATTCCTCTCTTTTGTATCTGACCTATTGTGATCTTTTTGTCTCTAGTGATGTGAAATTTCATGATGTGCCTTGGTGTGGGTCAGTTTTCAACCACTGTGCTAAGCACTTGGTAGCTCTTTTCAATCTGGAAAACTCACACGGTTCAGTTCTAGGAAGCTGTCTTGAATTACTCTATTGAAGATTGTTTTTCTCTGTTTACTCCTGAAAACTCCTGGGTTTTAGATATTAGACTTATTTATCTGGTCTTTGTAACTTATTTTTTTATGTCCTATTTTCAGTTTCTTGGTATTTTGCTCTACTTTGGGAGATTCTCTCAACTTTATTTTCCAACCCTTTAATTGAGGTTTTCATTTCCACCAACATTTTTATTTTCTAAGAGCTTTTTTAAAAATAGCAATGTTAGGGGTCTTGCTTAGATGTCTGATAATCACTGATTGTTTGCTTACAAGTAGAGGAGTAAAAACTTGAGTAGGGGTGAGTCTTGTTGACAGGGGGCTCATCCTAGGGGGATTTAGCTCAGCTATTTTGTTAAGGTAGCCCCCAATTCCAGAATTGTTAGGTCTTTCTTCCTGGGCTGGTCAGATTCTCATAAGTGGCTGTTCCATTTCCTAACCTGAAGGTAAAGGCGTGGCTGGCAGTGTTCTGAGAGCTGTGGGAAGAGGGCCGGGGGGTATGTATGTCTGTTTCCAATAAGCATACATTCATTTAACCTTGTTTTTGATTCCTTTTGCTCTCCCTTGCCTGGGCCAGTATCCCCTAGCCCATAGCTGGGTATGATAACTTCTTCAGGGAAACAAAAACAACTGTTGGCCATTGGAGTGGGAGATGAGATTGAGGATGTTGAATGGTTTAAATAACTTTCAAACAGTCCTTATTTTACCAGAGGTACCTAATTTTACCAATTCTTAAAACTTTTGGAGATTCTGTAATATAAATTCGGTTGGCTCTTGTCTGGCAGACATAGCCCTTTCCTGTCAGGAGCATGTAAAATTTACCTGCTATATTCT
>CM052438.1:106703345-106732995 GCA_028533085.1 Varecia variegata
TATCATCTATGAATTCTACAAAAACCTTTATGCACACAAACTGGAAAATGTGGAGGAAACGGACAAATTTTTAGAAACACACAGCCTCCCTAGGCTCAACCAGGAAGAAATAGAATTCCTGAACAGACCAATATCCTGTTTCTTTTTCAAAATACTTCTTAAAGCTCTGGACAAACTACTCAGGTAGTTCAGATTGGACATCTTTGTTTCAGACATTGGTCACTTTTAATGTTAATTTCTTAGGTTTGAAGAGGATGAGTGATGAGTTGTGGTCTGAAGCCTCCTATATGTTGTGTCTTTGAGTCACTTGTAATGTCTCACAGATCCCTGTCACCTGCTAGCATCTGTCCATCTACCAGCATCTGTACCCACATACTCTAAATTCCTCTATGTTAGGATGAATGAACTGTATTTGCTCATACCTAAATTCAGTCCCCCTGCTTACATTTTAGACCCCATCTCCTCTTGCTTACTAAAGGACATTTTCTAATATCTAGCACAATGATTCTCAAACTTTTTAATCTCAGGACTCCTTTATATTCTTAAAAATTATAGAGAACCCCAAAAAGCTTTTCTTTATATGGATTATATCTATTGATATTTATCATATTAGAAATCAAAACTGAGAGATTTAAAAAGTATATATTAATTCATTCTAAAAAATAATAAAGCCATTTCATATTAACATAGTTACCGTATGTTTTTATGAAAAATAACTGTATTTTCCAAATGAAAAAATAGAAGAATGGCATTGATTTACATTTTTGCAAATCTCGCTAATGTGTGACTTGATAGTAGACAGCTTGATTCTGCATTTGTCTGTTGTGATGTGTTGTTCAGCTGAAGTATAGGAAGAAAATTCAGCCTCACACATAGGTAGTTAGAAAAGGAAGGCTTTTATATTTTTTGACATTACACAAAAACTCAGCAAGTGCTAGTTTCTTAAAGATTAGTTACGTGGTATCTGAAATCAGATCAAAGAACTTTTCATACTGTTATATTAAAACCTATTGATCTTTTTGTACTTTTAGTGACTCTTTTACCCATGCATGATTTTACAACACCTTGCATTGATCATTTGTAAAATATTGATTTGCTGGTGTTTCATATACCTCCAAATGTTGACATATTTTCACTATACAATATCAAAAAAATCAATTTTGTTAACATCACCTCTGATCTTATCACAGAAGTCTTTAAATAATGGGAAGCTAAAGAGTGCATGGTGACACATATGGTTTTTTCAAATTTTAATTTACACTCGAAATCTTGCATTTTATCATTGGCAACAAATATTGTCAGTTGTTTTCCCTCAAGTAAAGCTCAGTATGTACAATAACTTTTTAAAATAGATTCCATCAGAATTTATAGCTCAAGGATCATTCCATCTTTGAATACAGACAGTTGTACATCTTTCTTTCCAGTCTGGGTGCCTTTTGGTTCTTTTTCTTCCCTGTTGCATTAGCTAGCACTTCCAGTGCAGATGTTGAATAGAAGTAGTAAGAGCAGACATCTTTGCCTTGTTCCTAATCTTAGAAGGAAAACATTTAGTCTTTTACCATTAAATATGTTTCCACAGATGGGGTGGGTGTGGAGCTTAGGTAGTGATGCGAGTGAGTGGCTATAAATCCAGGTGAAGCTTCGCTAGCTCGCCAGCCGCTCACCTCCTGCTGTGCGGCAGGTTCCTAAGGTTCATCGAAAGATAATTTTTCCATGGGTGGGGTGTGGAGGGGTGGCAGTTCAGGTGGTGATGTTCCTAACCGGCCGTGGACTGCTTGGGGACCGCAGCTTTATCAGGTTGAGAAAGTTTCCTTCTATTCCTAGTTTGCTGAGAGTTGTTTTTCATGAATGTATGTTGGATTTTTGTTCAAAAGATTTTCTAATTCTCCTTTTGATTTATTCCTGGATTCATGGGTTATTTAGGAGTGCATTGTTTAATTCCAAATATCTGGACTTTTCTAGGTCTCTTACTGCTATTGACTTCTGATTTAATTCCCTTGTGGTCAGAGAATATGCTCTATAATATTTTGATCTTCTGAGATTTATTAAGATGTGTTTTATGGCCCAGTATGTGGTTTACCTTGTGAATATTCTATTTGTACTAGGAGGGAATGTATATTCTCTAGTTATTTGGGGTTGTGTTTTACAAATGTCAGTCGGGTCGAGGTGGTTAATTAATAGTGTTTAGATCACCTGTATCCTGGTTTTTTTTAATTTGTTTTTTCTGCCAATTACTGTCAATTGTGGATTTTTTGTTTCAGCTGGTCGATTGTTTTTCAACTCTAAAATTTCCATTCAATAGCTTATATTTCTCTGCTGAGATTTCCCATCTGTTTATTTATTATGAGACATTTTCCTCTTTCTTGAGAATATCTATAGTGTATAACTGGTATTTTGAAGTCCTATTTTCTAATTGCATCATTTGGTTCACCAAAGGATTCGTTTCTATTGACAGCTTTTACTTGAATATGTATCATATTTTCCTGTTTATTTACAAGTGTGGTCATTTTTTTATTAGTAGACATTATGAATGACATATTGTAGAGACTTTAGATTCTATTATACTGTATTTCTCTTAAGTATGTTGGCTTCTGTTCTAAGAGACAGTTAACATGGCTGTGTTGGAACTCCAGACTCTGTCTCCTTTGAAGCGGATAGCAGCTAAAATGTCTGCTCAGTTCCTTCTGTTTCTAGCTGCTACGTTTTCTTTGAGCCTGATGTCGTTTTCTCTGCACATGCATAGTTCAACAGTTAGCCAAGGATTTGAGTTGAGTTTGTTGTAGATTTTGGGGTTCATCCCTATTGCAGTTCCTTCCGTTCCAAGATTTCTCCCTTAATTTTCTAGTTGCTCTCTCTACTTTGCACTGACACCTCACGCCAGTGAGCCTGTGGCTTTCTGCTTTCCTGAGCTGTGCAGATTGGGAAGTTGCCCTCTGGCAAAAAGACTCAAATCTCTTTTCACACATAGATACCCATCCAGTTTATGCCTACTTTTGGTTGCTCTCCCATGCCTTCAAATACTTTGAAATACTTGCATTTCTGATCTTGTTCAGGTCTTTTATAATTGCTATGTGAGGATAGGTTAGTCTGCTCTAGTTATTGTGCCATGACTGGAATCCACCTCCCATCTTATATGGGCATACGGCATTGTCTTCTGTCCCTCAGGGTGCCATCAAAATCCAGAACTCTCATTCCACATATTGGCACATGTCCTTAGTGTGGCTGTGGTTTCAGGCTAGTTTACTTTGGTTTGTAGCTCAATGTACATAGGCTCTTTGGTGGTAGAAGAACTTTTTAGAATACTAATTTGCCATATAGCCAGAAGTAGGTGTTTTTATAGCCACAACCCTACAGATGTTCCCTGCTACACTGAGTCTTTTTTTTTTTTTTGGCTAGGGAGGGCACCCAAAACTTAGAACTCTGCTTGACCTAGTGTTTTACTGCTCTTTAATTTGTCATCTTTCCAAGTTGCTTTTCTCCACTTCTTTTTCTTGTTTTATCCTAGATTTCTGCTTTTGTTTTCCTTTGTCATCCTTGCTTTCTTTCTGTTATTTATTCTTTCATCACCTTTTCTATTAATAGTTGTGTCTCTTTTTGGCTCATTGCAAGGGAATATTTCCAGAACCGATCTATAGTATGTAACAGTCAGAAAAACCCATAAGATCAGTTAATCTAACCCCCATTATTTAAAAGAGAGGCTGAAGTCCAATAAATAAACAGTTTGCTTAGAGTCATGCAGCTCACCTGATAAAACTGGAATTAGAATTCTGGGTTCCTGATTCTCTAGTCCAAAGCTCTCTCCACTGTGAATTCTCCTGCAATTTGTTTTTTGATTCTGTTTAGGATTTGGTTTGTTATTCATATCTCTTTTATCTGCATTATCATATTAGTGTTTATTCTCATAAGTATTAAATACTTATTCCCCATGGCAAAAAACAGTGGTTTCTTGGTGCTCTGGGATACCATTCATGTCTCCAGGGTTGGAAATGATGCTACTTATAAGCTTTCCTTCTTCGCTCTATCACATCACTTATCTAAAGCCCTCTATCACCTTACTTATCCCTTAGGGAAGGCTTTAGCATACATATTATAACTTTAAGTAGTTATGTATCAGGTACCAGTGATTCCACAATTAGTGTGAGATAGTCCCCGAGCCTAGGAGTTCACTTTCTATCTGGAAAAGAAGACAGACAAGTAATTTCAATGCTATTAAGTTGGTGCAAAAGTAATTGAGGTTTTGGACCATGAATTTTAAATCATTATAACTAGGCTCAAACACATCTTTATTAATCAAAATAGGAACCATTAAAGTCAACACATTTTTGCCAATGAGAAATAAGTTTGTTTATTACTGTAGTGTAAAAATCTGTGCTTTGAGATTCGACGAACTCTTGGAAAGCATTTTCTGCATCCTGCTGGTTGTGGAAGCATTTTCCCTGCAAAAAGTTGTCGAGATGCTTGAAGAAGTGGTAGTCGGTTGGTGAGAGGTCAGGTGAATATGGCAGATGAGGCAAAACTTCGTAGCTCAATTTGTTCAACTTTTGAAGCATTGGTTGTGTGACTGAGTCAGGCGTTATTGTGGAGAAGAATTGACCAATGCTGGCTGCAGGTGTTGCAGTTTTTGGCATATCTCATCAATTTGCTGAGTGTACTTCTCAGATGTAATGGTTTCACTGAGATTCAGAAAGCTGTAGTGGATCAGACCAGCAGCAGACCACCAAACAGTGACCATGACCTTTTTTGTGTGCAAGTTTGGTTTTGGAAAGTGCTTTGGAGTTTCTTCTTGGTCCAAGCACTGAGCTGGTTGTTGCTGGTTGTCATATGAAATCCACTTTTCATCACACGTCAACAATCTGACTGAGAAATGGTTCTTTGTTTTTGCCTACAAGAAGAGAAGATGACACTTCAAAACGATGATTTCTTTGATTTTTCAGTCAGCTCATGAGGCAACCATTTATGGAGCTTTTTCACCTTTCCAGTTTGCTTCAAATGCCAAACGACCATAGAATGGTCGACGTTGAGTTCTTTGGCAACTTCTCCTGTAGTTGTTAGAGGATCAACATTGATGATTGCTTTCAATTGGTCATTGTCAACTTCTGATGGCTGGCCACTGAACTCTTCATCTTCAAGGCTCTCATCTCCTTTGCAAAACTTCTTGAACTGCCGCTGTACTGTATGTTTGTTAGCAGTTCTGCACCAAATACATTGTCAATGTTGCAAGTTGTCTCTGCTGCTTTATGAACTCGTATAATAAAACTACTTGAATTTGCTTTTTCCCTAACATCATTTCCATTGTCTAAAATAAACAGCAAGTAATAAGTTATTAGCAAAAAAGCATAAAGTGAGAAATGTGCATTAAAATGATGTATAACATAACCACATTTAAGAATGTATTTCAACATCAAATGGCAAATTTCAGCAATGCTAAAACCACAATTACCTTTGCACCAACCTAATACTTGGTTAGTGTTACTATAGAGGATTTTCAAGGCATTTTGGGAGCACAAAGGAAGAGTAAGTTCAGCCTTAGGAGGATGTGGTGAGGGAATGCTTCCTAAATGTCAGTAACCAAGCAAGATAAAAAGGAAGTGTGTTAAAGGAAGAGGGTCCTATATGTGCACAGTCATAAGGACATGGTGTTATGGGGGTGTGGGGGGTGGGTGGGAATAAGCAGTTTGCTGTTGTTGGGTAGCACGAAGTGTGAAATGGACTTGTATGAGGTGTACAGCAGAGGTGGGCAGGGCCCTGGTCACAACACCTTGGAAGACTTTCTGCAGAGCTTGGTCTTCACCCTAGAGGCAAAGGGAGCCATTGAAAGATTAAAAGCAGCTCTGCATTTTAGATAGACTATTCATTATTGCAGTAATGTGAAGGATTTGAAATGCATAAATTTGGAAGTAGAGAGAATAGACACAAAGATGTTGCAGTAGCTCAGGTTAAAGGTGATGAAGATCTGAACTGTGACCTTCAGACAGTGGTAGTAAGGATAGTAGTAGGAGAAGAGGAAGTGGGGAAATGGTTAGGGGTTAGAGTGGTGGGACCTTTGACTGATTTGAGGAGAAGGAAGGAGGATTCATTGGATTTGGCGACAAGGAATGTCATGGATCACCTGAAAAAGAGCTAGCTTTCGGCAAGTGAAACAAAAGCCAGGTTCTGATATGTTGAGGAGTGAATGAAAAATGAGGAAACAGGGACAGTGGACACAGGCTCTTTCAAGAATTTTAGATAAGACTGTGATAAGTTTAGATGAGACTGTGAGAATGCATAGTAATTGGAAGGGATTTGAGGTCCATTTACTACTCCCTTGAAACTTACCCCTATATTGGCTTCCATAACACCCTACTCCTGGTTCTTTTATCATTTCTTCTTGGCCACCTTTCTGAGCATCTCTTCCTCTGTGCCTTCCTTAAATGTTTCTCAGGGCTCCATCCGTAACCCTTAGCGTTCTCACTCTGGCTGAATCTTACCTAGTCATATTTTCAACCACCACCTGTACATATATGATTTTTAAGTCTGTATTTCCAGGTGAGTCTGGTGTATTTAGCTGTGTGTTGAATTTCTCTGTTGAACGTATTTAGAACTGAACTCACCAGCTTCCCCCACTCTAAGCCTGCTCCTACTCCTGTGCTCTCTGTCCTGGTTAGTGGCAGCCTCATTCATCTAGTCACTCAAATTATTAACCTGTGAGGCAAACTTACCTTCTTCTTCTTTGTCCTTATGTACCTAATCAGTCATGGAGTTCTACTAATTTTGTCTCCTCTGTCTTCTCTCTCTTGTCCCTCTTTGTCATTGCCTTCATCATCTGTTGTCTGGACCATTGCAGTGATTTTCCTGCCTCAGATCTCCTCCAGAGTGATCTTTTGAAATGCAGTTTATGTTCGTGCTCTGAACGCATCCCTTCTGGATGAAATCTAAGCTCTTTACCATAGCCTACGAAGCTCATTATGATTTGGCCTCTGCCTGCCTTTCCAGCTTTGACTCATGGTTACTTCCTTTGTCATTCTTCAGGCTCTAGCCATACCAGTTTCCCTTTGGTTCCCTGCACATACCAGGCTACTTCTTATTTCTGTGCCTCTGCTCTTGTTGCTCACACTGTGCTCTGTTCTGAAATAACCTCCAGACCCTTCTGGCCCTCCCCAAGCCCAGCCCTCTGGTAAACATGAGGCCTTTCTTATCCATCCCTTAGTACCCTTTTTACCATGCCTCCCCCAAGCTGAGTGAGGCCCCCATTCTGTTTCCATGGTAGCCCAGGCATAGTTTTTCTATAGTTTATGCTCTTATTTTAATTATTTGTTTAAATGTCTGTCTCCCCAACTCATCTGCTATGTCATTCTCATTTTCATACTGTACCTACCACTGTGCCTAGTATATAATGACAATTCAATAAATGTTTGTTTAATGAATGGATAAAGTATAAGATGTGGACATCAGCTGAGTGAGCTGGGTCTTTAGAGAGTGGTACAGATTTGAAATAGTTATTGAAGAATGGGAGAAGCGTTTGAACAAGGACTAAGAAAAGGATAAATTATATATTTTGTCCCTTTGGTTCTATTGCTTATGCCTTAAATATTTTCATATAACTGCCTTATGTTCCTCGCTACTCATTATATCGTGAACTGTTCTCTTTCTTTTAGAATAAATGTCCGATTCAAGGTTCTGTCTGAATAGTGTATCTCTTTTGGTTACAGATCCAATGGTTTTGAACAAAAGCGCTTTGCCAGACTTGCCGGCAAGAAGGCAGTGGAGGAACTTGCCTACAAATGGAGTGTTGAAGATATGTAACTTTCCTGAGGCTGTGGGGATGGCTGTGGGTTGTGTTAGTGGGCAACGGACAGCAAGACATCCAGATGTAACAGTTGTCTATGCTAATAATCAGGGCCCACACAAACCAGCAACTTGTTGAATGCCAGTTTTGGCCACAGAAGAATATTCGAGACCTGATCTTTGGACTGAGGTAGCTGTACTTCTCAAGTATGACAACACTGGCAATTGCTGGCTTTCAGAGGAAGCATTGATTTCTCAGTGTCCCAGCGTTTCTTCTTAATTAGGGGTTTTCTTTCTCTTTTTTAAATAAACATACATTTATTTTTTTAAAATTACATTCTCAACTGGGTATTCTGTTTTGGGGAAGAATACAAGCTTATATTGAATCCTTGGGGATCGTTGGGGTGATAGTTGGATTTTTCATTAATTTAGAATGCAGTGTGAACAAAAACTTTCTTAGTGATAAATCCTTCCTCTGAGAAAACAAAAATTAGCACTAAACCAGACTCAGGAATAGAAACACGGATATTTGGAGATATTTGGTGTATGACAAAGGTGGGGTCGCAAATAGGGAGATGGATAATGGTGCTCAGAAAAATTGGCTTAAATGGACAGAAATAAAGTTGGATCCTCATACCATATAAAACAAAAACAAACCCCAAAGCAATTAAAGGCCTAAATGAAAGGTAACATGATAAAGCTAGTACGAACAAATGATGATGAATGTCTTTGTGATCTTGGAGTGAAGATAGATTTTTTAAATAAGATCCCAAAGCACAATCCATAAGATAGTTTTGACTATTTCATAATTAAAGATTTCTATTCAGCAAAGCATCCCATCGTCAAAGCTAAAGGTGGGTATAGATTAGGGGAAAATATTTGCAATGTTTAAAACTGACAAGGGATTACACGTATAGGGGGTTGAATATAGAAAGAGCTCCTGCAAATCAGGAAAAGACAACAACAAATAAAAATATGTGAAGAATACGAGTAGGTAAAATCAAAAGAGAAGACCAGAATGGCTACTAACTGTATTACTTCACTAGTAATTAGAGAAATGCAAATTAAAACAATGCATTTCTACTTTACATCTATTAGTTTGGCAAAAATAAGCAAGAGCCTGAACTCTCATGGGGAATCAAGACTCATGGGAAATTTCAGCTGGTGCATCCATTCTGGAGAACAAATGGATGAAACTTACTAAAATTAGTAATATCTAGGATACAGTATTGCATAATTTTTCAGAGTGTGGCTCTGGAGCTACTGCCTGAATTTGAATCCCAGCAATGTCTTTGCTAGCTGTGTGACTTTGGTAAGCCACTTCTCTGTGCCTTAGTTTCTTCATCTGTGTAATGGAGATAATAGTATTAACCTCATAGGTGTGGGGTTTTTTTTGTTTTTTGTTTTATTTTTGAGACAGAGTCTTGCTCTATCTCCTAGGCTAGTGTGCAGTGGCATCATCATAGGTGAGTGCAACCTCAAACTCCTAGGCTCAAGCAATCCTCCTACCTCAACCTCCTGTGTAGCTAGGACTACAGGCGCACACCACCACACCCAGCTAAGTTTTTTCTATTTTTTATAGAGATGAGGTCTCGCTCTTGCTCAGGCTGGTCTTGAACTCCTGACCTTGAGATCCTCCCACCTTGGTCTCCAAGTGTGCTAGGATTACAGGTGTGAGCCGCTGTGCCTGGCCACCTCATAGGTTTATTATAAGCTTAGAACAATGCCTGGCACGCAGTGTCATAAAATTACTAGCTATTATTATTATCATTGTCATTATCATCATTAAATGTGGTAGCCAGCTTCCAAGATGGCCCCCAATAATTTCTGCTCTCTGGTATTTAAGCCCTTGTGTAGTCCCCTCCCGCAATGAATAGGGCTGATCTGTGTAACCAGTAGGGTGTACTGGAAGTGTATGACTTCTGAAGCTATGTCATAAAAGACATTGAAGCATCTGCCTTGTACTATCTTGGATCCTTGCTCTAGAGAAAGCCAGCCTCCATGTCATGAGAACACTCAAGCAACCCTCTGGAGAGGCCCATGTGGAGAGGCACTGAGGCTTCTCACCAATAGCCAACACTAAGTTGCCAACCATGTGAACGAACCACCTTGGAAGTGGATCTTCCAGCTGTATTTAAGCCTTCAGGTGCTTGCAGACCTGATCGACAACTTGACCACGGCTTCCTGAGAGATCCTGAGCCAGAACACCCAGCTCCAAGTCCTTGACCCAGAGAAGCTGTGAGATAATAGAAGTTTAGTATGTTTTTAAAAATAGCTTTATTGAGATAATTTATGTATTACATAATTTGCCCATTTAAAGTGTATGATTCAGTGGTTTTTTTAGTATATCACAAAGTTGTATAACTATCACCACAATTAATTTTAAAACATTTTCATCACCTTGTGGATATAAGAAACCTTGTACCCATTAGCAGTCACCCCTCACTTTCCCCCAGCTCCCCCAGCCTTAGGCAACCACTAATCACTTTCTGTCTCTATGGATTTGCCTATTCTGTACTTTCATATGATATGTGATTGGGACTGTCATATAGCATGCGGCCTTTTATGTTTGGCTTCTTTAGCTTCGGATAATGTTTTCAAGGTTTATCCATGTTGTAACATGTATTAGCACTTCATTCTTTTTTATGGCTGAATAATATTCCCTTGTGTGGATATACCACATTTTATGTATCCATGCATCATTTGATGGGTATTTGAGTTGTTTCTACTTTTTGGCTATTATGAATAATGCTGCTGTGAACAATTCATGGGTAAGGTTTTGTGTGGATGTATGCTTTCATTTTCCTTGGATACATATTAATACCTAGGAGTGGAATTGCTGGGTCATATGTAACTCCATGTTTAACTTTTTGAGGAACTGTCAAACTTCTTTCAAAGAAATGTAATTTCTCTACATCCTTGCCGATACTTCTTATTGTCTTTTTGATTATAGCCATCCTAGTGAGTGTGAGGTGGTGTATCTCAATTATGGTTTTGATTTGCATTTTCCCAATGGCTAATGATGTTGAGCATCTTTATATATGTATTAGAGAAATGTTTATTTAAATCCTTTGTACATTTTTCATTTGGGTTACTTGTCATATATATATATATATCATATATATTTACACACACACACTCTTATGTAAAGAGTTCTTTGTATATCTTGGTTACAAGTTCCTTACCAGATAAGTGATTTGCAAATGTTTTCTCTCATTCTGTGAGTTGTTATTGTTTTAAGCTGCTAAGACATTTAGGGTAGGTAATTTGCATTTAGGGTAGTTGTTACACAGCAACACATAACTAATACATTAAATATGTACATACATGACAGTAGTTCCACTCCTGGTTATATCCTTCAGAAAAACTTGCACAAATCCTCAAGATGTTACAGATAAGGATGTGTATCTGTGTATAGTTTGGATAGCAAGAAGTTGGAAGCAGCTTTCCATGACTAAGGGAATTGATAAGCAAAATGTGGTATATGCATATGATGGAATATTATTTTAAAAGCAGTCAGATGTTGGCTGTTAGGATCTTAGCAACATGATAGACTCTAGGTGAAGAAAGAAACAAACAATGAGATTTACAGCAAAAATCAGCTAAGTAAATTACACACAAAACAACATTTTTTAAGGAGGATGATATATACCTTTATCAATAGAATAGGGTCTGGGAGGGAATGGCATGGGACTAGAATGGAGAAGGAAGGGAGGAAAGGGAAACAAAGAGGGATGGATGGATGTGTGGATGAAAGTGATACTGTGCTATGAATTAAGGCCTGTGATCAACTCAGTTCTGTGCACTGAAGACCCTACGTGCAGCTCCAGAAGCAAGGCCTTACTCTAATTTTATTGACATTTAGTACCCGTATTAGTTAGGGTAGGTTAAACTGCTACAGCAGACTCCAAATAGAAGTTTTTTTCCTCTCTGCTTACTCAATGTCCAGGTAGTTTCAGATTGAGGAAGTGGGAGGGGGATACTCTATGTAGTGGTTTAGAGATCAGCCTGATGCCAACTTCAACATGGTTTCCAAGGTTGCTTTAGGTCTTGCCATTTTAGTGAGTTCAGCAGAGCTTGGAGGATTGGGCCCTCCCTAGAACTGGCACACACTTCCACTTGTTCTGTTGGCAAGAACCTTGTCGCAAGCCTGAGATGTGTGCTCAAAAAGAAGGGAAAAGTAGATGTTGGACAGTTAATCTCTGCCACATTATGCACTTCTCAGACTCCTGAATAAAGGCTGTCCATCCTTTAGCCATTTGAGACGTACATGGATTTGAAATAATTTTGAGATCTGGAAATCCCAAAGAGACTCCATTCTCTAATGGGAATATCAACTGGGATCACTTACCAAGTTAGGGATATCTCTTCCCTAATTCTGGCCAGTGATTGTCAGAGAAGAGCTTAGGTGGGAAGATGAAACGTAAACAGAAATTGTGTCTAGAGTCAGCATTTGTGAGATGGAAGTACTTTTAAAGCTCAGAAAATAAAACTCTCCAGTTCTATAGTTTGCATGTGGCCACTGGGACTAGACCCTGGTGTTCTTTCTTCTAAGCCACACTGCCTATCTGGTCCTTTGGCTCCCTGCTATAAATATTTTTTTTAAAAAGGCCTAAGCTTAGGACATTAGTAGAGAAACTGGTGCAGTCCAAATAAAATCTGGAGTTCATAGAATATGCCAATGTTAATCTCTTAGTTTTGACAAATGTACCATAGTTATATAAGATGTTAATTAGAGGAATTGGGTGAAGAGTATACAAGACTCCGTACTGTTTTTACAACTTTCTGTAAATATAAAATTATTCCAAAATAAAAAGTTTATTTAAAAAAAGAAACAAACCCCAAGGAATGCAGGCTCTAGACAGGATCCTACTCTAAGTTTCTACTTTTGAGATTATATTATACTTAAGCTATTTTGCAAGCCAGCCCCTTTCCTTGGCAGAGGTGGCATTCAACTAGCCTATTGTTACATCCCTTTGCACAGCTCGGTTTTATTTCAACATGGGTTCAGGTTTTAACTCGATTTTTGTGGGACCCCACACTGTTTCTTAGGAACACCTCACTTCAGTAGGCCTCAATGGCTTTGGAACTCTTAAATCACTTTTTTTCCCTTAACAAAGCAATTTATTCTCTGTTTTTAAGCAGAGACTAAGGTATAGGGGAAGCAGATAGATTCTATTCGGGGTGAGCTCTGTGTTTAGTAGGTATTGGTGGAAATTTTTAACACCCTCCTCCCACCCCAATTACTCTGCCTTTAAGTGTGAGAACAGGGCGTGTCTTATTGGGCAGAGATCCCAAGTTCTCCAGCTCCTGGCTGTCATTTCCTAGGCTGGTTACTAGAGGGCAGTGTGAAACGCCTTTTCTAGACTGAGGAAAGCAGGGCCCTGGGGCTATACACACTTTTCAAAATAATAGGCCTTAGATCCAGTACATAATCCTGTTGCCAATATGGTAAAAAATTTCAAGCGAAAGACCTAGTATTTAGGTTTTTATCAGAATCTCCCTTTCTTGGGCTTTGGAAACCTTCCTCTACATATAAGATTTTTTTTCTTTTCTCAAATTCAGACCCTCTTGCTCTCCTTCCTTTCCTAAGCTGCCTTTTCCACTCTCAAGTTTAGACTTAAGCAGTGAGCCATGCTAAAAGACACTGACTAGTACACTTTAAAAGGGTGAGCTTTATGGTATGGGAATTATATCTGAATTAAAAAATGTAAAAAAATAAAATAAAAGAACCACTGAGCAGACACGTTGGGTCAAATAGAATATAATTAGTTCCTGGTACTGACTGGAAAAGCCTTGATGCTCTGCCATTGTCACACTGGTAAGAAGGAATCGCTCTGACCTCCTTTTCCTTTGGGTCTCCTGGAACACACTGACCTTCAGGACTTGTAGTGCATCATTCCTTTCTAAAGAGGTTACTCACCCTTGCTCAGTTAGTGTCAAAGAGAGCTGGATTAGGGTTAGGGTGTGGCTGGGCAGTCCCAATGAGAAAGCTGTATCTAGGATATGAGGTAGTCATCTTGAGGCCTCAGTTTCCAACTTGAGCTGGTTAGGAAATGTATGTGCTGAACCGTGTATTTTCATGTGGGTTATTTGGGCAGTCCCTCTGATTTTCTATTTTTGAGACACATGCTTCTGGAGCTGGCTTTCAGGCAGCTGGACTGGCCTGTAAAAATAGAGAGATTATGGGGCGGGGCTGGAACTGAGTCATGTCTCCCCTGTGACGCTGGCTTTCTTTGCAAACTACGTTACCAGGTCTGGGGATGACTCAGTCTCTCCTTTGTACCTGAATGATTTCCTGTGCTCAGTTGAGAAACTGCTTGCCTCGGACTTGATGCTGTTGCTCTTGGGCTCACACAGCTTCACCCTTTCAGAAAACAGGGGCATGTAGGCAGTCCTGGCGGTGATTTGATCCTCAGGTGGTGCCTGTGAGCCCACCCCATTGGGAGGGGATAGAGTGCGGTCAGCTGAAAAAGGAGCGAATTCCCCTCTCCACATACCACACCCAGCGCCCTCTGTCAGCTAAGTGACTTTATCCTCTCGCAGGTAAAAATACAATCTCTAGTGCTTAGTAAGCAGGGCCCATTTTATTTTCTCTCTCTCTTTTTTTCTTTTTGGAGACAAGATCTTACTCTGTCACCTAGGGTAGAGTGCAGTGGCGTCATCATAGCTCACTGCAACCTCAAAACTCTTGGGCTCAAGCTATCCTCCCGTCTCAGCCTCCCGAGTAGTTGGGGCTGACTACAGGTGTACGCCACCATGCCTGGCTAATTTTTGTATTTTTTGTAGAGACCGGGTCCTACTCTTGCACAGAGCTTGTCTCGACCTCTGGCCTCAAGCAATCCTGCTGCCTTGGCCTCCCAAAGTACTAGGATTATAGGCGTGAGCCACCGCACCCACCTTATTCTCTCTTTCTTTTGGCAGGAGAGGAAACATTTGTGTGGAGGGGTTCACTTGCTCACAATTGCTCTGAGTTGGGAAAGAGTCAGAATTTAAACATCAGATTCTTCTCCCTACCCATCCTCACCGTAGTAGCAAGGTAAGAGGTGAGGGGGCAGTCTAAGGGACTGTTTCCTGCCCACAGCACTTCTTACCAGGGGCTTCTCATAGCCTGTGTCATGGGGTCTGTAGCATACTTGAGGCTGAGCTCCCCAGTCCTGGAAGAATTTCTTGCTTGTAGTTTCAGTTTGGAACTTGGCTTTGAAGGCCCCAAGTGTGCTAGAGGGGCACTTACCCTTGATTCTTTTTACCAGGGTCCTGGGTAGATAAGACAACTGGGAAGAGAGAAATGCATGTCTTGGAGCATCATACTAATAGCTTTAATTGCTCTCTTTCATTAAGTACTTACTATGTGTCAAACATATGTTAAGTGTGTACGTAAGTTACCTCTGTGGTCAGGGAGAGATCAGGGTCTGAATGGTTGTATGTTAGGAAAAGCCACATCCCTGGGTCTCCCGAGAAAAGTAGGGTTGTGGTATTCTGGCAGGGTAATAAACTCTTTTGTTCCCTGCCCGCTGTCCTGAAGGAATAGTTAGGACCCTCATTCTGATTACCTCTTGACAGAGAGCTTGGACACTTTACCCTGGTCACTGTGTCTCCATCAAACTTGGCAGTGCTGTTCCCACCCAGGATGGTCATCTGCTTTGGCCGGCTCAGCTCCTGATGCAGCTGAGTAGCGGGCTGCCAGCCAGGGGCAGTTTCCTTCTGCACGTGCTGGATATATTTGCTGCAAGGGGAAAGATATTTCTACAGGTCGGGATCTACCCCTGTGAGCCAAGTCAGGCACACAAATAGAAGGGTACTGTGTCATCAGCTTGTTTCTTGGCCTTTTGTTTGTGGGTGTGCCTAAACTGTACAGTGTGTTTTCAGGTAATCAAATTAAAATTTCTTTATTGCTTGTCTGAAAATAAAATTTTAATTTATTTTATCTCTGTTTCTTTTCACACACCTCAGTTACCATGCTACAACTGAGCAGAGAGGACGAGATACCTGCAGCCAAAGGATAGGGCCATGGAGAGCATTTCTAAAACACCCTGTTGGGCAGCTAGAGGCTACAGCTTAGAGACTGGGATCTTGGGAGACAAGAGCTTGGAAGGATGTTTGCTGGTGGGGAAAAGAGTGGTTTTTGTCGCTAGGCTGGTGTCCCTGATCACTTCCTGGTGAAGATTATCCTTTCACCCACTACTTTGGAATAGGACTACGGTTCCTATAACATTTGTGAAGCACGTATTACTGGCTTTGGGTTTGAGCTGGGCCTTCTAACCTGATAGGGATGAGTCAGAGGGATGTATGGGGCCACCCTGAGCCCTAGCACAAGCAGGCTTTAACAGGGAGAAGCCAGGACAAGGACAGGCAAGTGGAAAGCCCAATTCCTTGTGCTTTCATGGGCACTGGATTAAACTGGTTATTCTACCTCCTGGCTTGCAGTTGGGGTTCATGTCTCCCATGGATGCAGAGGGGAAGGGGCTGACCCCCAATTATGAACAGCATGTGTTTTGTCCTTATTCAAATCTTGTGCAAAGGGAGAGGACTAAGTAAAGCTAAGCTAGATGGAGTTCCAAGACTCCAAAATAATTAGTTTCTTTGCTATGTTGCCTTCTATAGCTATGTCTTTGAAATGAATGGATGACTGAGTTCTGATGTTATTACCTTTGTCTTGGGAAATAGGGTTCTTTTCTGACCCCTTCCCCCATGGCAACACTGCAGCTTGCTGACAGTGCTAGTTACTCACTTGAAGCCCTGGCTGCTCTTGTCTGGGTCAGGTGCAAGGACTTACCCTGGGGCCTGGAAGTCCCTCTGATACTGGCTGATGTATTCCATTTGGCCCGGGTGCTCTGTACGTGCTACTTTTCTGCCCTGAATGTGGGCTGAGAATACTGACTGACCAAGAAGAGGTTTCTGGAAGGAAATCTGATGAGTAGTAGTCATGTCGTAGTCACCTGGGGGGGGCAAGAAAGTGTGCAGGGGCCTCCCCTAGGTGGGAAAGTCATGAGATTAAAGGTGGGGAATGTGGACCCCAGCTCCTGCCAACTGGCTCAACTTTATTAAACCCTTTCTCGTTTCTGGGCCTTTCTCCCCTCTTTTGTTTAATGGGGATAGCAGACCCAAAATATATCAGCATTGTCTCTTCCAACACTCTGACCTTGGAGTTGTCTTCCCAAGACCAGAACAAAGGGTCTTTAGTGTGGAATCCCAGAGTGGCCTCCCAGCCCGTCTTAGATCACCCGAATTTTGAAAGCCTGGACCGCCAGCTGGCCTAGCCAGAGGAAGGAGAGAAGGCTAGGACGGGGCGGTTGGGATGGTGCCTTCCCAGAGGATGTCCTTGTAGCCAAATATTACCTAAGGGGTTCTTGAAGAGGGAGGGCCGGGGCCCTTGCTTCTTACTGTATTCTCCTGGGTTGGTGGTTGCCACCACTGGGGTGTGTCTGGGGCTTGGGAATGCTCCTGAGTAGGGTGAAGTAAGGTGGGTCGGGAACAGAGGATTCAGATTTTGCTTTACGCAAAATGCCATTCCTCTGTCTCCTTTTACCTGCACCCCACCACGCTAAGTCTCACCTGAATGGGAGGATTTCTCCCCACAGTGAGTCACGGGCTCTGTCTTCCAGGGCTTGAAGCTTTCTCCATAGGTTGTACTGAAGGGGACCCCTTGAGGCTCGAAGTACTGGCCAAAGCAGCCTGGGCGTTGCATCTTCAGTGGAGCCATGCGAAGGGGCTCCAGGCGGTATTTAATATCTCCTGGGGCTATTTCTTCCTGGGCGTCTAACGTCTGCAGAGCAGCTTCCTGCTGCTGCGTCCCCTTGGTGGGAAGCACAGTTTGTTCAGCGTGGTCCTTCTGACCTTCCCTTCATTAATGGGGCTGGGCAGTCATCAGTGGGGGTCAGTCTCTTAGAGTGAGAGGTCATCGGGGTTACCTTCTAGCAAGTTACTTAACTTCTCTGAGCCACAGTTTCCTTATTTGTAAAATCAGGATAATATATTCCTGTCTAGGGAGAGGATCTGAAATAAAGTATCTAGCTAGTGTCTGGCATGTCCTAGGTGCTTAATAAATAGTATCTTCTCTTAAAATAGTAAGATACCTCCAGAGCGTGTCTGCTGCAGAAGTGGCACATGTTCCCAGTCTCTGCTGACCCCACTCTCACTCCTGACCTTACCTGAACACCAGGGTCACTATTCTCTGGCTGTGTTTGGAGAGCCAGCATCTCTTGCTGGGTGGGATTGAGGGCTGTCCTGTCTGGAGAAGAGTAGTCAAGCAGACGAGGCCTTCTGTCCTCAGGAGTGGTAGTGGTGGTGTCTAGAGGAAGGGGAGGAGGGGTGCTTGGCCTGTTTTAGTGATTCTTCCCCATGGCAGCCTTCTGTTACCCACTGCCCCCACCAAGGGACAGGTAGATGCCAGTGGTAATGTCCATACAGGACCCAATTTTTTTTTTTTTTAAGAGATGGGATGGAGTCTTGTTCTGTCACCTGGGCTAGAGTGGTGCAATCATAGGTCACTACAACCTTGAACTCCTGAGCTTAAGTGATCCTCCTGCCTCAGCCTCCCGAATAGCTGGGGCAACAGGCATGTACCACCACACCCAGCTAATTTTTTCTTATTTTTTTTAGAGACAATCTTGCTATGTAGCTCAGGCTGGTCTCAAACTCCTGGCTTCAAGTGACCCTCTGAGTCGCTGGCATTACAGGCATGAGCCACCATGTCTGGCTTTCCAATTTGAATTTATTTGAGGCTACATCAGTAAGAACTGGTGGCAAGAGTGGGGTGGGGTGGGTAGTTCTCTGCATTTAAGGGCATATGGCATTTCAAAAGCAGTTATTTTTTAATGAGGATTTGAGGTTTTTTGGTTGTTTCATTTGGCCTTGAAAGTAGTGCTGGTTGGGGGCGGGGTGGCTTACCACAAAGATGGTCAGTGGTGGACTCCTGCATGGACGGGTGGACCTCCAGATAGAAGGGCACCCCACTCCTGGGCTTGGTGCAGTTGCCATGGTGTCTCCTAAGGGGCAGGGAAAAGAATGGTCTCTAGGAGCATAAGGTGGGTCGAGCTGAGGCAGGGGTTGCTTCCAAGGCTCCAAGGCTACACCCCATGAGACCTTGAGGAAGCCCCTCCAGTTCCTCAGGGAGAGGGAGGAAGGGTGGTCCTCTGTACTGGCCACATTTTGGACACAAGTAGAACTCATGACTCAGTGTTTGAGGTTCAGGAGTGAGAGACTGGGAGAGGGTGGGCAGCTTTTTGGCTGGTGAAGAAAGCCCCCCTTTTTGCCTGTGTAAATTGGAGGAGACAGAGTGGGGTGAGGAATGTAGGTGTCCTGCAGGATGGAGAGAGTGAGCTGCCTAGGGCCATCTTACCTGCGGTTGATGTGGGGAGGCTGCGGTCATAGTGGGAGCAGGTAATGGGAACTCTGAGAGGGCTGTGTCTGAACCACTAGGTCTGGGCGGGGCCCAGGACAGGAAGCATGCTGTGTTGTCTGCCTGTGCACCCTGCTTTAGAGAGAGGGAAGCAAAGAGCAGGAGCTTTGGGACAGGGAGGGGAGTAAGAAGGGGGATGCCAGGTAGTGATGTGACTAGGGGACACTCACCCACAGTCTCAGAGCCTACAGAGATGGCTGAAGGGGGCACTTTGACCCAGTGGCCTTCTGGCTCATATTGGCTGTAGCTTCTCTGCTCAGCCCTGTCTGCTGTCCCCTGAGTGGGCTCCTGTGCTTTGGCAAATGGACTTTGGTTCTGAGGTTTGGTGTCTTAGGTTGCCGTGGGCCTTCTGTGCATGTGAAAACCACTGCACTGGCTTTGGGAGAGGAGGTGGAGGCAGAGCTGTGTTGCCAGCAACAGACTACCATGACCAGCAGCTAGGGCAGGGGGTGATTGCGGAATTAGGCCTCAAGATTTCTGGGCCTTGTCTCTGCCACCAGCCTCAAGTCCGGTTCTGGATCTCCATTATGTGCGTGTGCGTGTGTGCGTGTGTGTGTGCGCATGCGCGCGTGCGCACGTTCATGTCCAAGTTCTGGCCCTTCGGGTGTCTCTCTTTTCCTGCCCTCATCTCCACTCCGTCCCCCTACCCCCACATGCACTCACCAGCTGTTGTCCCGAAGGCCGAGCTGCATCTTGTCAGCTGTATAGATTTGCCAGCGGCTGGCTCCCTTTGAGAACCTGGAATCACAAAATAGGAATCTCAGAGTTGGAAGATACCTTAAAGGACTTCTGTTCACTCCACTTTCTCCATATCAATTAATTTAAAGCATTTTCCATCCGTTTACTAGCTCCACGGCTGTCCCCGCTCTAGTCCCATGGAAATGCGGTGTTAATTTTACTAACTCTAGAATCAAATTTCGAAGGGGTCTTCAACAAGAGCTAATCCTTACACCTACTCCAGTGCTGGGATCACCTGGCAACACACATTTCTGTGAAGTGCTGTTCCCACCCATGTTTGAACACTTTCTACTCTGTCACCCCTCCTGGGCCATATGTATTCCATTCCTGAGCAACTCTAGCTATTTTCAATTGTCTTTCCCCATGGCTTCACTATTTGTCTGAATTATCCATCTTGCAGCTTCTAAAAACAGACTAACCCTTTTCTATCTGACAACATTTTAGATGTGTTAGGATAAATCTTCCTGTGCCCTACCTGCTTCCCTTCTTGGGGCCACAGGTTAAGGTAACAGGAACAGGGTTTTGTATTGAAACTTAAGAAAGAAAGCAAACAATCTTTTACGTAGTAAGATAGTAGGACATTAATCTTCATACACAGAAGGTTTAATTGTATTTACAGACACTTCTCATAGAGGGCCACTTTCTTCTCCTCCACCCCCAATCCAACAGCAGAGCCAAGCATGACAACCATGCTGGGGCTGACACAAGAGGAAGAGGCAGGAGGAAAAGGATGAAGGATCCTAGGAGAGGCTTGAGGTCAGCGGAGAAGGTCTGGAGGGGGGCCTGGAGGTTAACCCTGGAGGGTGATCTCAAGATGGGTCCCAAGAGTGATAAACAGAGCTCAGGGACAGACTGAATGGACTGGAGGGACTATTCCTGAATCTCCACCATCTTGTAGTGGTGGATTGGTGTGGGTTGGAATATGTCACACGAGCCGTGAGCAAGACTGATAGAACTGTCTCTGGGATTCCTGGGATTGAATGGCTGACAGTAAGGCATTTCCTGCCTTTATGGTGATACCTCCTTTGTGTTCGGGAAGTAGTGTCACAGTTACATGGCCATTAGAAGAAAGCTGTTGGGCCCATTTGCCTTTCTTTTCCAGTTTCTTCAGCTATCCATTTTACACATGAGTTTGAGCCTCACACTATCCTCTCTGAATTCACTCCAGTTAGAGTGAGCTGGGGCTGTAATGGTCAGGGGGCTCTGATCAGAGTACCCTAAGTGTCACTTCCCTCGGTCTAGATATTACACAGGGTGTCCCGAAAGTCTCCGTACAAGGGAAAAACTGTATAAAATTTTGTAATGAATATTTTGTAAATGAAGGTACATTTAGCTACAATTTCCCATTTTCCCTATGTATGGTGACTTTTGGGACACCCTGCATTTTAATCAGTGTCTTTAAGATTGACTTAGCTTTCACGGTGACCACACCGCACCATTGATTCCCACTGCTCGACCTATTGTCAGAAGTTCCTGTGACTCCCCTACACATCCCGTGAGAGAGGAGAGGGAGCCGTGTTGCCCCCATCTCTTACTTGTGCAGTTGGTATTTTGGACCCAATATAGTTACTTTTAGTCTCTAGAAATCCCCCTTTCTTGTTCTTCTACACTTTCTCAACATGAAAGGTGGTGGGATGCTGGGCTTTTTCCTGGTTTTTCTTGGTCCAGAAGAGGAGAAGGCTGGATTGGGGGTTATTTGGACCATTCCTCCTCCTGAGGCTCAGATTAGCCTGGCCTCATGCTGGAGAGGACTTAGCCTCTTTTTTTTTTTTTTTTGAAGCAGAGTCCCACTCTGTCACCCTGGCTAGAGTGCCATGGCGTCAGCCTAGCTCACAGCAACCTCAAACTCCTGGGCTCAAGCGATCCTCCTGCCTCAGCCTCCTGAGCAGCTGGGACTACAGGCATGTGCCACCATGCCTGGCTAATTTTTTCTATATATTTTTAGTTGTCCAATTTCTTTCTATTTTTTTAGTAGAGACGGGGTCTCGCTCTTGCTCAGGCTGATTTCAAACTCCTGAGCTCAAACGATCTGCCCGCCTCGGCCTCCCAAGTGCTAGGATTACAGGCGTGAGCCACTGTGCCCAACTCACTTTCTATTTCTGAGATACTGGGAGACCCCCAGCTTATGTGGCAGGGGCTAGAAGGGCCCTATCTGCCCACTTCTACTTAAGAACTCAGAATTGAAACTATCGCTACTGCTCCCCGGGTAGGATCTGCTTACTGATTCAGCCTTTCTTTGAGTTTTCATGGCACTTTGAAGACATTTATCATGCTGTTTTGCGGATTGTGAGGTCCAATGGTCAGGAACTGTCTCTTACTCATTTTCAAATCCCCAGCTCCGGGCCCAAGGTGTTACACTCCAGAACTAATAGCTATCATTTATTTAGTACTACTGTGGGCACTAAATGGAGGCACTTTCCATACATTAATCTTATAACCACCTAACAAAGCTGATGCTAACATCTTCATTTTGTAGGTAAGGAAACTGAGGCTAAAGACCACAGAACTACCAAAGCCTATTTTCTTTCTTCAAATGAATGAGTGAGTGTGGGGGTGATTACTCTGGGTGAGAGAGGGCCCGAGTGCATTCCGTGCCTTCAGGAGCCTCCCACAGCTCCTTAGTGGAGGCTTCTAATCAGCTGCGCTAATTGATGGTCATGTGTGCGGTATCAGATGAGTGATGGATTAGCACATGAACTTCCCTGTCAGATATTCCTGGAGTGGCTCTGCCAGCCAACCCAGGGCCAGCGACAGGGAGCCTGTGGCTTTCTCGGGAACAGAGTGGGGGAAGCACGATTATCCCAATATCAACAGGGGAGGCTGAGGACAGGAACGTCCGCCAGGGTTATGCAGGAAGCAGATTCAGGATGAAGCCCTTGTCTACAGGATGTGTCCGATCTCAGCATTCTCTCAAGGCCCTGGCAGCCTGACTTACCGACCTCTTCCCTGCATTCTCCGAACCTGTGCTGTGCCTGGCCAAACACCACTCTTTCAGGCCTCTGCTTTTTCCAAGCTGCTGCTTCTGCCCTAGTCTTCCTCTCCCTAGCAAACCTTTACTCCTCCTTCAGGGCCCAGCTCAAATGTCATTTCCTTTGTGGAGTTTTCCCTGGCTCCCTTGCTGTTGGCAGAGTGGCAGAATTAAATGCTTCCTCTTTGGGCTCACTCTCGTAATACTTGTACCTACCTGATTCCAGTATGAATCTCGTTATACAATGATTATGATGTGTTTTTTTCCCCCTGCCAAACTGAGAGCTTATTCACGGCAGAGACCACAGTCTCCAGCACAAGGACTGGCCTTTGGAAGACAATCAAATAAATATTTGTTGAATTCAACTAAATGCTAGGTTGAGGTTCCACTGCAGGTAAGAACTAGGCAAGTGTTCCAGAACTCAGCGGCTATTTTATTAATGATGTGCAGATGTAGGTAGGGCATCTTTGAAATCTTCCCAAGGATTTTGTGATCCTTATTTTTCCTTTTTACAATAATCCTTTCCTACACAGAGAAAAGGGGGACAAAATCCCAAATTGGCTCCAGCCACATCCCTGGGGAGAATGTTGGCATTAGGCTGGAGGGGCAATGGTGGGAGGGGCCGTGGGACTGGGGCCCAAGGACCAATCAACTAGACTCCCAGTGGCTTGCGTGCAGGATGTGACTTCCCCTGCTTCCTGCAAGCCTGGCCACTGCATCACGTGGAGGGACTCAGGAGTGGGGACTCGGGAATGGGACAGCGGTGCAGAAAACCTGTCTGCACCAGGTTATCTGCACCAGCCCAGGGCTCTGTTCTCACTGCCTTTCAAGGCTCTGCAGAGTGGGGACTGTCGCTGCTCTCTTGGTCCTCCAAATGCCACAACTGGTGACTCCTGATATAAAAAATGTGCATTTGTTTACTTTGCAGCTAATTTGCATGAACTTCTCTGAATGACTGTTTCCGATTTCTATGACCTCACTCCCACCCTACAAAAAATCCACAGTGGTCCCTATACCTCTGTTCTCAGAAACTCCTGACCCAGATGGGTGGAGAAAAAGGGGTTCCCAAGGAGCCTTTCATCAACTAGGCGCCAGCACAGGAGGAAGGAGTCTGGGATCCCGTACCCTGGAGCTCTGGCTTCTCTTCCTTGTCTCTTGGGTGGGTGAGGGAGGAGGTGTGTGGGCTTGTGAAATGTCTTAACTTACGAATTTTGTGGTTCAGGTGAGGGAATCATCTGGAGAAAAGCAGATGAAGAGTAGGGTAAAGGGGAGAGAGGCTTTGCCATCTAGGTGGGCTTTGCAGAAGGGCAGGAGCCCCTCCCGGAGCCTTACAAGGCAACAAGGTGGACGAGGCTGCCTGGCTGCAATGGGGATGTGCAGCTGCACACGACTCAGTGTCGTCACCTGCTGGACACATGGGGTGACAGCATTCTACTCCCCGCATGCTCCCCGCCCTCCTGCTGCATCTGCTCTTCTTTCTTTCTTCTTTCTGTTCCTTCTGTCAAGTATTTCTCCCCACTATCTGCTTTCCCTCCTCCCCCAGGTAGGACTATCAAGATGCCTTTGCCCTGGCTCAGGGCAGCGAACTCTGAATTTCCTAAAAGGGAGTAGCTTCTCTGGGGGGGGGCTGGAGAGGAGGTTGTTCATCTCCATGCTCAGCGTTTCACCTGCTTCTCCCCAGGCACTCTGGGACCCTGAACTTGGCTGTGATTAGAGACCATTTAATTTATCATCCAAACTGGGATACTTCTGAGAGTGAAGGGAGTGTGTGTGTGTTTGCTATTAATAATTATGCCGAGACAGCAGGTGTAAACCAGAATTGTCCCAGGTCAGCTGGAACTCGTGGTAAGCATAGTTCTGAGGGTTCCTGGCCTTCTTTTCATCCCAAGGTGAGCTGTGGAAGGCCCAGGTGGCCAGCAGAGGCTGCTGCAGCACCAGCTATGTGTCTCACTACCTAAAAAGCTCCCTTCCCCGTTCGGGGGCTGTGGGAGGAAGGGGTGTGGTGGGTGAAGTTGGTTGCAGTACAGGGCTGGGGTGCCCTGAGAAATGATGTACTGGAGTGAAGTATTGCCTCATCTGGGCCTGGTTTACAATAGCATACGAAGGCTATGTGCTTCCTCTCATTTGGGCTGGGGACACAGCCTAAAGCCTTAGGGCCCAGTTTCCCAAAAAATCCCTGTAGGCCAGGTGTGGTGGCTCGCGCCTGTAATTCTAGCACTCTGGGAGGCCAAGGCAGGAGGATGGCTTGAGCTTAGGAGTTTGAGACCTGCCTGAGCAAGAGCAAGACCCTGTCTCTACAAAAAACAGAAAAATTAGCCTTCCCCATCCAGGGGACTTTCCCTCCATTGACCCCTAAGTGCAGAGTTGGGAGGAAGGGCTCCTGTACTAGGATGGGGTCCCTTCCCTACTCTGGCTAGGGGAAAGCTGAGCTGGAGTTTGGTCCTTCCTGAGCCGTGATGGCCTCGCCCCTGGTTGCTTGTCCAGCACGAGTCCCTCGCGCCCATCTCCTCTCCCTACTCACCCGAAGGGAGAGGCCAGTAGCAGGCTTTGCAGACCATGTGCTGGTGGTCATACCATGGCAAAAGGGGAGGTGTCTTAAGCAGGCTGCGGCAGAGCTGCCCTGCCTAAGCAGAGAATTCTGGAACAGCAATGGGTATCCCGGGTTGCCGCGGGGATTGCCATGGCAACATGCGAGGCAATAGCAGCGGGAGGCTGAGGTGGAGCAGGCCCTCTTCTAGGCTGGAGCAGGATTCCTAGAGTGGTCAGAGGGGGCTTGTGGGTAAGCAAGAGATCCATAAACCCACAGCTGCCCCCCGATACAGGGCAGTGGGCCCCTGCGTGTTGCCCCTTGTCAGTGGGAGCGCACGCTCCCTGGTACATGTCTGTGAGCAAGCCGCCCGGGCAGAGGGCCTGTGGAGGCGGGGGAATCACACTCACTGCAGAGATTTGTTTTCTCAGTACATCTGAAGAATGGCAATGGGTTTTAGACTGCTCCGGCCTGCTTCTCTACCTGGGGCACTCTGAGCCATCAAAGTTAACCTAGACTAGTAACCAGGGATCAATTACTGGCCTATAATATGCTTTTCAACTTCCCTTTGCAAAAAGCAGCCTATTTGGGGAAAAAATAAATGAAAGTGCTTTTCTGGATCTCTGGTGCCACTGAGCCCGTGTGATCCCCTCCCTCCCCAGTTGACTTTGCCCACTCCTCACTCATTACCGCTACTCAGTTAGCCAAGGCTGGGTTAACCCCTCAAGTGCCAGGGTTTGGGTGAGGGGTGGTTGCTGTTGCCTTCTCCAGCCGTGCCCTCCTCCCATCACAGTTCTCGGGAGGGCAGAGCGGGCCAAGTCCAGCGCTTGCCAACCTCCTCCCCACCCTCCCTCTGGCTGCCAAATCTGACTTTGATTAGCGTGTGGAGGGGGAAGAAAGCAGGAAAATAGAATATTAAAATCTTAATTCAATTTAAAACACTGTCATTCACAGGCATGCCAAACAGTGAGATGACTAATTATTATGCAAATGAGGCAGATAGAAAAGTGATTAATAATTGCACAAATTAAAAATTATTGTAAACATCCTGTGACGAGCGATAAGTCCGATGGAGAGGCGAGAGCGGTGGGCCGGGGAGGCCATGGTGGAGCCGGCTCCTGCATCCTTATTTCCTCATTAGGGGGATTTAATTAGCGCCTGATGATGGGGCTCGGTGCCGCCAGGGGTGGAGGAGTGGGTGGCCAGGGTCCCGCAGTCTGTGCTGGATCCTCATTCTCTCTCCAGCTCTTCCTCACTGCTCCGTGGTGGGGCTGGAGCTGGCTGAGCAGGAGGAGGGGTGGGTTGGGGTGGGGGGAAGGCTGCCCACCATGAAGGGGCAGGAGCTGTGCAAAGCTTCTCTGCTGCTTTCCACTGACCTTTTACCAGTTGCCACCTCTGTCACTTAAGCCTTCAGGTCTGGGCTAGGGGTGATGGTGAGGAGCCCGCTGGGTGGGGGACTGGTGGGCATATCCTGGTTCAGCCAGGCAGATTCCTCAGGGTCTAGTGAAGTGACATACAAGCACGCTGGCAGTGCTGCAAGTTCACCGTGAGGATGGACGGGCACCTGGTGTTGCCCAGGGCCTCACGGTTACCCTGCGTCCAAGTTTCCCTAACTCTACGGGGCACAAAGGAACTAAGGCAGTGTCCTGAGTCAAGTGACTTTCCCTTCCCGGTGTTCAACCTGCGTCCAAGCGTCCCGCAGCAGGGCATGCGTGGGAGTGGCTTTGGCTTGGCTTGGCTTGGTTGCTGCAAGGCTGGGGCAGAAGAGCCCGAGCTCCTGCAGCCCAGCAGCAGCGGTGCTGTCCAGGGCGTGCTGCCATCCTGGGCTCCACCTGCTGAAGTAGGGCAGCAGCTGACATCTCGGCAAAGCATGCTGGCCAGCCACAGCACAGCTGCCCCTGACAGGCCTTGGAGCCCTGAGCTCTGTGCAGGTGTGGATGGGGCTGGGGCTGGGCCTAGGCTTAGGCTGAGGTGGCCGATGTTGGAAGATCATCTCCCTGCTCTCCCCCAGTTACCCTGGGCCTTAGGGAGGTGGTCTTCCATGTCCAGAGAAGACCACAGAACAAGCTGGAAGGTCAGGAGCCTGAGGATGAGCTCTTGCCCTTCAGAGGAGCCGTGGATGCTGGCAATCATGGCAGGCAGGAGGCTTCTGGAAAGGGCTAAGGTGGGGAGCTGGCCTTTGAGAGTTGGGGAGGGCTTTGCAAAGAGGGTTGGAGGTGGGAAATGGGGATAACAGGGTTATCTTCTCCCCAAGGAGCCCAGATTTTTCTAACAGGGCTAAGAAGCTGAGGTTTTCACAGGCCAAAGGCCTAGGCTGGGTGTCCCCAAATTTCTTTTCCTGAGGCTGTGATAGATAATTAAATTGTTTTCCCCTGGTGAGGGTTTGGGGATAAGAAAGGGTTACTTCTGTTTACAGACTCATATTCTACATTTAGTGGCTCACCAGACCCACAGACCAGCCCAGATGAACCCAGTTCCAGGGTCGGCCAAAGGTTTCGGGCACGCTCCTGGGGCCTGCCCTCAGCCCTGGTCACAGCCTCAAACTCCAGGTCTGGATTGTGCATCAGCTCCCCCAAGCTCCCTCCCCCATGCAAGCAGTTGGTGCCCCCCATGCTGCCCACGTCAGGGCCCATCTGCTGGGCTTCCCCTGGCTGCCCTCCCTGGCATGGGAGACCTTGTGAGCACAAGGTGACTTTGCAAGGTGCCAACTCAGTGGGTGGGGGATGGGAGCAGCCCTGCAGACAGGGAAAGAGGAGAACCAGCCTGGGTCTTTCCTTCTCCCAGCTGGGTCCCTTTGCCCTTGGGAGTGTGGATGGAAGGGCAGAGAGGTTGAAGGTAGGGAGTCAGCAAGGAGGATGAGGTCCAGAGCCCTGGCTGAAGGCACTGGTTGGGGAAGTCTGGCCAGGTGGGTTGGCTTCCCCCTACCAAGGGCTCTGCCCCCTGCTCCAGCCTGGGCACGGGGAGGAGAGGACGGACTCCTGTCCTGTGCTAGGCAGCAGCCTCCCCGTGTGGAGTTGGGTGGGGGGAGTCTTAATGCACCTTGGCTCCCGACCATCTCCCCTCCAGCCCCGTGGCAGGCTTTGCTGGAAGGCATATGAATGGAGGGTTGACAGGGTTTGGAGAGACTGCCTGGCTTCATATCCCTTCCTCCCTCGTACGAACTGTGTGACCTTGGACGTATTACTGAGGGTCTTTGAACCCCAATTTCCCCATTTATAAAATGTGGCTAATAATGTTACTTACCTGTCATGTAGTAAATGCTCAATTTAGAAAACTAACTTATGATATATGCAGTTTTCTGTATGTATGTTATGCTTCTTACGATCACACTTGCACACAAGTGTGATTATGCAGGAGCTTTGTATGCACTCTGCCCTTCCCCAGCTCTGCTCTTTGTTCTTGTTGCTTCCAGAAAGTTGGGAGGGAGGTGAGGGGTCTGTTCCTGACAACTCTGGCTGCTCGGGGCTGACTGCTGCCCAGGAAAATCAGGTGGCAGAGGGGAGACGGCATAGCCTAAGCAGGGGAGCCAGGGCCTGGCTGAGGGAAAGGAGCGGGGTGGGGAGGAGGTGGGTAGGGAGGGTGGGGTGTGGCAGGAGCCAGGGCATGCAGAGGTGTGGAGCAGCGGGGGTGCTGCCTTCTCGCTGGGGCTCACCCGTCCTTCCTCACACCTGCCCTCCCGCCACAGCACAGGCCCAGCAGTGCCTCTGCCAAGGCTCCTGGCCAGCGAGCTGGGCCATCTGCACCTGCCACTGGCCTCTGGGGTAATAGTTTTGGGGGTAGAGGGATTTTTGGCTCTTTCAGGTTATGCTCCTCCTACTAGTTTATCCTAAAAAACTAGTAGGGAACAATTTGGTGAGAGAGGAAGGGAGATGATCCCTGACTGTCGTGATATCTCTGGTGGCAGTGGATTTGGGACTAAAAATTAATAATGCTGACATGTGCCATCCATGCTTAATTGTAGAATAACAGGACAATCTAAGATAAAAATCATGACAAATAATGACTTGAGGTTTCAGATTTGTGCCTCCTCCATGCACACCTCCAACATGAAATAAATCTCTCTGCATCTGTATGGCTTCTGAGCATTTGTCTGCAACTCTGAAGTGTCTGCAAGGCAGGTAGCTTGCTCTACTTGGGTTCCCTGCATCAAATAGCCCTGTGGAAATGGGTGGAAGCCCGTGGAGAAATACCGAGAGAGAAGGAAAGACAGTGGTCTGTGCAGGCCTGTGTGGGGGAGGGGTCCCTCTTCGCG
>CM052438.1:106741442-106758902 GCA_028533085.1 Varecia variegata
AAAGGTGCTGGGATGTGAGGTTGATCTTACAGCAGCCAGTTTGCTAAATGGATAATAGTGGGGTATGTTAGTGCTATGGTCTGAATGTCGGTGTCCTCAAAATTCATATGTTGGACCTTAACCCCCACAGTGATGGTATTAGGAGATGGGGCCTGTGGGAGGTGATTAGGCCATGAGGGCTCTGCCATTATGAGTGGGATGAGTGCCCTTATGAAAGGGCTTGAGGCAGCCTGTTTGCCCTTCATCCCTTCTGCCATAGGAGGACACAGAGAAGGTGCCATCTATGAGGAACAGGCCTTCCCCAGACACTGAATCTGCTGGTGCCTTGATCTTAGACTTCCTGGCCTCCAGAATTGTGAGAAATCAATTTCTGTTGCTTATGTTAATAAATTATCCTGTCAAAGGTATTTTTGTTACCGCAGCAGGAAAGAACTAAGACAATTAGTTTTCTATTGCTGCTACAACAAACTACCACGGAACTAGCAGATTAAAACAACACAGATTTATTGTCTCAGAGTTCTGCAGGTCAGAAGTCCAGGATGGGTTGACTGGTTTCTCTGCTCTGGGTTACACGAGACTGAAATCAAGATGTCAACTGGCTGGGCTCTTATGGGGAGGCTCTGGGAAGAGTCTGCTTCCAAATTCATTCAGGTTCCTTGTGACTGCAGGACTGAGGTCCCATTTTCTTGCTGGCTGTAAGCTGGGACCACCCATATCCTCTAGAGGCCTCATCCATTTCTTGCACCTGGGCTCCCACGTCTCAGATCCAACATCCTTCTCATGCTTTCGAGCTTCTGCCACATTTCTTTTGTTACTTTCTCTTTTGCTGCATGTCTCTGACTGCAGCTGAAGAATGTTCTCTGCTTGTAAGGGCTCATATGATTAGATTGGGCTCACCTGGATAATTCAAGATACTCTCTATTTGAGGGTCTGTAACCTTAATTACATCTGCAAAGTCCCCTTTGCCGTGTAATGTGTTCTAACATATTCACAGGGCCCAGGGTTAGTGTGTGGGTATCTTCAGGGAGAGGCAGTATTCTGCCCACCACATGGGGCAGGACAGACTAGGTGGCTCCCCCAATAGTCCTGGCAAATGGAAATAAGGGCTAGAGGCTGGGGTGTAGTGAGAATGGAAAGGTCAGGCAGGCGCTGAGTCATTTCGGAGAAAACTAGAGGATGCTTGGTGGTTGGTTGTGTGTGTGTGTTGGGGGTGTGTGGGAGTGAGGGGAAAGGTGAATTTAACTTAGGGTCCAGGCTTGGGAACAAGGGAAAAGGCTCACTGGTCACTCCAGGAGGAGGAGCTGGTTGGCGAGGGTAGATGACCTGTTTGTTTCAGGATGACTTAGGGAAGAGAGTAGAGTTCTTGCCAACCTGGAACTGTCTTAGGAGCACCTGAGAACACTTACCAGAAATGTCAGACCCAGTGCTACAAGTCTGTGAGCTATTCACATGAAAGCCATGGTTGAAGGCTTGGGGAGAGAGCCTTGAGGGATGACCAAAGAAAAGGTAGAAGGAGGAAGAAGAGAGAGATAGAGAGAGAGAGAGAGCACCTGCAGGCACAGGAAGGAAAGGAGCTAGGCAAGGTCCCATCTGTGAGGCCAGGGAGGGCTGATGGGCAGAGTTAGGAAGGGCAGAGGCCAGGCAGGAGGGTGGGACAAAGGCCATGAGTTGGTAATGAGATGGTTGGTGGTGATGGGGATATGCATTTCTGGGCATGGGGGGCTGAGGAAAGACCAGGTGGTGTGGAAGGAGGGAAGGAGTGAGAACACATAGGAGGCTAAGTAGGGCTCCCAGGGACTGTGCGTTGGCATGTGGGAGGGATAGGGGCAGGCACAGGGCATTGGAAAGCAGGACAGAGAAAGAGACTGGCACAGCTGGAAGGAGGGGGTGCATAATTCCAGAGACAGGCCCCCACAGTGGCATGGGCTGATGAGGTTAAGAATAGAACCAGAAGCTTCAGGGGGAAGAGACCAAGGGTGGATTTATAAACATTGGTGGGTAGGGCTGAGCTCACAAAGGGGCCACCCACCTGGCTGGGAGGTGGAGGTTTGCACACGGGCCTCGTGCTGCCTCCTGGAAGTCTGCAGCTAGGGCCTGGGTACTTGGATAGGACTGGCTGGGTCTGGACCCCTGGGCCTCTTAGAACAGGAAGACTTTGGAGGTGGCCGGATGGCCTGTGGGGAAGGGACATGGCCAGAGCCAGGCAGAGCAGCAGATGGAGCCACTGTGGGGTTATTCCTATCCTGGGACTATCTTCTCTCCCCCGATTATCTTGGGGGGCTGGGTTTCTGTAGCACAAAGCTTCCTGGAGGAAGAGGTGTTAATTTTTTCAAGGGGGATTGGGAAAAGGAGGTGTAAGGGTGTCCAGCCTGCCAAGGGCCTTATGAGAGCAGGAGAGCACTGGCTCTAGGGCTCTTGCTTCATCAGCACGTGGCACGTGGTCACCCCAGGGCCCCTCCATATGCCCAAGCCTCCCACCCCCTGCATCTCAGCTTCCCCGCCATTTCTGACATTTCGCGGGCCCTTGTTTGAGGCTGAATTGCCTGCCAGAGCCCACTGTTGGGATTCCCCACGGCCACTTCTCCTCTGGCGGCCGCTCAGAGCCGGCTGGCCCTGGTCGCCGGCACCCACAGGCAGGCCTGGAAGAAACCCGGGCCGCCCAGCCAGTCTTTGCGGGCGCTGGGTGGGGAGCTTCGAGTGTGCGTGTTTGTGCGCTTCCACACCCCGCACTTGTGGGGTTGGGCTATGTTCACAGCTCAGACCAAGACTCGGACCCTCGGGGGACTTCACGCTTGGGGGGTCACGGGGGTGGGCCGAGGGGGGCAGAGGGGCCCGCGCGGTGATGGAGGCAGGGTGAGGCCGGCCCCACTGCTCAGCAGAAGGGCCAAGGGAGGACGCCGGGGGATGGAGGGAAGCGGAGGAAGCCCAGGGCTCTGCACCGACCCTCCCCCCCATCTCCGGGCGTCGCTGCGCCGGGCCCTCCGGCTCCCTCTGCGGCCTCCCACCCCGCGAGGGAAGAGGAAATCTCGCCAGAGATCCATGTAAAAATAGATGTATTTCTGGATAAGCAGTGAGCCTGAAAAACGGCTGAGCCGGAGTCTGCTCCGCTGACAGAAGATCTATGTACCAAATTCCTCTTCAAAATCTATTTCTCCCGAGATTTATTCTTGCAGGGCCCGGCCGAGCGGGGGTAAGTTCTGGGCACCAGGCGACCAGGAGGCCGCTGCTCCCTCTCCCTGCAGCCCAGCTGCCCCAACCCTTTGCCTGGCGACTTTCTCCCAGCGTGAGTGGTGGTCAAATTAGGTAGCGGCTGATGGGCACTGGCCCGAGCAGAAAAGTCAGGGCTGAAATGCAAGAGGGATTTGAATGGCAAAAAGGTCATTCTCATGCATTAGCCTGGCTGGATCGGAAGCCGGAGTGATGCAGCATGACACCCATCCTGGCGGCTGAGAGAATAAGTGATGGCTATATTTATGTTTCCATCTAAATGCATGGATCAAAGCAGACACTTTAATCTATTCAACAACAGCCTGAGGATTAAAAAGTTGCAGGCAAATCACACTCTTAAATTGGTAATATATTTTTGCTTGTCATTTGACAGATCATTTTAGAGAGTGACTCCAGGCCAGGTTGGGGGACCTGGAGATTAGAACCTGGCTCCCCAACCTAGAAGGGGCCCAGCCCCATGGGGTGTGGCATGAATCCCCTCACTTGCTCTAGTTCCTGTGAATCCAGTTGCAGGGGACTCCTTGAGGGGCAGGGGGAGCCCATGGGGAGTATCAGGCCTAAGGTCAGGCAGGTCATGTGGACAAATCTGTCTTAATGTCTGTAATGGCCTAGGTGACACTACAATTATCCCCACTTCACAGATCAGGAGACTGAGATAGGTGGCTTGCGTGGGTCACACAATAATAAGTGGCAGAGGCCGGGCGAGGTGGCTCACGCCTGTAATCCTAGCACTTGGGAGGCCGAGGAGGGCGGATCCTTTGAGCTCAGGAGTTCGAGACCAGCCTGAGCAAGAGCGAGACACCGTCTCTACTAAAAATAGAAAGAAATGATTTGGACAGCTAAAAATATATATAGAAAAAAAAATGAGCCGGGCATGGTGGCACATGCCTGTAGTCCCAGCTACTCGGGAGGCTGAGGCAGTAGGATTGCTTGAGCCCAGGAGTGTGAGGTTGCTGTGAGCTAGGCTGACGCCATGGCACTCTAGCCCGGGCAACAGAGTGAGACTCTGTCTCAAAAAAAAAAAAAAAAAAAAAAGAAATAAGTGGCAGAGTGGGATGCAAAGCCAGAAATCTTGACCCCGAGTACAGCACTCTTGTCCCTCTGCTGGAGCCACTGGGTAAGAATACAGTTCTCCTCTGGGGGCCACCAAGGGCAGCAGAGAGGAGCAGAGTGGGCTCTGCCACTTGCTGTGTGACCCTTGGCAAGTTCCTTCCATTCCTAGCTTCCTCACCTGTAAAATGGGGCTAATGATAGCATCTGCCCCCCTGGGGTCGTTGTCAGAGGCAATGAGATGATGAAGGGAAGGCACTTAGCACACTACTTGGTGCGTGGTAAGAACTCAGGTTTGTGCTGAGCCCTGAAGGACATGACCAGACAGAGAAAGGAACTCACAAGCCTGATTTCTGAGGAGTGGTTGAAGAAACCAGGCCCTTTAGCTGGGAAGAGAGAAGGCTGCCTCCTAACAGAGGATGGATTGTGGAAAGAAAGAGAGATTTGACTTGCTCTGTGTGGCTCCAATAGGGATGACTGGGTCTATACGGAGACTGATGGATTTCAGCTAGTGAGAAGCAAGAAGTTTCTAATCACCAGCATGGGGCAAAGAAGAAGTAGCAACCTCACCCAGGGGTGACACTGAGATCAGATTTTTTTTAAAGGTCCCTTCTCTTTCACGCAGGAGAATCAAAAATTCCATGAGTAGTAGGGTCAGCCCCCCATTATTCCTGATAGGGGGCAAGAAGAGTTGGGTTGTTCAATGGGATCACAGAATCTATTTTTTTAAAGGTGTTCTTTGTGTATATGCCGTGATTTAATCCTATGCTTCACTCAGATCCTCATTAACCTGAGGGGGATGGGCACGGTATTCAGGACGGGGCCCCGCAGCACAGGGAGGGCAAGGCCACTGGGGTGGAAGGAGGCAAAGCTAGCCCTGGGCGAAGCGAAGAATTCCTGCTGCCTGCCCAATTTAGCCAACGTGGTCTGTGGAACCAGAGCAGTGCCCACCGACAGGACAGCGGACTTGGAGTTGCGGAGACTGGGGTTTCCATCTGCCTCCATCTCTTAATATGTGCGTGTCCACCCACAAGCCACCTAACCTCTCTGAGCCTCAGCTTCTCCGCCTGAAAGCAGGAAGCCAGTATTTTCCCTGCTCACCTTTCAGCGCAGTTGTGCGAATGGGGAGTAACTGTTCCCTTGGACTTGAGAGGGGGCGCTGTTCCAGGGAGGGAAGGGGCGCTTTGGGCATCCAGCAGCCTGGCGCTCCACGGGCCTGCCCGCGTCCTCGCTGGTGCCGGCCGCCGCGCGGGTCCAGGTGACTGCGGTCCGCCCATAGGTTCGCTGACGTGGGCGTCCCGGGACCGGCCTTTGCGCGCTGGCGCCTGGCGCCGGCACTGTCCCCGCACAGGGGCCGCAGCGGGGTGGAGGGGCTGTGCGGCGCGGTCAGATTGCACCATCTGGCTGTGCGGAAATGGAGCGCAGGTGTCGCGTTTGGGGCGCAGGTAATTGCTGACGGCTGAGCCAGCTCTCCCCGCGTATGGTCCCGGAGCTAGGCGAGTCCCGGCGCGGGCGCTGCGGGGGGCGGCCCGCGTGGTTCCCGGCCTGGAACCGTGCTCGGCGCCTTTGCTGCGCCTCCAGCCTGCTCCCTCTTGTGCCTCGCAACAGCTAAGCAAGGGAGGTCAGGGCATTATCGGATTCGTTTCACCAGCGTAGAAATCGAGAACCGGAGAGGTTAAATCTCCGGCCCAAGGTCCTGCAGCTAGTCAATAGCGGGGTCACCCGACTCTTAATTCCACTTTCCTCGCGTGAGCCCGCGGCGCCGTGCAGTTCAGGAAACACCTATGGAGAGCCTTCGATGGGTCAGGCCTCGAGCTGGTGCAGGGATGCCGACTGGGCCTCTGGCTCTGCGTATGCCAGGGCGCAATCTGAACCCTCCTGCTTGGACCTGAGGCTCCCACCGCCAGGCTACCCGAGGGGTTTCGCCAGAGCAGAGCACAGGTCTGGGCGGTTCACACTCCTGGTGATTCTCTGGGGACAAACTTTTTGGCTTTCCAGTGCAAGGCCTTTCTGAATCTGGCCTCAGTTTACCGTGACGGCTTCATTTCCCCATGCTTCCCTCAGCCCCCACCCCCTGAGTCTAGCTACCAGGCCTGGTTCACCACCCTCCGTTCTACAGCGGTGCGGGGACTTCAGTGCGTGCCCTTTTCCAGCCGGAACTTGGATTGTCTAAATCTACTTGTGCTTTCTGGCCTGGCTCCAATGTGGCTTCTTCTTCAAAGCTTTCTTTAATTCTCCAGCCCTTCCTGATTCTTCCCTATCAAAGAATGACTCCTATTCCGGTGCTTCAGTGCCCTTTGCAGGGCCTTTGTGACAACCCAGTGTCCTCTGGTATTGTTTCAGTGCTGCTCCCTCACTAGACTGTGGGCTCTTCCAGGCCTGGGACTGGGGCTTACTGAGCCTGGGACTGGGTGGTGACTTCTTCCCACCCCCGGCATCACCCCCTCACTCAGGAGATGCTCAGGCATACAGGTGAGATGGTGTATGTGAAATTGTTTTGTAAAGTGCCACATAATGGTGCTAATGCCGATACTGCTAAAACCAAAAACTGTTTATTGAGTTAAAACCCCAGGGAATAAAGGATGTTCATCTCAACAACCCCTTACTTTTAAGTTCCAGATTATTTTCGTTGTCCATGTAAAATCACAATAATGACAGTGGCTAACAGGTGTTGACCTTTTGTGTCTAGTATTAGTATTATTATTACAATAATTATAGAGACACATGTACATACTACATACATCTTTCAGTTTCTGTACATTAATTAACAAGTTGCCATTAAGACAATATTGAAATTATGTCATGAATCTTCAAATGTGCTTCAAGAGATTCCCAACAAAGTGTCTCTGTGACCTCCTGTTTTCAAGGACCTCTGTGGATGCAGCCGGTGGCTATCAGGTGTCCCGGTCAGGTCAGGAGCTGCCCTCTGGCCTAGCGAGATAGTCCATGCTCTGTGCATGAGCCCCTCCTGGAGCGGTAACTGGCAGGCCTTTTCTCCTTGCCTTGCAGGGGCAGCAGGCAGGGACCCTAGCAGGGTGTGCCCAGGGAACACATGGGCATTTTAAAGAGGAATGTGTGTCTCTGTAAGTCCGTCATCAACAGTTTTATTTCAAGCCCAAATAACACATTTTTATCCTTTTGGCATTTATGGAGGACACAAAAAAGAATTGCTCTGAGTAAATAAACAGAGAAGATTAAAGGCCTACCTCCAGGGTGGGCATGGTTTATGAGGCAACCAGCCAGGGGGGTCGTTGCTAGGCTTTTGTGATTTGGCTACAGCACTGAATGGAACCACAGTCTTGCTTCCGAGTCATTTCAGAAAGCTTGGGCTCCTTCGCTTCTGAGTTTTAGCATTTGGAGGTTGTGATCAGCATCTTTACGTACGTGTATGGGGGTGTCCCTGTGAGTACACAGGTGAGCATGGGGGTGTCCAGGAAATACAGGCCTGTGCGTGTGTCAGGTGCAAATAGTGTGTGCCCTGCCTGTGCAGTGTCGGTGGAGTGGGAGTATGTGTGTATAGAGAGTGTGGATCTTTCTGGGTGTCAGTCTTATACGTTATGTGTGAACGAGCATTTATATGCAGGGGTCTGTATTTGTGTGTGTGAAGATGGGTCTGGGTGTAAAACTGGTATGTATCGAGTGCGAATGTGGGTCTGAGCTTGTGTTCACGGGGAGCCTGGATGTGCATTGCTCAGCACGTGCTTCTGCCTGGGTGGGTCGGGAGGGAGGGTTATGGGTGAGTGGGTGAGCTCTGCAGACAGGTCCCTGTGGACTTTGTATGCCCAGCTCCTATGGCTTCTCCTGGCTTGCTTGCTACCTCTGGTCCCCGGTGGTTCTGCCTTGCTGGTCCGCAGAGAGATCAACACCCTTCAAACCAGCTGCCTTGTTGGCTGCGGCTCACTCGGTTGGCCTCCTGATGCCTGCAGTTGCCATAGAAACCAAAGTAGGTCTGCTTCTGTCTGCCACCGGGTCCCTGGGCTAGGGCAGCTGTGGGCCAAAGCCATCATATTGAGAGCTGGCAGGGTGGGGGCAGAGGAGGGGTCTAGGAGACCCTCTGAGCCTGTTTTTCCTCACACCCTCCTGGGGTCTCTTTTCTGCTTCCAAACACGAGGGCAGGTCCCTGATGTCAGACAACTGGGATCAAAACAGCCCCGTTAGAAAAGAGCCTGACTTGTTCACACACACAAAATCCTTTCCTGAAAAAAAAAAAAAAAATTCAAGACATATGCTAATTCCACATTACTGTGCATGTCATTTGTACACTATTAATTCAGTGCCTAAAATAAAGTGGCTTTTAGGAGAGAGCTGGTGATATCTGATGGGAGGACTCTGTACATGTTTTTGTGGCCTGGTTTTATAATAGGCATCTGCTCAGAGTTCATTGTGTTGGGAAAACTTGAACATAACAGTGTTAAGCATTGAAGAGATCACAGATCCTGTTTGGTTTTGAAAAACCGAGTAGCAAGCACAAACCTAGCTGTGTAAGCAAAGGGCAGTACATTGTTAGGGAGACACAGAAAAGTGGCACAACCATGAAACAAAGCAAGGGAAGGATTAATACAAAAGTTGGGATAATGGTTAACTCTACGGCAATGCAGGGAGGGTCACAGCTGGGGGGTGGCGGGGTGGGGGAAAAGGAGCTTCCAAGGCACTAATAGCATTTGATGTCTTAACCCAGGTGGTGGAGACACAGATTAGTGAGACACTGAAGTAGCCCTTGACCTGGGACCATAAAAACAGGTCCACATCCTGGCTCCATCTCTTAGGAGGTGGAATGAGTCTAACCTTCTCTGACATGTCTCAGGCGTCCTTGTCTCTAAAGTGAAGGGTTAGACCAATAATCGCTTAGGAACTTTCCAGGTAGAATGTTTTGCCCCTTTCTGGTGGAATGATTTGTTCATCTCTGACCCGTGCCTGCTGGGCACTTTTATTAGGACACCATGCTGCTTTGCTTGGTGGCGATGGTGTTTCTCACTATTAAAGTATGTAAAGTGTTTTTGATGTTGCAAGAGTGTAGTGCTGGGGTCCCAGAACACCTTCTTCCCGGCAGGCCCCTGAACATTAACTCACTGGAGAGCCCCCCAGGAAACAAGGTAACCTGTGTTTGATTGTTCCTGAAGCACAGGACCTGTTGGGCAGGTCAGCTCTGCAAGCAAGCTGAGAACTGCAGGCTGCCTTAGGTAGGGGCCAGGAAAAGCACGTGAGAGGGATTTCCCTAGGACTGTTTGGTGCAGAGAATCCAGCGTTAGAGACGGATCAGGACAACAGACCCCAGGCAAAGGCCACATCTACCACAAGGACCGTAATGACTCCAGGGCAAGGGTCCGATGCTTGTCATTCCTACAGTTCATACATCCACTGAACACATAGTCGGTGCTCAGTATTTACTGAATGAACATCTTTGGGGAAAATTCAAATTTAATGTCATCGATATTCTTGACTGTGGTGCTACGTGAAGACATTAGCAGGTAGCCTGGTGGATGTCAGAGGTCTGCCATCACTCTTAGTGGTAGACAGCATGGGTTTTGGAAACAGACAGGTAAGGACCTGGGGTCCTTGCTCGGGTATTTACCAGCTATGTGACCTTGGGCCTCTCTAATCCTTGGTTTCTTCATCTAGCAAATGGGTGCAGTGTTAGTACCTGTGTGTAGCACTGAGAGGCTCACACAAGACGATTCATGTGGAGTGCTCAGTGCTGTGCCTGGTACATAGCAAGCAGCAGTTGTTCAGGATGGCAGCAAGTGTGGGTACGGTTGGTGTGGTCAGCAGGGCAGAAGGGGTGCAGTGCACAGTGGAGGGGCTGGAGAGAGGAGTCTGTGCAGGAAGAGGGGGTGGGTTGATGGTGAGGCTTGTTTGGAAGTCATGCTGCAGGTAGCGGGGAGTCAGTGACGTGTAGAGCTGAAAGTGAGAAAAATGAGCTTCAGCGAAGGGGAGAACCACGTTTAGCACCAAGCAGGGCATTCTTTCGGCTCATTCATCCCTTCCTCATCCATTTATTCATTCAACAAAGATGTATGGAGCATCTCCTATGTGCCAGGCACTGTTCTAGGGACCAGGGAAACAACGGTAGACAAAAATGTCAAAACCCCTGTCTCTAAGAACTTACTCTAGTGAAATCTAGTGGAATAATTTTATCATTCAACAAACATGTTTGAAGCACTTGTCCATTGCATAATTTTGTATTTATCTGCCATTTGTTTTTAAATAAAAATCACTTTCAGAATGTTCTAACCTCATCTGAGCAGACTATGAAGCAAAGGGAAAAATCTATCTACATTTAGATAAGGAGAAATGGGACTGTGGGGACAGGTGGCATCGTAAGACCAGGGGTGATGGTATCAACAGAGGCAGCCCCCAGGCTGTCTCCAGGCTGGAAATCTTGAATGGAGGGGATTTCTGAGGTTGATGCTAATGGGAAACTTGGGCCAGGAATTTAGCCGAGCAACGGAATCCCTTCACCCATCTGGGAGCCTGAGTCTCATGGCCAATGTGGCTGTGGCTTGGGCACAGATTTTGCCCAGTTCTTGATTGTCATGGGCCTTCCTCCCAGCCTGTAGGACCTGCCTCAAGCCTCCTCCCTAACCCTTCCTTACCCAGCAAAGAGCAGTCACGCCAGACCAGAGAACCGCACACAGCCTCTTGGACATCCCTCTCTCAAGGATCAAGAATTAATCAAGGCCGGTAGAATTGGCAATCCTGATGATATGGTCCATGTTCTGGTAAATTCTTGGTTCTTGTCTGCAAGGATGCTTTGCCAGGTGGCTTAGGCAATCTTCTCAAGCTGTGGCAAGCTCATTAACCCCCTGAGTGTGAAGCCCTGTCCTGGGGGTGCTGGAGACATGCTCAGCCTCACTGGCTGGTAGCCTAATTGCTGAAAGTCACTTCATTCATTCTCACATCTGGGCCTTTGCTCCAGCTTGTCCCCTCCCCTCCTTCAGTGCCTTCCCCTGCTCTGAGCCTAGCTGAATTCTTCCTGCAGAAGCCCTGAATTGCAAAGAACACGGGCTTTGGAGTCAGACAGACCCAAGCGTAAATCTTAGCTCTGCCATTTTCTAGCGGCATGAGTTTGGGCGAGTCATTTACCCATCCCATGCCCTCCCTCCCCAGCCTCTTTTCCTCCTAGGTGAGAGGCACTTTGAAGGCTGATGTGAGGGTCACAGATGATGCAGGTAGTACTGATGGCTGGATTCAGCTGCTTTGCTTCCTTTTTGGAAAAAGGCAGGCTATGCATACCTTACTTTAAATGTAGCTACTAAAAAGACCACCCCTTCCATGAAGTCTCCCAGCCACGGCATCTCTCCTCCTCCATTGTCTCTAGCCCTGTGCTGTTCCTTAGGCCCCAGGGCCTGGGCCAGCCTTCCTGGGAGGCCAGCTCCTGGAAGGGTGTGTGTCTGATTCACCTTTTACTCCCAGTGAAGCAGATACTTGGGGAATGTGTGCTTATTGGTGGGCGGGGGCAGGCATTGCCTGGGGATGTGAGCAGGTGAGGGTGGGTCTTGGGGCAGTTGGCAAGCAGGACAGTATCAGGCTGGCTGCAGGGTGGGGATGGGGAGGGGGGCTCTGCAGCCATCTCTCACTAGCCCTCCCCGACCCCATCTCTGTTTGGGGGCTTCCATCCCCATCTCCATAACCTTGTTTTTCGTTGGTTCAGCCCCGTCCTGCTAACGAGCTGAGCCAGCTTGGCGCCCGCCTCTCCGATGTGCTGACTCAGTCCTGTGGCTCCCACTTCCTCTGCCCTTGTTTGAAAATGCCAAGTTAATTGCTCTCTGGTTTCAGGCTGCATTGGCAGAGGGCACGGCCCCCCTTTTCCTCTCCCATTCCCCACGCCCTGGGAGGGGGACAGGCCAGTGCCCTCCAGCCCTGGGCCTGCCCCCTGTGGACAGGGCAGGGTGGGGGGTTAGGGAGGGGGCAGAGGAGGCAGAGAGGGGAATGGGCTATCAGTGTCTCTTAGGGAGAAATGGGGAGGGAGAGGGAAGAGGAGAGGCCGGCACTCTTGTAGCCCGGCCTCCATATTTCCTGGCACTCAGGATCCACTGCCGGGATGGCCCTGGGTGTGTATGTTGGGGTGGGGGAGAAGCTGTGTGAACCGGGAAGTGGTCTTGCAGATCTGTGCCCAGAGCTGAGGGCTGAGAGAGGGTAATGGTGCTGAGAGGGAGACCTTAGCCCTCAAACAGGTAGGAAGGGAAGGAGGGAAAGAGGGAAAAAAGGAAGGAAGGAGAGAAGGAGGGAGGGAAAGAGGGAAGGAAGGGAAGAAGAAAGAAAAGAAGGAAGGAAGGAGAAGGAGAGAGGAAAGGAGGGAAAGAAGCCAATGGTAATTCTTGCACAGGAAGCTCTCATTTAATTCTCACAGGATGGGCTACAGATGTGCCTTCCAGGGGTGCACATCAAAATATTTAACAACAGTGTGACATGGGCTCTGACTAATCAGGATAGATGCCAGGCAAGGACCTGGGCAGGGTCCTAGAAGCCCTCTGAGCAGCGCCAGCAGTTAACCCTTTAGCTGCTGGGCCATGGGGAGGTAGGAGCGGAAAGAGCTGGGTGGGGGTGGGCGTCTACATACCAGTGTGGAAGCGTTTCAATATTTTAACAATATAAGCTCCCCAGCGTCAGGGCTCTTCATCTGTTTTGCTCACTCAGGTGTCTTCAGTGCCTAGAGTAGGCCTGGTGCATAGTAGGGGCTCCATCCTTTGTTGAATGAGTGGGTACAGGTGGGTGATGAGTGTCAGGAGCCAACCCAGATGACGGAGTGGCCATCAGTAGTAGGTGGTGGAACACAGTGAGTCAGGCACCCCGCTGAGGTCTGGGTGTTGGGGGGCAGTCCTGGGGAGGATGTATTGAGGACTCTTCCTTCAAGACCTTGAATTTTGGGGTTCCTGTTCCGGAGATTGGTCCCTGGCTACACCCAGGCTGGCTGGCTGGGGCTCAGGGTCAGGTGCTCAGGGACAGGCGGAACTCCAGGAGACACCTGGGGGAGATCTGGGACGCATGCGTCTTTTCATTACTATGGCAAAAAGAGAGGAACAAGGCAGAGAAGGGATTAGAAAGAGAGCTCTGATCCCCTGGTGAACATGAAGGCATAGACAGATGACGGAATTTTCTCTGGTTAGGAGTTTTCTCTGGGCCCCTCTGCGTTTCTGTGGCTGGTGGAGCCTCCTATGGGCACTGTGTGTTTCTAGGTGGGTTTTCTGGCTTTGGTGTCCTTGAAATGACCTAGGCAAGGGGAACAGGCCCTCTTGTCTTCTTTCTTTCTCTTCCTCCTTCTGCCGAGGCCTGGGAGGGTTGGGGTGTGGGGGATAGAGTGGGGAGTGGGGCAGGGAGAGGGGAGGGGAGGAGAGAGATGCGTGGATTAGGAGAAGACGGGACCCAGACAGGAGCTGCCCTCTTGGCTTTGTCCTACCCGAAGAGCAGGTTGTTTTCTCCAGAAGGGGTGACGTTTTCTGATCATCGTTCAGCTTCTCAAACCAGGGGCTTTGCACAGACTGGTAGGGAGAAAGAAAGAAGGGAGGAGAGGAGCACATGACAGAACAGTGAACTTCCTGAATAAGCAGGACACCTACTATGAATTATAGACTCAAAAATGCACCTGGAGGAGCACGGGGAACCCTGGTGGACAGGGCCAGTTTCAGTGCTTTCTGGGGCCCTGCAGTGTCTCCAGCCCGCGGGCCCCTCGAGGATGGAGGGGCAGGCGGCCCCAGCAGGTGACACTCCCGCTGCAGCCACTGCTTGGGCAGCTGCCCCGTCACATGCTCCTCTCTCCTCCCTCCATGGGTCTCCAGCCAGCCCGCCGGCTTGATGAATTAGCCCCATAGATATTCCGTCGGGAAAGCAAACACATATCATATATATCTTTGACAAGTTATTATTCTCCCTTATCAGGATTCGGGTGCATCCCTTGCCCGCCATTACTCACGCTGCGCACCCGCCCTGCCAGGGACTGGGCACCAGGCACGCTACGTTGGTGCCCGCCAGGCTGGCCGCGTGCCCTGCCCTGCGTCTGGGTTGGGATGTGTGCCCGTGTGGGTGTGTGTGAGTGTGTGTGTGTGAGTGTGTGTGGAGAGCCCCACTCTGTCCTCCAGGCTGGAACCAGAGCAAGAACCGTCCTGGTCCTGTCATGGTCATGGCCCACTGGCCTGACGGGACACTTGTCTAGGCAGAGACTGGCTGGTGGCCCAAGATGGAACTGCTGGTGTTCTGGGCCTTTGGTTCTCTCATTGGAGCCAGGACTGGGAGTTTTGTCCCAAGGAATGTTCTGGTTTGGGCCTCACCCATATTCACTTTGTGGGGCTGTCCCCCGCCCTGCCCCGCTGCTGGGTCCTTCCCTGGCCTGCTGGCGGGATAGGTCCCTCTGCCATCTCCCACCAACGCCTGAGCTTCTTGGAGCCCACAGGGGTCCTCTAGGGCTCCACCTGCAGCCCCTGCGGTAGCTGATGCCCAGTGGCTGGGGAGGCAGCCCTGACGAATGAGATGCAGGTGAGTATTAGTGCTCTCAGCCTGGCCGTGGGGCTGTGATTTGTCATCTTTCACCCCGTGCATTCCCATGTCCCCAGAGGCAGGCTCCATATTAACAAGTCCTCTACTTAGGAATATAAATGGGGCATTTGGAATTGCTCCTGACAGCCTGAAGGCGGCTAATGCACTGAGGCCTGGGGGGTGGGGTGGGAGGGGAGGGGAGCAGGAGGAAGGCTTCATGCCGAGGTGCCCCCCAGCCCCTGGGGAGGTCACACCCCAATCAGCCTGATCCTGAGGGGGGATGGTGGAGGAGGGAAGGTCCCTGTTGCCCTCACTGGGGCTGGAAGTGGCTGCTCCCAGACTTCCATGCTGCCCTGGGCCCGTGAGGGGCCAGTCTCCTCACTCCTCAAGCACGGCCTACCAACAGAGGGACCTCGGCTGCTGTTCCCCAAGAGCCACCCTCTCCCCCAACAGGAGTGTGACGTGCCATCGCAGCGACTGCTGATGGGTCACTTCCCCCACTTCACAGCCCACTTGGCTGTCCTCCTTCTCCAGCTCCAGACTGCATTCCTGGGGACCCTCCCTTTCCTCCCTTGGGCCAACCGCCTGGACCCTCAGGGCACCCCAGATCAAGGAGAGGGGGTGGGACAGGAGAGGAAGCCTCCCAGGGGCAGGGGTTGCTCTGGCCTCCACTCTGTGCCCACGCTGAATGCTCGGGTGGCCGGTGCAGCCAGTGGAGCAGGCTCCTGTGCCCTGGCCTGGGTGACACTCCGCAGGGGGCGCCAGCGGCATTTATGGCAGGGGCTCCAGGTCCACTCGGGGGACGGCTGGGGGAGGAGGGAAAACTGACAGTCCTGAAAGGTGTTCTGGCCAGCTGAGAGGTACCCCTGGTACCAGGGCAGGAGTTCAGGTGGGGAGAGACTGTGGAGGGGGCTCAGAGAAGGCTCCCTGCAGAAGCAGAGTGCTCGGGCGCAGGTCTACACCAGGCACAAGGAGAGGAGTGGGCAGGAGCACTGGCAGGAGGCCACAGGCCAGCTTTGGGGAGGCACCGGGGACGTTCACTCAGAGTTCTGTCATTGCCCCAGGGCCAGAGCCCTGCTCTCTGGTGGTGGTGGGGCTTCCTTCTGACTTTTATTTATTTATTTATTTTCTAATGCCAGCAGAAAAGCATCTTTAAAAATTTAATTTAATTATGATTTTTTCCCCCCACAATGCCAGCAGAGAAGCACCTTCCTAATGACTTGTAATACCCCCATCAGGTGAGAAGGGATGGGAGGCGGATGAGGTGAAAAGGATGAGTCTGGCCTGGTTTGGCCTTTGGGGCCGCAGCGTCCAGGCCTCTCAGCTCCAGGGCCTGGTAAGGTCTTCTGTCGCGGTGGCTGTCCCCATTTGGGGCTTTGCCCTGTGCACCTGCTGGTCCGGAGTGGGTGTGGAGGTGTCGGTTGCAGGTAGCTTTGTGGCCACTAGAGGGCAGTCAAGGCCCGTGTTTCGCTCTCCTTCCAGCGACAGAAGGCCCGGGAGACAGCGGGTGCGGGTGGGGGATGCCAGGGCCCGTGACCAGGCTGGGAACGAGGGTGCTTGTTCTGCTCCGTCTTGGACTGGGACCTACTAGTGCCTGAGTTCTTCGATTCCAAGTTAGGGAAGAAAAACCTCTGGAAATTTTGCAGCCATGGGAAAAAGGCCTTTTGCTTAAACATTTAATATCTATCAATACAATACTTATTTTAGGGCCTTTTACAAAAATGGGTTATGAGTGTGATGAATGCTAAAGGGCTTTGTAGAAGACCATGTAATTAGTGGTCGAAGTCACAGGCTTTGGTGTCAGACTGCCTGGCTGGAATTCCAGCTCCACCACCCTGGTTGCTGGGTGACCTTGGGCAGGCTAAATATTCGTAACATCTCTAAGCCTCAGTTGCTCCATCTGTAAAATGTGGACTATAATATCTGCCTCGTAGGGTTGTTGTAAGAATAAATGTTGTAAGGATCACTTAACACATGCCTGGCTATAGCGAGTGTGCCAGTGTAGCTCTTTCATTTTCATGATAAGCAATTATATTTGATTAAGATGGAAAATTCAGGGCCCACATTTAAAGCAAAACCATGATTTTTCCTCCCATTAGTACTTTAAAGACGCCCCCCCCCAGAAGAATTGGAAAAATTTCCCCCAACCCTGACATTTTCTAGGCAAAAATGAGTACCAATTCGCACCTTAATTTATGTCACATTTCCTGAGGTGTGATTGCCTGCTGAGGCCCCACTCCCTTGCTGCATCGTAGGATGCTGATGCTATGAGCCAGTGAACCCACCAGGGAACCCTCCAGCTCCTGGCCCCCCTGCCTCAGCTGCACATTAGAACCATCTGGAGAGTTGTAAAAAATACCAGTGCCTGAGCCCTGCCCCCAGAGATGCCGATGCGCTTGGTCTGCGGTGGGGCCCAGGCGTGAGACTGATTAGAAGCTGCCTGGGTAACTCCATGGTGCACCCAGGGTGGAGGACCTGTGTCTGAAAGTTTTCCTCTGGTGGAGGCCCTCCACCTCCCCCGTCCACATGGTCTCAAAGAATTCTGTACAAATTTAGGAAGAGAAGTTTAGCTTGGCCTGGGAAATCCCTTTGGGTTGCTAGTGAGGAGGCCTTGGCTCTTGTCCTTGTTTGGTCATGTCCCCCCTTGGCTCTTGTCCCCTCTGGTGGGCCTCTCTGGACCTCAGTCTCCTCATCTGTTGAGTGGGACGAGCA
>CM052438.1:106759402-106830988 GCA_028533085.1 Varecia variegata
CCCAGTTTCCCTCCCAGAACAAGCCTCCACACATCTCTCCACCTCCTGCTCCCTTGCCTGGCTGCGTCTGATTTGCCTTCTAGGTTTTGGGGTGTGTGTGGTGGGAGGGTGAAGGGGACAGAGTGTGGCGTGGCCCTACCCCAGGGGGCACCAGGCACTTGCAGTCTGCATGGCTGACACACCCCGAGCATCGCTCTTGCACGATGTGGAGGTCTGTGGAGGAGGGGGAAGTCATAACGGGAAGGGGCAAGGTCTGCTCGGTGGCCCCCTTCAGTTACAAAGCGGGTGGGATGCCGCAGGTTAGGCAAGCTCCCCTTCTGCCTTGTCGCGTGTGGGGAGAGGTGGGAGAGCAGGAATACGAGGGAGAAAGGGCCTCATGTAATATTCAGGCCAGGCGGGGCTCCAAGCCTTGTTCCTGTAATTGACGAGTGCACGGGCTGCCTCCCTCCTGCCCCTGTCTGTACCCAGGGATCCGTCAGGCGGAGGGGGTGTGTGTCTGCGTGTGTATGTTCGTGCGCTGTGTATGGGCAGGGGGTTCTGCCTGCTGCTGGCCAGGTGTGCATCCATATTTATCAGGGGTGAGTCCCCGGGAAGCAGCCGGATGCTGAGCATGGCGGGCAATCTGCCTGGGCCAGCTGCTCCGTCCCTGGCCAGCCACTGGAAGGAGGAGGTTTGGAGCGTTAGCCTAAACCGTGGTGCCCTGATTTGTCGAGTTTGCTGGTGTCTGTGGTGTAAATACTCCCACCATGGCTGAGTTCAACCTTTCAACATGGAGCTAATGGGCACACAGCACTCCTGAAAATTTAATACTGTGTCCCGTCCCCGTCATATAAAGAAGAAACTTTGGCCCACAGGTGGAATAGCCCAAGGTCACGGAGCAGCCGATTGGGGGCTCAGCTGGACTATGTTGCCAGACTGTGTTGGTGTGTCTTGTGTCACCGTTGATAATGGGTCCTCTGTGACAATGGGGCAGGATGATGACGGGTAGTTGCGGGAGTTGTCCAACTTGTGCCGATAATGACACCCAATGTGACAGAGCAACATGTAGTTTCAATGCCTTCTTACCTGCTGTCTCTAAATTTAATTTTCATGGCCACTCAGCAAGGCATGTATTGTTATTACATTTGCACATGAGGAAACTGAGGTTTAGAGAGATTACATGATTTTCCCATGGTCACATGACCAGTAAGTGGCTGTGCATTCACCCAAACCTAGGTCTTCTGAGACCAGTCCTGGTTCCTTCCACTGGCCCGGGATGCCGCGGCCAGGATGCCTTCCCCACCATGCAGCCTCTCCAGGGGCCCGATGAGCCTCCACCTGTAAGACCCAGAGCTGGGCACGGGCAGCGGACCCTGTGTCTTCCACTCTAAGGGCCTGCTCCTGGGTGATCCCACTCTTGGGAAAGGGGCAGGGGGCTAAGCTTGGCCCTCTGCTTCTCCCTGAGGGCAGGGCCACTGCTATCTCACCTGTTTCCTTCTCAGCCAGGGCTGAGACCCCTAGGGCTGTCCCCCCCACTCAGCCTTAGCTCCTCCATGCCCACAACCTCCCAAGCCTTTCTTCCAACTGCCTCTGGACAGCACAGGTCCCTCATGGCCTTGCCTGGGACAGGTGAGGGAGATGTCCATGTGTGTGGGTGTGTGGGTGTGGCTCCATTCCTGGAACAAGGTCTCTTCCTGATCCAGGCCAATAGACAGGTGGAAGTCTCAGCCCTTAGAACCATCTGAGTCTCTCAGGCCTGGCCCAGTACGTTCAAGGAGACTGCAGCTTGTTTGGGAGACAGACAGACAGACCAATAGCCGGTGGAAAAGGAGGAAAGACAGAGAGGAAGAGAGACATGAAGATTGCGTGTGTTAGAGAAAGAGTATAAAGCGGATAACCAGAGCTGATATGTGCTGACATTGTGCTAAGTCCTCACTATAACTCTTTGAGGTATCCCTATTTTAGAGTTAAGGAAACAGGCTCAGAGAAGTTAAGCATCTTGCTCAAGATCACCCAGCTGGTGGTGGTTAGGGGCTGATTCAAATCCATTATGTCTGTTCTCACCCATTACGCCACCAGGCCTTCCTGCTAAGGAGAGGGAAGCCAGAGTGAGTGAGACAAGGAAATTGAGAGGCAAGAGAGTGAGGCCAGATGTCCATCTCAGCACCCTTATATGCCTAGGGGGCAACCTGGGGTGCCAGGGTTCAGAGGTGGTGCAACGTACCAAGGAGAAAAAGCACCTGCCGAGGAGTCAGGTGAGTTCTAGCCAGCCAGCTGTGTGGCCTTGGGCAAATCACCTTACTTCTCTGGGCCTTAGGTTTTTCATCTACAAAAGGAAGTAATAATTCTGCCCTGTCTTTTCACACTGGTCCTGATGGTAATAAGAAATAACAGGTGTGATTACACAATTGTTCATCTAATAAAACATACTAAGAACCCACCATCTGTCGGGCACTGGGAATAAGAGTGAGAACGAGTCAGACACTGTTCCAGTTTCTTGTGGGGCTTCCAGTCTAGAAGGTGCCACAGGCCACCGCAATAGAGAGGGGTGACTCTCCAGGAAGTGACTGGACCTGGTGGCTCATTCTTGTCATCCCAACACTTCGGGAGGCCGAGGTGGGAGGATTGCTTGGGGCCAGGAGTTTTAGACTGGCCTGGGCAACACAGCGAGACCACATCTGTACTCAATCAATCAATCAATCAGTCAATCAATCAACCAATCCAGGAAGTGACAGGAGTGGAGGGAGGGACACTTAACCCAGTTTAGGGTGTCAGGAAAGGCTTCTTGGAGGAAGTGACACTGAAGCTGAGACAGGATAATAAATAAGAGTTGGCTGTGGGTTTGGGTTGGGGAAGAGGGAAGTGTTCTAGGACAGAAAGTAGGGGAACTGAAAGTAATTGGATTCAGCTGTGTAAAGAAGCACCTCTTCTTCTCTGCCTAAAACATACGTTGGTCAAAATTTAAAGGTGGCCATGAGCTCAAGTATTTAAATTTTGTGTCCTAAGAACTCTCTGCCTAACTGAAGGTGATAAAGATTTTCTCCTGTTTTCTTCTAGAATTTTTAGCTCTTACATTTCAGTCTATGATTCCTTTCAAGTTAACTTTTGTGTAAGGTGTAAGATAGATGTTGAGGTTCTTTTTTCTTTCTTTTCTTTTTCTTTTCTGCATATGGATATCCAATTTTCCACCACAGTTTGTTAAAAAGACTTTCCTTTTCTTATTGAATTACCTTGGCACCCTTGTCAAAAATCAGTTGACCATATATGTTGGGTGTATTTCTGGACTCTTCTGTTTCATTGATCTGTATGTCTGTCCTTATTCCAATACCACCTTGACAAGTAAGTCTTGCAATCAAGTAGGGTAATACCTCCAACTTAGTTTTGTCTCCTTATTCTAGGTCTTTTGTATTTCCTTTAGAGTTAGATTGCCCCGGTTTTTAATTTGCTTAGTTTTATGTGTACCCACCGCCAATTCTTCCCTACACTTCCTAACAGCCTTTCAGTGTGATTTACGACAAGGCCAGTATCGCAAAGTAATCTGTTAGTTCCATTTTTTAAAAAATCAGAGCCATCCCTCCTGAAGACCTTCCTTCTACCTTGGTTGATTACTCTCAAGGCTTGTTGCACCCCTGTCACCCTGGGTCTTTGCTGTCAGTTTTGGGTTTCCCTCACTGCTCTCCTGGGTTGAATTTCTTGTTTCTAAAGCTCATGTCTTTGTCTGTCTTGTCAGATTGATGGTGTAAATGCAAAGGTATGGTGATGACATTCCTATCTTGAGTCATAGTGCTCCAGTCCAGATCAGTTGTCTTCCATGTGCTGTGAACAGTGGTCACTCTAGGATCTATTTTCACTTTCATCTAGGAGATTCCCTTGCTTCTCTCTAGGCCTTCCCCTTGCTTGGCTTACTCTCTTGTTTTGGTGGAAGATGAGCTCTGTCGCCTCATGAAAAAGTATGGGAGATAAACTTTTGAGATCACGCAAAATTGAAAAGTCTAATTAGTCTACTTGATAGTAGGTGATAATTTGTCTAGGTATAGCATTTATGGTAGCCATTGGTATTATTCACCAGTATTTCTAGTTCTTCCTTTTTTGGACATAGGACAGGATTGCAGACCCTCATCTTCTTGAAGGTAGGCATTGAGATGTGATTTGCTTTAGACAAAAAATGTGAGCAGAATGGAAGGTATCCCTCAGACATAAGGCTTTAAGAGATGGTGTGTACTTCTCTGTATTTCCTCTCTGCTACTGATGGACACAGTTGAGATGCTGGAGGCTCTGTCCGCCTAGGTCCCTGGGTGAGAATGACTTGGAACATATTCCTCCCCACCAGGTAGCTGAGCAAGAAACAAACGTTCATTGTGTTAAGCCATCAAGATTTAGGGATTGTTTGTTGTCACAGCATAATCCAGTTCATCTTGACTGATACAAAGATTGAGTCCTAGAAAAGGAGTAGAGTACTAATGAAAGAGAAAGCTTAAAATAAATGGCCTGGCCTGGAGGCTGTGTGGTGAATGCAAGAAAACTTTATTGGAGGTGATAAGATGGAAATTTATATTATGCAGTGGGAAATATTCATTAAAATTGTCTGGGAGTCAGATCACATTCTTAAGGAAATTGTAACTCAAGATGAAGATATGGGGAAACGGTATGTTAGCATATGTTTGGTTATTATTGACTGTGCTTGGCAGCTTGGCAAAGTATTATAAGAAAGAGTGTGCTCAGAAAAGAATTGGCCAATATGCAAGAAAAAAGGAAAGTAAATAGAGAGTTTCCAAAATTTCTGGGCCTTGAAACATTTGGGAAAGCCATAATTTTGGATTCCAAATGGTAGGAGATAAAATTGAGAAAAGTTTTGAATGATAAAGATCACTTAAAATTTATTCTTGTGGCAAGGGTCAAAATAAGGGTATGGCCACCGTTATAAACTCTGAATAGGTTAAGATTGTTTCAGAGTAAAAGTCCTTCAAGGATGTGGCACCCAGTTATTCCTTTAAATAGGACAAATGCGTGAAGGAAAAGAGACTAAAGCTGTGTACCTCTTAGATAATCCTGAAAGGCTCAAGGTACACTGATCTTTAGATGAAGAGAGAAGATATGGAGATGAGAAATCAAAGACATGTGACCTTGGGATCTATGTCTCTGAAAGAAATATGGGCATGGCAACAGGATTCTATTGCTGGCAGACTCAAATAGGTAAGAAGTTATTGAGATGGTTGTATTGCCAAAAGAACCACCAGTCTGGGCATAGAAAGGCTACTCAAGACCTAAAATTACCTCACTTATCAGTAGAAACTTATCTGAGAAGGGGGCCCAGCCCTCAAGGAGAGAATATTCCCCTACCTTCACTTCAGATGGGGCCAAAGAGAATAATGGGAAAGACATTCATTCCTTGTCAGAGAAAAGAGTGAAGAGCAATGGAGTATAATGAACAAAGGAGCTGTACCCAGGTAGCATAATGGGATCCCAATCCCACAGCATCCCTGCGCCCGGGGATCGGGCCCTCAAAATGTCTGCCCAGCAGGATTTCAAAACTGCTGTGAACCAGTGTCTTCTGTGTCTTCCCATTCTTCCCCTTTCTCAGTGGGACTGGCTGTTGTGGTTATCCTATCACCGTTCCAATAGTGTGTCATGGATGTGAGGAACAGAAAATTTATTTTTAGCTTATAGGTCTCTAAATTAAGAGGAGAGCTACATCTGGATCCAGTGTACACACCATGACACTTCAGCCTGGGATCCTGAACTTTGTGTTTGTTGCTATGACTAGATGGAACTTTTGGGTTGTTGTCCTTGGGGAAAGAGTGAGTGTATGTTGCTTGGTAAGGAGAGCGAGCCAAGTATTTGGTGACCAGAGGATGGGCTGGTAATTATATACATATCCCTAGTTCTTCTCTCTCTGAGTACATGGTAGGCTTGCATTTCTCTGACTCTTTGAAGTTACACAAGTCTGTATAATTAACTGGCGAAGACAATGTGAGTAGAAATGATGTGTGCCACTTCTTCTGAATTTTAAAACTTGATACATAATTGTTATACATATTTTTGGGTACATGTGATATTTTGATATGCATACAATGTGTAATGGTCAAATCAGGATAATTGGTATATCCATCACCTCAAATATTTATCTTTTCTTTATGTTGGGAACATTCCAATTATTCTCTTCTAGGTGTTTTGAACTATATCATACATTATTGTTAACTATAGTCACTATGCTGTGCTATTTTGAACACTAGATCTTATTTCTTCTACCTAACTGTATTTTTTAACCCATTAACCAACGTGTCTTCATCTCCTCCTCCCCTCTCCCCTTCCCAGCCTCTAGTAACTACCAATCAGCTCTCTACGTCCATGAGATCCACTTTTTAAGCTTCCACATATGAGTGAGAACATGTGGTATTTGTCTTTCTCTGCCTAGTTTATTTCACTTAACATAATGAACTCCAGTTTCGTTCATGTTGCTGAAAATGACAGGATTTCATTTTTATGGCCAAATAATATTCCCTTGTATATATATACCACATTTTCTTTATCTATTCATTTGTTTATGGACACTTAGATTGATTCCATACCTTGGCTATTGTGAATAGTGCTACAGCAAATAAACATGAGAGTGCAGATATCTCTTTGATATGCTGATTTCCTTTCTTTTGGATATATGCCCAGGAGTGGGATTGCTGGATCATGTGTTAGTTCTGTTTTTAGTTTTTTGAAGAAACTCCATTCTGTTTTCCATAGTGGCTGTACTAATTCTCCTTCCCATCAACAGTGTATAAACATTCCTCTTTCTCACATCCTTGCCAGCATTCATTATTTCCTGTCTTTTTGATAATAGCCATCCTAAATGGGGTGAGATGACACCTCGTTGTGGTTTTGATTTGCATTTGCCTGATGATTAGTGATGTTGAACATTTTTTTCATGTATTTGTTGGCTGTTGTGTGTCTTATTTTGAAAAATATCTATTCAGATCTTTTGCCCATTTTTAAATTGAGTTATTTGTTTTTATTATTATTATTTTTTGCTATTGAGTTGTTTGAGCTCTTTATATATCCTGGTTACTAATCCCTTGTCAAATGAGTAGTTTGCAAATATTTTCTTCTATTTTGTGGCTTGTTTCTTCACTTTGTTGATTGTGTCTTTTGCTGTACAGAAGCTTTTTAGCTTGATGTAATCCCATTTGTCTTTTTTTGCTTTGGTTACCTGTGCTCTTGAAGTGTTATAATTTTTTTTTTTTGCCCAGATCAACATCTTGGAGCATTTCCCCAATATTTACTTCTGGTAGTTTCAGGTCTTAGATTTAAGTCTTTAATCCATTTTTATTTGATTTTTGTGAATGGTGAGAGATAGGGGTCTACTTTCATTCTTCTGCATATAGTTATCCAGTTTTCCCAGCACCATTAATTGAAGAGATTGTCCTTTCATCAATGTATGTCCATGGTGCCTTTGTCAAAAATGAGTTGACCATAAATGCGTGGACTTATATCTGGGTTCTCTATGCTGTTCCGTTGGTCCTATGTGTCTGTTTTTATGCTAGTATCATACTGATTTGGTTATTATAGCTTCATAGTAAATTTTGATGAAGTCAGCTTATATAACACATCCAGCTTTGTTCTTTTTGCTCAGGATTGCTTTGGTAGGGTCTTTTGTGGTTCTCTATAAATTTTAGTGTTTTTTTTCCTATTTCTGCAAAGAATGTCATTGGTGTTTTGATAGGGATTGCATTGAATCTGTAAATTGTTTGGGTCATTTTGTCATTTTTAACAATATTCTTCCAATTAATGGAAATGCATGGACTATCATTCTATTTTTTTGTGGCCTCTTTCTTTCATCAGTGTTTTATAGTTTTCCTTGTATAGATGTTTCACTTCTTTGGTTAAATTGATTCCTAGGTATTTTATACTTTTTGTAGCTATTGTAAATGGTATTGCTGTCTTGATTTCTTTTTCAGATTGTTTGCTGTTAATGTATATAAATGCTACTTATTTTTGTATGTTGACTTTGTATCATGCAACCTTACTGAATTTGTCTATCAGTTCCAAGTTTTTTGGTGGTGTCTTTAGGTTTTTCTTTTTTTTCTTTTTTATTTCAGCATATTATGGGAGTTTAGGTTTTTGTAAGTATAAGTTTGTCATCTGAGAACAAGGCTAATTTAACTTCTTCCTTTCTAATTTGGATGCCTTTTATTTCTTTCTCTTGCCAAATTGGTTTGGCCAGGACTTCCAGTGCTATATTGAATAAAAGTGGTGAAAGTGAACATCCTTGTCTTGTTCCAGATCTTAGAAGAAAGGCCTTCAGTTTTTCTCTGTTCAGTATGATGTTAGTTGTGGCTTTGTCATATATGGCCTTTATTATTTTGAAGTATGTTCCTTCTATACCCAGTTTGATGAGGGTTTTTGTTATAAAGGGATATTGAATTTTATCAAGTGTTTTTTTCAGCATCTATTGAAATAGCCATATGGGTTTTGCTCTTGGTTCTGTTAATGTGATGTATCACATTTATTGATTTATGTATGTTGAACTATGAATCCCACTTGATCATGGTGAATGATATTTTTAATGTGTTTTTGAATTCAGTTTGCTGCATTTTGTTGAGAATTTTTGGGTCTATTTTCATCAATGATATTGGCCTATTGGCCTGTGTTTTTCTTTTTTTGTTGTGTCCTTTTCTGGTTTTAATATCACGGTAATGCTGACCTGGTAGAATGAGTTTGGAAGTATTCCCTTCCCTTCAATTTTTTTGAAGAGTTTGTGTAGATTTGGTATTAGTTCTTTAATGTTTGGTAGAATTTAGCAGTGGAGCTATTAGTTTTTGGGCTTTACTTTGGAGATTTTTTATTATGGCTTTGATCTCATTACTTGTTATTGGTTTATTGAAATTTTCTATTTCTTCATGGTTTAATTTTGGTAGGTTGTGTGTGTACAGGAATTTACTCATTTCTTCTGGGTTTTCATTTTATTGGTGTATAGTTGTTCATAATAGTCTCTAATGATCCTTTGTATGTCTGTGGTCTCAATTATGTCTCCTTTTTCATTTCTGATTTTATTTGTGTTTTCTCTCTTTTTTTTCTTAGTCTAGCTAAAAGTTTGTCAATTTTGTTTATCTTTTCAAAGACAACTTTTCATTTTGTTGATCTTTTAAGTCTCCATTTCATTTATTTTTGCTCTGATGTTTATTATTTCTTTCATTCTACTAACTTTGGGTTTGCCTTATTCTTGCTTTTCTAGTTCCTTGAGGTACATAATTAGGTTGTTTATTTGAAGACTTTCTACTTTTTGCTATAGGTGTTTATTGCTATAAATTGCTATAAATTTTCCTCTTAGTCCAGTTTTTCTGTATCCCATAGATTTTGGCATGTTGTGTATCTATTTTCATTTGTTTCAAGACATTTTTAATTTCCTTCTTAATTTCTTTATTAACCCATTGACTGTTCAGGAGCATGTTATTTGATTTCTATGTACTTGTATAGTTTCCAAAGTACTTCTTGTTATTGATTTCTAGTTTTATTCCATCGTGGACAGAGAAGATATTTAATATGATTTTGGCTTTTTTGAATTTCTTGAGACTTGTTTTATGGCCTAACTTATGGTCTATCCTGGAGAATGTTCCATGTGCTGATGAGAAGAATGTGTATTCTGCAGCAGTTGGATGAAATGTTCTGCAAATGTCAGTTAGGTCCATTTTGTCTAGCGTGTAGTTTAACTCCAATATTTCTTTGTTGATTTTCTGTCTGGATAATTTGTCCATTACTGAGAGTGGGATGTTGAAGTCCCCTACTATTGTACTGCAGTCTATCTATCCCTTTAGATCTATTAATGTTTGCTTTATATATTTGGGTGCTCTGGTGTTGGGTGTATATATATTAATATTGATAATTATTATATCCTCTTACTGAATTTTATTATTTTTATTATTATTATTTATTTTTTTATTATTATTTTTATTATTATTTTTTATATTATATTATTTTATTATTTTATTATATTATATTAATATAATATAATAATAATATATTATTATATTTATTATTATTTTATTATTATTATTATTTTTATTATTATTTTATTATTATTTTATTATTATTATTATTTATTTTACACTTTATTATTATACAGTGACCTTCTTTGTTTCTTTTCACAGTCTTTGACTTGAAGTCTATTTTATCAGAAGTAAATACAGCCTAGTCCTCTTTTGTGGTTTCCATTTGTGTGGAATATCTTTTTCTATCCCTTCACTTTCAGTATGTGGGTGTCTTTATAGGTGAAGTGAGTTTCTTGTAGGCAGCATATAGGTCTTGTTTTTAAAATCCATTTAGCCACTCTCTGTCTTTTAATTGGAGGATTTAGTCCATTAACATTCAATATTATTATTAATAGATAGGGGCCTAGTTGTTTCCTGGTAGTTTTGTAACTCGTCTCTTCCTTTCTTACTGTCTTCCTTTGTGGCTCGGTAATTTTCTCTGGAAGTATGTTTCAATTCATTGCTTTTTATTTTTAGTGTATCTATTATAGGTTTTTGCTTTGTGGTTACCATAAAGCTTACAAAAAACTTCATATAGATATAGCAAGTTATATTAAACAAATGACAGCATAAATTTGATCACAAAGATAAGAAAAGAAAGAAAGGAAAAGGTAAAAAAAAAAAACCTCTATACTTTAACTCCATCCCTCTCTACTTTTTTTTTTTTGGTTAGAGATGGGGTCTTGCTATGTTGCTCAGGCTGGTCTTGAACTCCTGAGCTCAAGTGATCCTCCTGCCTCAGCCTCCTGAGTAGCTGGGATTACAGGCATTTACCACCATGCCTAGCTCCCCCCTACATTTTGACTTTTGTTGTCTCAATTTACATCTTTTTATATTGCCTATCTCTCTCTAAACAGGTTGCTGTAGTTATTGTTTTTGATAGTTTTGTCTTTTAGTCTTTATACTAGAGATGTGAGTTGATTACACACCACAATTACAGTATTAAAGTATTTTGAATTTGTCTATTTACTTACTTTTATCAGTGAGTTTTATACCTTCAAATGTTTTCTTTTTGCATGCTAGCATTCTTTTCTTTTGGATTGAAGAATTCCCTGTAAGCAATTCCTGTAAGATTGGTATAGTTGTGATGAATTCCCTCAGCCTTTATTTGTCTGGGAAAGACTTTATCCTTTCATGTTTGAAAGAAAGCTTTGCTGGGTATGTATTCTCAGTTGGCAGTTTTTTTTTTTTTTACTTTGAATATTTTGTCCCACTCCCTCTTGGCCTCTATGATTTCTTCTGAGAAGTCTCTTTCCAGACAAATCAGAATGCCTTTATATGTTATTTGCTTCTTTTCTCTTGCTTCTTTTAGGGTCTCCTCTTTGTCCTTGACCTTTGAGTTTGATTATTATATGTCTAGAGGTAGTCTATTTGGGTTTGGGATCTGTTTGGTGATCTCTTTACCTGTATGTTCATATATTTCCCTGGGCTTGGAAAACTTTCTGTTATTATTTCTTTGAATAAGTTTCTACCCCTTGCTCTTTTTCAACTCCAATGACTTATATTTGCTCTTTTGTGATTATTCTCCATATCTTGCAGGCATCCTTTGTTCTTTTTCATTCTTTTTCTTGTTTCTCCTCTGACTGTGTATTTTCCAATAATCTGTCTCCAAACTAACTGATTCTTTCTTCTGCTTGATCCATTCTGCTGTTGAGAGCCTTTAATGCATTTTTCAGTTCAGCAAATGTATTTCTTAGTTCTAGGATTTCTGTTTGATTTCAATTTCTTTGTTACATTTCTCTGATAATTTTCTGAATTGTTTTTTTGTATTATCTTGGAGTTTGCTGGGTTTCCTTAGAATTGCTATTTTGCATTCTTGATCCAAGAGCTCACACATTACCACCTCATTTGGGTTGGTCACTGGTTCCTTGCTTTGTCTGTTTGGGGAGGTCATAGTTTCCTGTTTGCTGTTGTTTCTTGTGAACATATGTCTATGGCCTTCCACTGAAGGATTAGTTATTTATTCCAGTCTTCACTGTCTGGCATGTTTTGATCTTTCTAGGGTATATTTGCTTAAAAGTTCTTTGTAGTTGCTTGTGAGTTCCCATAATCCTAGATTGCTGCCTCCTTTTTGGCACTAGATGGTGCCTTAAGCCTAGGTTTGCCTTGGTTCTCACAAACATTCAGAAGACTGCCCATCCAAACATTCAGAGAACTGCTTGTCCTGTATGGGGAGTGGGGAGGTATACCCTGGCTGTGTGGGAAGGCTGGCTGGGAGTTTGTACTCAGTAGACCCATGGAGTGTGGCTTCTACAGCATGGTGCTGCTGAACAGTTACTCCGATTTGGCATCTCCTTTAGCTGAGATAAAGAAGAGTGTCATGGTCTGGGGTTTCTAGTCCTGCCTTCACCTCTTAGTCTCTAGCTGCCCCCAGGGTTTTTTCTCCCTATAGGCACTCAGATGCTTCCTGTGGGTTGAGGCAGGAAAAATTTTCTTGCAAGGGAAATGAAGATGGTGGGGAAGCTCTCTATCTTGGTCTCACTTTTTCTAGTGTAGAAACTATGACTTCAGGAGAAATTTTCCATGTGTGATGCCTGACAGATTGGGGAAGGGGAATTATGGATAGAGAAATCTGTTTCTCTTTCTATCTGCTTGGAGTGTTTCACTTCTTTGTGGCCCAGGGGATTGTCTCAGCCTCAGATTTGAGTTCTGATATCTCAGTGATAATCTTGGTGATAATCTTGGCACTGAATATTTGTTTTGGATTTTCTGCGGGGGTGGGGGTGGGGGTGGGGAGGGAAGACAGATTGCTTCTACTCTGCCATTTTGGGACAGCACCCTGACAGAATTTTTAAAAGAGCTGGTCAGCCATTTGTCATGGTCCCTTTTCTATTACTGAAATAGGTGGAAACTCCAACAGCCTGGGTTCCTGCTGAACTGAGATGATGTGTAGCATTTGATATTTTGGAGTTGTCTGTTAGTGCAGCATAACCAAGCATAACCAAGCCCATCCTGACTGTGCTCTTTAGTTTTGGGGAAATCTTATGAATTGTTTTATTGATTTATTTTTCCCTGTTTTTTCTTCTTGACTTATTATTTGATGCTGAATCTTCTGAACCTAGTGTTCTAAGTTTTATACTTTTTTTTTTTTTTAAGAGATGGAGCCTTACTATGTTGCCCAGGATGGAGTGCAGTGGCTACTCATAGGCATGATCATAGTGTCTCAAACTCCTGCCTCAGCCTCCCAGGTATCTGGGATGATAGGCACATGCTACCGTGGCCAGCCACTTTTTTCTCTCTTATTTTCCACCTTTTTGCTCTATTTCCTGGGGTATTTCCCTACATTTATCTTCTTTTTTTTTTCTATTGCATTTTTCATTTTTTGCTATCACAAATTTCTAAGAGCTCTTTTTTTGTTCACTCAATTCACTCTTTTCCTATAGCATTCTATTCTTATTTTGTGGATGCAGTATCGTTCTCTTACCTCTTTGAGGATGTTAATTTTTTTTTTTTTGAAATTTTCTTTCCTCTGCACAATTTTTTCCTCCAAGTTACTTTTCTCTTATTTATTTGCTTTGGCCTCTATCTTTAGCATTAGAGGCTTTCTTTCCTCAAGTATCTGATAATCCTTGGCTGTCAGCTCATAAGTCAAGCAGCAGATTAAAGAGCTGATTATGAGCTCTGAGCTTGAGGGGTGCTTGCCAACTTCAATGGACTGTTTGTCGGAGAACAGTGTCAAGGTCTTGGGTCTCTCCCCTTGGGCTGGCCATATTTCCCAGAAAGTACTGAACTCCTGACTGAAGGATCAAGGTGTGGTTGCCAGCATTCTGGAACCAAGTAGATGATCAGGGCTGGAAGTTGCCGGTTCCCATATTTAGAATTACATGTTAACCGATTTTCATTGTTTATAGTCTGGTACTCACCCCGTCAGTTGTGTTCTTTGGCCCATAGAGACTGTCTGGTTTACCCTTTATGGACAGTAACCCTTCAGGGTTCTGCCAGTGGGGGGTGGGAGGAGAGGTCGAGCAGTAGCACTCAGTGAGGGAGGCAAGAATCAGCAAAGGAGACTGAGAAGGAGTGGCTGGTGCAGGAGGGGGACATCCAGGAGAGAGTGGCATCCCTGAGGTCAGTGAAGAAGAGATTTCAGGAAAAGGAGTGATCGCTTGTGTCTAATAGTCTGAAGAGCAAGATGAAGATTGAGAAGCCACCATTGGGCCTGGCAGTGCAGAGGTCATTGGTGACCTTGAAGAGTGTTGTCTCCTCAAGCCATGGGGACAAAAGCTGGTTGGATGAGGTCTAGAGAGAATGGTAGGAGAGGAAGTGGCAGCAGTGTGTATGGACAATTCTTGCCATTCTGTTTAATTCCTTTGCAAAACACCCCTGTGAGCAAGGCAACCATGCCCATTTTATAGGTTTGTAGTTGAGGGAACTGAGCCTCAGAGGGGTTTAAGTGAAGGTGCCTTTGGCCGCCCAGCCTGGTGCTTCTACTCCTCCCTGCTTTAGCTCCCCTCTATCCCTAGTTCCAGCAGTGCCTGGTCCTGTCAGTCCCTGAGGCTTTTGTGGATTTTTGCAGTGTAAATTGGGTTAATTCTCAGCTTTTCTCATTGCTAGCTGGGGATTCAGCATTCTTAGGTCCACAAAGTCAGTTATCACTTGTCTTGTCCCTTAGTTTTTCAGTTTATAAGACTTTGTGATTGTTGTCTGAGCTACCAAGGGACATTTCAGGCCCAGGGAGCCTCTCCTGGGGCTCCGCATGCTCCTTCTCATCTCCTTTGCTGACTGTCCCTGAGCTCCGCAAACTCTGAGGGCTCGGTTATTGAACTTCTCTCTCTTCCCAGGTGCTTTCATTTAATCTCATGGCTTTAAATACGTGACATAAATCCTGTGGGACCCTAGAGCCTCTGCTCCGTACTACCCTGCTCTGCTGCCAGCCCTGAAAATGTTTGCCCAGGTCAGGCCACAAAGCAGGTCACCTGTCCCCATCCCATTTCCTAAGCCCCCACTGACCTCCCCCACCCCTTCCCAGACCCCTCTCCTCCCACGTCCCTTCCTTCAGGGCCAGGAGGGATGAGCACCTGCACTGAAGGCCTCTTGTCTGCCCATCCCCGGGGGCCTGCTCTGCTCACCCCGGGGAAGGCTTCCCGAGGCCTGCCTGTTCCTGTGTGCTCGCTAGCGTGGGTGCTCAGCACTTCTGTCTCATTGGCATCTGGTCGGGTTCCTGCCTGCCTGTGAACTACCACTCGGCCCTCCTGCTGGGACAAGGACCACACAGAGTGTCCCTGGCTGTCCCCCTCTTTCTTTCTCTAGTTCCTTGGACTCTTACCCTTTTGGGTATCTTATGACAGGCATGGATCCTCTCCACAGAAAAGCATTTATATGTATAGAAACTCATTTTGCATTTACTCCACCAGAAAGTAGGGATAGTGGAGGGGACACAGCCACGGTTGCTCACCAGAGTCCAAGGCCTCCTCTCCTCCCTGGCTGCACATGCTGAGCTACATTTTCCAGCCCCCTCTGCAGGTGGGTGTGGCCACGTGACAGTCCTGGCCAATGGGATGTGAGCAGGTGCCTGGCACTTCCAACAGCGGCTTTGTATAAAGAACCTCCCTTGTGCAATCCTTGCTCTCTTCCTCCATTTGCCAGCGGAATTGAGAGGACTCTGGGGTCCCAGAGGAGGGTGGAGCCACAAGCTGGAGGGAGACTGGGGTTATGAGTGACTGCGTGGGGCAGACTCCCCACTGGGCTGTGCCATGAGCACAAGGCAAGCTTTTATTGTGTTCAATGAGATTTAGGTGTTTATCCATAGAGCAGCTAGTGTCACCTTAACAGATACGGAGAATTTCTCCCCTTCGCTGACAACTGCCATGCAGATGTGGCACCTCAAGGCTTGAGAGCGGTGCTGGCCCTGCATGGGCTGGACTGATGGGGAGGTGTCCAGGAGAAGTGTTGGTGCCACCAGCAGAAGGGGTGGTAGCCAGTGACTGGACCTGTACTTTGTACTTGAGCACATGTGACACTTTTCCTGGGCATGGCCAGAAATACCACCATCCTCTAGGGATAGTCCTGCAATGACAATGGGGCAGAAATGCACGTTATTACTCTACAATCCCTTTGTACGGAGTGTGTAATAGAGCAGCGCCTGGCACATGGTGGATGCTTATTTACGGCTCCGAGGCTGGTGTGAGCCCGGAAAACAGGTTGCACTGGATGCAGTTCTGCTGAGTTTGTGCCTTTTATTTCTATGCTTGTCTTTCTCTCCCGAATGTGCTTCAGGACACACTGTAGACTGGAGGCTGGGTGCAACCTTACAGGTGACCTGGTTTCTCTTCCACATTGTATGTAGATCAGGAAATTGACACAGTGTGATATTAATGACTCCAGAGCGGGCTCTAGAGTTAGGCCAGGAGATGGCATAATGCTAAGTTTGTGTCAGTGTCACCGCTAGGTCATAACCCAGGTCTCCTGCCTCCCTAGCCAGGGCTCTCAAAATTAGAAAACTATCAAAATGATAGTTTTTTTAAAAAAGAAAGATACTAGTTATAGTCCCAATACCTAGAGAGACAACCATTTTTAACATTTTAGTTTATATCCTTTCAGTCCTTTTTTCTTATGTGCACACACATTACAGATCAAGAATAATATCTATGCAATATTTATACTACACGTAGAATATATAATATATTATGCATATAGAATATAACATGGGATATTTATACTACATATAGAATAATATACTATATATGCCTGTAGAATATATACTACGTAAAGACTATGTAATACTACATATAGAATATAATAGGTTCTACGTATACATATAAAAAATAAAAGGAAAATAGATTCATTCTGTACATATTGTCTTATAACCTGCTTTTCCCACTAAAATCACAAGATTATTTTCCACATTATTACGTATTATTTTGCAATGTTTTGTGTGACTGTACCACCACTTATTTAACCCTTGTTGTTGAATAGCACATTGTTCCCAGTTTTTGCTGTCATCAACAGCTCTGAGGCGAATGTCGATCACGGACACTGATGATTATCTTTTGGGGTTAAGTCCTACATGTGGAATTTTTGTAACGAAAAGTAAGAAAAATTCTAACACTTTTCATATGCATAGACAAACTGGTCTCTGGAAATGCTGAGAAAATTTACCCTTTGATCAGTGGAGAAGGAGGTGGCCCATTTCCTTACACCCTTGGCCAAGACCCGGTGGTTATCATTTTTCCAGGGCTCCTTGCATTCCTGAGTTGTACCAGGGGAAGGAAAGCCAGGCTTGTCCTGAGCCCCTAAGCCTGTTCCTCCCTGGGATGGGCAGGCATCGGTGAGATGGGCCAGGCTCAGGGGGAGGGCTGGCAGTGGAAGTGGATGGCTGGGGCTGGGGGACGATGGTGCTCAGAAGAAGGCGAGCTGGGGGCTCTCCCTGGACATCTGACACCCCACAGGAGTTCTGGCTGTGGAGCCCAGTGGTGTGGCCGCATCAGCCTTGTTCTGGGCAGTTGGCTTGGGCCAATAGATTGGCAGAGATGGGTCTGGGAGACAAGGTAGATGAGGGTGGAGCAACGGTGGACACCACTTGTCATTGGCTCCAGGAGCTGTAACAAAAGCAAATATTTGGAGGCTGGGATTGCTTAGCTTTCTCCTTGGAATCAGCAGACTCTCGGAGGCTGGGATTAATTTGAAGAAATTTACTAGCAGAGTTTGTGGCAGATAAAACAGTTTGCTTATTTCACACTTGTATGGCCACCTGCTAGGAACTGTTTGTTCAGTTTCGGATTCTTTAATTAAAATCAACATAAAACAGATTGAAAACATCCCAAGAAGGGGATGCTTGATTTGCTGGAGGATATTGCAGAAAGATGGAGCAAAGTGGTTCAAAAAGCGCTTCGTCACCAAGCAAGCAGGAGGGTAGGGAAGTGCAGCCTGGGTAACCGTGCGGTCCAAGTGTGCAGGTGTGCGTGTGCCAGGGGTTGACGGGAAGTGTAGAGAACTCACATGAGTCTGGGGTGGAAAAGTGAGAGGTCCTCTTTGCTTCCACCCCTTGGAAAAGGCCAGCTCCACATTTATTCTTCCAACAAATAGTCATGGAATTCCTCTGTGTCAGAAACTGTGAACAACATGCAGTCCTTGACCTCAAGAAGCTCAGAATCAGTAAGAGAGACATGAAAGTGAAATAGCAATTGTAACCCAATGTGTGCTATGTGCTGCAGAAAGAGTAGAAACTGGGTGTTGTGGGAGTACATGCTCTGAACTATGGAAGAGGTGAGGGGCTCAGGTCAGACTTCCAAGAAGACGTGACATCTATCTCAGCTGAGATCTAATGAGTAGATACAAATGATTCACATTAAAATGATATATCAGTTAGCTACCACTACAATATGCTGTGTAACAAACATTTACAATACCTCATTTACAATATCTCAGTAGCATATAATGATACCGTTTATCTAGTTCATGCTTCTGTGAGTTGGCTGAGGGTCCGCTGACCTTGGCTGGACCCGATTAGGGCTCCATGGGTCTCTTATCCTCCTCCAGGGACCAGGAGGCTCACCTGGCATGATCTTCTAATGGTGATGGAGTCAGCAGAAGACAGCAAGCACAATCACACAAGCACTTTCCAAACTTTTAGTTATGTCACTTCCGCTGGGATTAATTTGAAGAAATTTACAAGCAGAGTTTGTGGCAGATAAAACAGTTTGCTTATTTCACACTTGTATGGCCACCTGCTAGGAACTGTTTGTTCAGTTTCGGATTCTTTAATTAAAATCAACACGCTTGCTTGCCATTGGCCAAATCAAGTCATATGCCCGCGCCCGAGGTTAAGAGGCAGGGAAATATATTATACTTCTTTCGGGGGATTACACACTCCACCTCTTCAGAATGGTGGCCATTCATGCAGCCCATTACACGTGGGAGGGACACAGTGGTGGTGGAGGGATGTTACAGGGTGAGGGACAGTGTGGACAGGATAGGGCCCGGTGCGAAGGTCACTGTCTGTAAGGGGATGGTTTTGGGGAGGGGCCTGTGAGACTAGAGGCTCCTGGACAGGCCTGCAGGAAAAGAGAAAGGTCTCATCTGTCAGCAAAATCTTTGGATTTTATGTCCAGGACAATGAGGAAGCACTGATGGGTTTCAGGGTGGGGAGGGACATTGTCAGATTTTGCCCTGCCTGGCTTCAGAGTAGAGAACAGAGTGGAGGGGACAGAGGGACAGAGTTCGGAGACCAGTTAGGAGGCTTGGAGTCATCAGGCTTTCCTGGAAGTTGATTTCATGATCAGGAGACTCAGGTTGTGACAGTCTGCTTTATAAGGATTTTTCTAAATGCTTGTGGATCTTTGGCTCCCGGCATGCCAGCTCATAACAAAAAGCCCTGTGGCTGCCATGGCAAATGGAATCAGCAGAGCTGGTTAAGGAGCAGGATGCTTGCCGGTCCCGATGTATCCCACCACCTTAGCTGGACTTGATAATTGGGTCCCTGAACCTCCCTGTCGTCTTTTTTCAGGTCCCAGGGCTCTGGGGAAGGCAGAAGCTGGAGGCTGCCACCCTTGTAGGACTACTCAGCTCGCCCCCAGGTGGCCTGCTGCACCTTCCCTTCCCCATGGCCACTCCCATTGGGGGCCAAGTGTCGCTGACGTGCTGCAGGCACAGCTGGGCAGAGGTACCACCTGTTGGCGACCTCGAGTCCTGGTGCACTGTGGGGAGGGTGGGCTATGCAGGCTCTGCCCAGCGCCCATTTCCTGCCACCTGCTTTTAACTCCTGATTTTGAGCTGGCCACTTACACTTTATACCTGACTGCCTAGTGGGAAAGACCCTGTACTCAGAGTCCAAAGACCTGGGGTTGGGTTCCAATCAGATCCTGCAGGTCCTGTGATCTTGAGCAAGTCGCTGGAGCTCTCTGGGCCTCTGTGTCCTCCTCGTTGGTTGATCTCAGCTGGTAAAGCTACCAAATGCAGTCGTGAGTGAGAAAGTTCCTGATGAACCTCTCCACCCCTCACTTCCCTGCCTTGACACCCCTAAGCATCCTGGAAATGGCAGTTGAAAGCTCCCTCCTCTTCCCTGAGGGCCCAGGCAGGCCTCTGCTAAAGCTCTCATGGCTTTAGACATGGCTTATATGGGAATGGAAGCCTCTTGTCCACACGTCTTTGCATCTCTGAGCCCGCAGACCCTGGCACAGAACTGGCAGGTCACAGGGAAATAAGTGTTGAATGTGAGCGTAAACTCTTTCTAGCCTAACGTGGCCTGGCACATTTGCCCACTCCTCCTCCTCTCTCTTCTGAACACACTTCCTCCACATGACTGGTGCCCACGACCAGGCTTCACACCCTGAGTGCCCAAGCCAGACAGGCCCGTGTTGGGATTTCTCCTTCCTCTCTTCCTCCCATTGAGGAAGTCCACAGGGGCCTTTATAAAGCACTGGGCAACAGGGCCACAGTGGACTGGTCATGGCTCTGCAGGGTTCAAGACATCTTGACACTGCCACTCACCGGGGAACTCACTGAAATCCTCTGAGCTGCAGTTCTGCATCTAGAAAATGGGATGATAATTTTATGGCTATTATTAACTGTCTCTTTGAGCAGTTCTCGTGTGCTAGGTATGAAAACCATCACCACCACCACCATGATCACAGGGCTGGAGCTGCCAGTCCTTGAGAGCTTGTTATGGTCCAGCCGCAGTTGGCTCTTTATGAATAATATCTCACTAACCCACACACATTCCCAAGGGCCTGTCTTCTTGTTTCCAGGTACCTACCTGCCTGCTTTGGAGAGTGCTGTGAGGAGCAAAGGAAGTGATGCACTTGTGTGCTTGGATGTTAGGGGCAAGATACTTAGCTGCTCTCAACTTCTGTTTCCTTCTCTGCAAAATGGGCTAAGATTCCCCACCTTGAAGATTAAATGGGATAAGGAATATTACGGAGCAGGCATCAGAGAGCGGTAAGCATATGGGACGCACTGTGTATACTACCCAGATTGTGAGGTGCTCAGCAGCTAGTCTGGGTCAGAGGATGTTCTCAAAAACGACACTTCCTCTTCTTGGTTTTACTTTTATTTGATCATCAAATAAATGGCTTTTCAGGATATGCAAAGAGGGTTATGGCTATCCAGAGGAGAAACTGAGGCTCAGAAATGTCAAGTGACTTGCCCACGGCCACACAGTGAGAAAATGACACAGTGGATCTGGACCCCAGGCTTGTCTGACACCAGGTCCTGCTCACCTCTGGCCTCACTATTCTCCCTGACCCGGCCACCTGCCTCCCTGACGTCTTTGTGCCTGGCCCTGGGCCCAGGCGGTGGCTGGGGCGCATGGTGTCTGGTGGCTGGCCTGCGCCCTCTGTCCTCGCCCCAGCCCTGGGCACCCCATACTCCCCAGGGCCCACCCAGCCGAGGGGCACACCACAGTGAGTCAGCCCCCTTTGTGGCGTTGATTAGAGGCTTCCTCCTACAAACATCAAAGCTTCAATTAACATGGGCCGCTTGCAACCCTCTTGCAAAACTCTGATAAGAATAGAATTTTCTCTTGGAAAATGGATTTTTATTTAGTTGTGTGTACTGTTGGTTAAATGACCTACTCTATACACTGGAGCTGAGATTCCGGGGACAATTAGGGGGCTCGTCAGGAGCTGGTTATCTGAAGGAAACAGGCGCCGGGCTGTTTAGCTGTCTAATATCCTGACGGGGGCGGGGGGCAGAGGCAAATTAAAAAAGGCTTCTCTCTCCTTCTCCAGACACGGGGAGCTGAGGGCAGTGTGCAGGGTTGGGGCTGGGTAGGGGCAGGCAGGTTGGCCCCAGCTCTCTTGGGGGCGTGGCTGGGTTGGTGGCCCCAGCCTTGTATCTGGACTGCTGCGTGTGCGTGCGTGCGTGCATGCGTGCGTGTGTAGGGTGTGCAGGAGTCCCCAGACGTTGCTCAGAGTACAGCCTGGCCTCAAGGAGCACCCAAGGGAGCTGGCTGGCTGGGTGTGGAAGGAGCAGGATTCAGGCACAGGGCAGGGCTGGGGGGCCCCTGACTTTTTCCATGCCATTCCTCCTGTAAAATTTGGCCTTCTTGGAGAGAATGGGGTGGGTTAAATTTCAGGAAATGCTGTCTCCTCCATCTCATTGCTTCTGGGGAAGGAAAAGCAATACTCTTCCCCCTGCCCAGGGTCCTTGGGAGGTCCCTGAGCCCACACCCTTGACTTAATCCTCTCTCATGCTGGAATCTTTTTGGTTCTGAAGACCCTTCAGAAAAGGGGAGCCTCTAATCCCTCCAACCCTCCTTGAGCTTCCATCCACTGCCAGAAAAGTTCTTCTTATTGTCTAACCACATTCCTCCACCTCCACTTTAAGTCTATCTTGAATGAAGTAGATACATGGGACAGAGTGGGAGACCTAGGATTAGAGGAGCAGCCTGGTTGGGAGAGGAGAGTTTGGGGTGGGGTGAGGGGGGGCAGCTGTCTGGGGAAGGCAGAGGGCAGGAGTGGGGAGAAGAGCAGCTTGCTGACTAGCTCCTCCTGCTCCAGCCGGGAGGCCTGGTGTAGCATGACTGTATTGATTCAATTATTCCCTACAATGTAATACTCTGCATTTGTGTGATAGCAACAAACAGAGTTGAAAGACATACAAAAATAAATGATCTGAAAGTTAATATGGCTGAATGGGCATCTATGAATTCGAGGAGAGAGGTTTTGTTTTACATTGTAAAATCAATAGCGTGCAGAACAATGTCCTAACTCCCCCCGGGGACCCCAGCAAACCCTCCCGTATCGATCGCCATGCAAATTAATTGAATTCATGAAATTCACATTGCTGGGTAATTGATGCTTCTTATAATTACCTCCGAGTTATGAGCTTTTAGGGGATTGCATTGATTCCTGGGCAGTGGGGAGGGCAGGGCAGGGGTGGAGGGGAGAGGTAGCTTCCTGGAACTGCAGGCAGTGGCTGCCCAGGTGAGCAGTGGGCAGGTGGGGGATGGGCAGGGCTTGAGTGAGGGGCATTTGCCTGGTTGTTGTGGAAGGCGGGGGTGGGGGTGAGGAGGTGGGATCCTAATCTCACAGAGTTTACTGACCCAGCCCAGGAGAGGCTGGGAGTTGGGGGAGACCTGAGCAGGTACACCTGGATATTTGAAAGGACCCCTGGGAGGATGGGTGCCCTGGCATCTGGGGCTCCTAGGATGCCAAGACTATCTTTAGGGGGTAACAATAGCAAACTTACATTCAGCATTTATTGTGTGCCAGGCATTGTTCCAAGTACTTTACAAACTCATTAAACCTTCAAAACAACCTATGAGACGTGTACTATTATTGTCCCCTTTGGCTGTTGAAGAAATGAGGCACAGAAAGGTTAAGTAAGTTGTCCAAGCTCACACAGTGGCAGAGCTAGAATCCTTGACCACCAGCTAGTCCATGAATGGGCTTCAGGAGCCTAAGATCACATGAGCAGTCAGCAGGTTGACACATGGGAGTGTTTTTCAGAGGGAGAGTCTGTAGCTTTCATCAGATTATCACTGATACAAATATTTGTTATATAAACATTGTTTCTGTTACTAATACCTTGTATTTGTACAGCGATGAGTGTTTGAATTCACATTCTTGCACAACATGCTGTGTGACCTTGGAGAAGTTACCTAACTTATCTGAGCCTCTTCCACAACTGCAAAACCAGGGGGTTGGGGTGGATGTTCCAGAAGTCTCTTTACAGCTCTGGTGTCTATGAGTGATGCAGGGCATTTGCTCAGGGGGCCTCCCAAGAAGGCCTGAGCTGAGGGGGAGGCTGGGCAGAAATGACACCCGTTTTACAGATGAGGAAGCTTAGACACAGAGGGGCCAGGTCTTTTAGGGAAGCTTGTGTGGCAGGTTAGTGGCAAGGACATGATGGGGACAGGGGGAGCCAGTCTGCAAGCCAGGCATGCCTCAGGCATCCATCTCTTGTCTGTCTACAGACCCTCCCGTGTGGATCAGCTGGACCCCAGGGGGAGTCTGATGGGGTCTCTCCACCTTAGAGCCACATGACAGCTTGGCTGTGAATGGCCTGCTCTCCATTGCTGCTGTGTGGGAGAGTCGTCTTCCTCCCTGGCCTCAGCACTTTCGCCTCAGGGTGAGCTGACTTTGGGAGCTGTGGCTGGAGCCAGGGGCACGGGATGCTCTTGGCCTCAGGGTGACAGGCTGGGTTGGAGCCCAGAAGGAGGCAAAGGATCCCGACACTGTCTTCAGGCCGCTCCCCAGAAAGTACCTGTGTGGTGCCAGCCCTTTCCCCCTTCCCTGAGCATGGCAGAAGGCGAGGGCCGGCCATTTGTGTTCCCCTTCCTCCTTCCCCCGGCTCTGTTTTGGAGCAGCGGGGGGGGCCAAGGTCCAGGGAGACCTGTCTCCTGATTGGTGGAGTCTGGCCAGGTGGAGCTGAAACACCATGAATCGCTGTCCATGCTGGGGACCTGGCCTGTCTCCATGTCCTTGCTAGGGCTGTCTGGGTTTGCCAGGTGGCACTCACAGCAGGGAGAATGGGGCTCAGAGTTCAAGGTGGTGGCTGGGGCAGGATAGGTAGCTCGGCCCTGCCTGTGGCTGGAGCTGCTGCCTGGCTCTGGAGGACTTGCTGCGGGCAGGATGTGGCCAGGAGCCCTTCTCGGGTACTAGGTGGTGGCTCTGGCTCTTCGTCTCCTGGGATCTCTGTGGCTGGCAGTGTACCTGCTCCACACAGGGCAGAGAGGGCAGGGTGTGTGGCATGCCCAGGGCTCCTTTCACTGCCACAGCCTCCTTGCGATCCCAGCCCATGGTGTGCGGGGTGCAGGCTCTGCTAGGGGGTCCTTCCTGGCACCAGTCATAGTCTTGAGAGGGGGGCCTGGGAGGCTTCTCTGACCTATCCAGCCCCCCTGGCGGCCAGCCGGTGGGTGGAACTCTCCTGACTCGATCCCAGTGTCCAGATCACAAGCTCCTGAATGACCTTGATGCTTATCTTCTTGATTCAATAAGTCTTGAGAGATGGGAGGGATCTTACCAGATCATCCAATCTAACGTCCTGGCCAAAATGAGGCTCAGCAAGGTCGTATGGCTAGTCCAAGGTCACATGGCCAGTAGGTGTCAGAGCTAAATCTTCAGTCCAAGGCTTCTGACCCAAGTACAAGGCTCTTTCCATGATACCGAAATAATCTCCCAGCCACTGGCCAGTCCTTTCCTCTCGGGGCATCTCTGGGGTGGGCGGTGGTGATGGGGGATCCTGTGAGGGGTCTCTGCTCTCCTTCCCCACTCTCTGTCCTCACCCAGAGAATCCTGAGACTTCAGTGGGATTGAGGACATGATGGAAGCTCCTGCTTTGCTGACTGTGTTCCCTTGGGCTGCTGGGCCCCCTGAAGCCTGAAGAGCACAGGCTTCTAGACCTAGCTAGGACCCCAACCTCCCTCCCTTCTGGGGAGAACAGCCCAGGCTCCCTCAGCACTCTCCAGGCAGAGATGGTGGTAGGACAGCCTAATTAGGTGAACTTGATGTGTGTATGAGAAATGTGTGTAATTAAGATTGAGAACTAATTATGGTGGGATGGTTGATGTTCCTCTCTCTCCTCTGTCCTTGAAGGAGAGGAATTCTCTTTGTAAAACTGAGCCCCAAGAAAGACCTACGGTGAGGTCTGCCACAGGGCCTGGAGTGAAGGACACCCTCAAATCCTCCTTACATCTCTCTAACTGCCCTTCCTCCTACCCACCCTCCCATCCCTCTACCCACCCACCTACCTTCCCATCCACCCACCCACCTCCCTCCCATCCATCCATCCATCCATCCATGTATCCACCCACCCACCCACCCTCCCATCCATCCATCCATCCTCCCACCCACCCTCCCTTCCCATCTATCCACCCACCTCCCCTCCCCTCCATCCATCTACCCATCCACCCATCTAATATGCCCTTCCCCTACATGCAGAGGCACTGACATGGGAGGTATACTAGCAGATACAGAGATGAAGAATGCTGGACAGAGCAGGGCAGTAGGTGTGCAGGGAGGAAGACAGATTCTTACACCATGTCAGAATTTCTTGGGGTTCCCAACAATTAATTACTTGAGGAGAAGGCCTCAGAAAGAGAATGGGCTTCTTTCCATAAAAGAAATCAGAATCTCCAAGTTGTTTAAATTCTGTGCTATAAGAGTATATTTAGTGTTGCAGACCCTGGTGAAATTGTCATCATTGTTACCATCATCCTGAACATTTGGAGAGCCCCGGAGGCCCATTCCCCATGACCTTGTTTAACCCTTACGATAACTGGATGGCTCCAGTAGTTATTAGCCTGATCTCACAGATGAGGAGACTGAGGCTTAGAGAGGTGAACAAACGTGCTTCAGTGAGCAGCCAATGTTGTGACGAGAATGGAATGAGGTCAAGGCCAAGATTTACTATGCAAACAAGTGGGAAGATTGTCATGGGACAGAAATAACCACTGTGCTTTTCTTTGCTTTGCTTTTTGGTAAATCTTTCCTTGTAAGCTTTTGTATGAACTAATTCCTATCCTAAAGGATGCAAGTCACATGGGAGTGAGAAGGCAAAGGAGAATGGGAGACCCCAGCTGTGCCAGCTCTTCTGGCTTCAGTGGCTGGGTGCACCCAGCTTATGGACCTCCAACTTTGCACTTGATGCTGGATATTTTTCTCATTTTATTGTCATGTAATGAGGCTTTTTGCCACACCATGAGAATATTACCCCATGAGGCAGGGTTTATTATTGCCATTTCACAGATGAGAAACTGAGGCAGGGAGTCAAGGTCATTTGTGCAAGATAACCCAGATCATAAGTGGGAGACTGGGGTTTGAGACCAGGTGAGGTCTTCATGGAGTACCAACCAGCACTCCACCAAATGCTACCTTTGCTCACTCCCACCCTGGGCTGCCTGCTGGCCCAGGCAAGCTGCATAGCTGTGTCAACATGGGAAGAGCCAGGGACGAGGAGGACCTACTCAATCTTGCTGCCTTTCCTGGGAATGCTGAACAGTCCAGACCCAGCCTGTGCCCCTCAGAGCTCCATCTGTGGCAGGACCTATTGGTGCCCTGCCTGGGTGTCTCTGCATTGTCCCCTCACTGCCCCTACCCCACCAACTGTGGGCACCGACTGGGCTCTGTTGTTTCAAACCTGGGCCCCAGTGGCCACTGCTGTGGGTTTGATGCCCTGTTGGGGGTTGTGGTCCAGACCTAATCATAGCCCCCTGTATTAGCTACCCATTGCTGTGTAATGAATTATTCTAGCACTTAGTGGCTTTAAACAATAATAAACCTTTGTCATCTCACAGTTTCTTTGGGCCAGGAACTCAGGAGTGGCTTAGCCAGATGTTTTTGGCTCGAGGTCTCTCCCGAGGTTGCAGTCAAGATGTTGGCCAGGGCTGCAGTGTCATCTGAAGACTTGACTGGGGCTTTGGGTCCACTTCCAAGGTGACTTACTTGCATGGCTGGCAAGTCAGTACTGGTGTTGGCCGGAGGCCTCGGTTCCTTGCCACGTGGGCCTCTCCATAGGACTGCTCGAGTGTCTTTGGGGCACATCTTCCCCCAGAGTGGGTGACGGGCAAAGGGGAAGCTGCAAGGTCTTGTATGGCCTAGTTTCAGAGGCCAGTCTGTCACTTCTGCCACATTCTTTTTGTTAGAAGTGAGTCCCTAAGTCTGGCCACATTCAAGTGGAGAGGCCTTTGGCTTCACTTTTTGAAGGAAGAAGTATTTTAAAAAATTGTGGACACATTTTAAAACCAGCACATTCTCAACTAGCTATTCTTTTTGGCTGGTGAAGGTAAGCCCCCTAGCTCTTTACAAAGTACCAACCAGCATGCCACCAAATGCTCTTTGGGGACAGCTCCACCGAGTGTGGCTCACAGCTTCTCCTGTGGCAGCATCTTCCCTGTGCACCCAGTCTGATTCCTGGTGTTCCAGGCTTCCACGCTGTGGCTTAAACCCACCTTTCCAACCCATATTCTAGCTTGCTGTTTTCTACTCATTCTTTATAAAAATGATAGCTACCATTTCTTGAGTACCTACTATGTGCCAGACACTATACAGATATTACCCATAATCCTTAAACAATTCTGCAAGATGGAGAAACAGAGGCTCAGAAGAGTTAGATGACTTGTCCCAGCCACAGACTGGTCAGTGGCAGGCCCAGGATTCACACCCGGCGTCCCTTTCCTGCCTGCCACTGGGCTCCTGCTGTCCCTCCGCCTGACAAGCTTCCCCTGGCTCAGCCCTGCCTGTCTTCAGGGCCTGGCTCAAGCATGACCCCAGGGGGAGGCTTCCTCTGCTGGGTCCCCAGCTGGCAATGAGCGATCCCAGAGTGCCTGGGTGTCATTGTCATCTTTTTGTTATTTGTGAACACACCTCCTTGTCCCTATTAGCCTATGAGTGTCCTCCAGAGTGCCCAGCACAGCGCCTGGCACACAGTGGGAGCTCAGCCAGAATTTGGGACACAAGCAAATGAGCCAGACAGCGGGGATTCAGTGACTGTGTGTCCCCAGCTGGGGTGGCCCCTGCAGGGGTGCCCCCAGCAGATCTCAGGTAAAAGGTCAGAGCTCCCCCGGCCAGACTGCCTCGACTGGTTTCTGCCTGTGCCCCCCTGCCCAGTGCCAAGGTCCGGCCCCTCCTCACTTCAGTGCAGCCATCTGGGCTGGCTCTTCCCGGCCCCCTCTCCACTGCCACCTGCCCTGCGGCCTCATCCCCCTTCCTGTCATCGCAGCTCCCGAACTCCCTGCTCTTCCTTTCCCAAATTGATTCTCAGTAAAATCTCTCTCTTTATTCCGACTCCTCCGGCCTCTTTAGATTTGTTCCCGGAATCTTTTGTCCCCCTCCCTCCCCCAGCTTATCCAAGTCACTCTCCTTGGCCTCTATCCCGCACCTCTCCCCCCCCACTCTGTGGGTGGCAGGACCTGTTGCTGGCCAGCCCGCCCCCACCTCCTGCAGCGCCCTGCCCCACCCCATCTTCCTGGCTCTGTCTCCAAGGTTACCCACGACTCTGCCTGTCTCCGCTTCCTCTCCCGCCTCCCATTTCTTAGCTGTTCCTCCAGGGAGGGCTGAGGGGCCCTGGGGGGCAGCCGGGAGAGGCGGAGCTTCCCCCCTTCCCCCTGGCCCTGCAGCTGCTGGTCTGTCCTTTGTCTCTGTCTCTTTCCTTCCCTCTGTGCTGTGTAACCTTCTCTCCTTGTTTCTCTGTCTCTTTGTCTCTTTCATTTTTTTTTCTCAATCCTCTTTGTGTCTCCATCTTTCTCTTGATCTCTGTCAATTTCCATCTCTCTTTCTCTCTGGGTCTCTTTCTCAGAGCTGCTCTCCATCTTTTTGTCTTTGCTCTCTCCCTCCCTGAATCCTTGTTTCGAATTCAGAAACAATAAAAATTATCCCTGGTCCCAGCTCCCCGGAGGGCCCCTCATCAGCACCCTGGGCTCTTCAGGTTTTGGTGCTAAAGGGCTTTGCAGGAGGAAATGGAAAGTCTGAATCCCAAAGCCTGGTGAGTTCTGTTCAGGGCTGTCATGAGGTGCTTGAGGGAAGGGGAGAGGGTAGGACCCCACCCTAGCACGTGCACCCTGCTTTCCAAATATACCAGGCCTCTGGGCGGACCAGTGTCACCCCACTCCTCTCTGTGACAAGGCAAGCCAAGGCTGAGAGACCCCCAGCCCAGGTGTCAGGGCGATGCTGTTGGTCCACTGCAGGTTGCATGTACCTGTGGTCTCCAGGTGGCCCCACTTTTGTCCCACCAGACAATGCAGGTGGTGAGCTAGCCCAGAGCCTGGCATACAGCAGGTTCTTAGTGCATGCGTGGCTCCTTTCTCATCGGGGTCAGAGGGAGGTGTGCAGGGCTTCTGGCCTCCTTGTCAGACAGACACTATGTAACGTTCTAGGAGAAATGAAGCTTTTTCCAAGAATCTTTTGAGGGACTTTTCCAATAAAATTAAGAGAAGATTTTTTTTCCCTTTCAGACATGTTCATTTCCCCCCTGCTGAAATTTTCCATTTTTCTCTCAGACTTTCATATCTGTACCTAAACATAGTAAATGGCTTCCATATTTCAACATGATCATTACATCTTAATGTATCTTTATATTCCTAAAGTGATAGTGATGTTATAAAGGACCCTATAAAACAATACCTTGTTTGGACCCCCTTACATTTTCTCTTGGCCTCAATGCTTTTGGGTTGCCCTCTTCCCCATATGTCCTTAGACTAGAGCCCTGGGAGATCGGGCTGACATGACAGGTACTAGGGTATCCTAAACCCAGGAGCAGGAGGGAGGCTCCCAGCTGAGCCAGGCTCACCCACCCAGATGATCCCCTCAGCCCCACCCAGTGTTACCATATGGCCAGGTCCAACCAGGCTGGTCAGACCCCATCAGAGCCAGCCAGGCTGAACTGAGCCTTCAGTTCTTAGTGTCCTTCCTGTCCCAGAGAGGGACTGTTTTTTGGCTTCTGTCCTAGATTCCCAGGATGAGGCAAGGAATTAGGGCCAGAAATGGGATCCTAGCTCAGGCCCCTGTACGTATGGGAGGACAATCCACACCATTCTCCCATTCTTCCCCCACCCTCTGCCCCCAGCGACAAGTGTTCACTGTGTGCCAGCTCCCGGCCATCCCCCGGCCCCGGGGATGCTTCCCATCTTCTCTGTCCATCCATTACCAGTGCCTTTTCAAAAATGGATGTATAACACACCTCCTCATGGAAGCCTTCCCTGATTAACTCCATGCATCCATTTAACATGTATTCATGGAGTGTCTTTCACATACCAGGCACTATCACGGACCCTGGGAATACCTTAGTTAATGGAATAGATAAAGTTCCTCCCCCCGTGAAGCTTGCACGGGAGAGACAGAGTAGACAGAAAAACAGGTGTCGTGGTCACTAATTGGGGATCCTACCCTAGCTGGGGAGCCAGAAAAGGCCCACCTCACTCTCAAAGGAGAAAAGTCCTGACAGGGAAGTTCTAGTCCATCTTGGCCACAACTAGTGCTGTGACCTTGGGCAAGCGACCTATTTCTGAGCTTATTTCCTCATCTGCGAAAGAAAGAGTCCTTTTCTGCTCTATAATTATTGTGTTTTTACTTAAAAGCCAATTTGTTTTCAGACAAATTTATAAACATAAATTATTTCTTGACACTTAAGGTATTGTAGAAAAATATGCAATTCTAATTAAGCATAAAGAAAAAAGAAAGAAAAATAATAGAATAATCACAATGAAACAAACAGTCAAACAACCTAACAACCCCATGCTGTTGGGGCTCCCAGCTGAGCCAGGCTCACCCACCCGGAGTAGCAGCACCCCAAAACAAAGGCCTCAGAAGCACGAGTTTTTCCCCCGACCTTCTCCTGCCCTCCTGTCTCCCAGTCCGACTCTTCCCCAAAGTTAGCCAGAGAAACTAGAATCCTTCTTCCCCAAGGTGGCTCACAGAAACTAGAACCCCTATTTCCCCAAAGCCAGCCATAAAACCTAAAAATATTACTCTAACTTTCCCTCTGCCCTGTGTAAAAACTGGCCATAAAGAAGTTATCTGACCTACCTTGTTTCACTGTAGGCCACAAGACCGCCGTTCCAGAGAGGGCCCTGCCCACACCCCGAAGGAAGGAAGGCTGCCCAGAGAGGCCGAGAAGAATCTAGACAGTCAGGCCTTGCCGGGTTCCCCACTCTGTTAGCATTAGGTCCTACCCTTTTCGTCCAATCATATATCTACATGGCTGTTTGTACTTCGTTGAACCTAAGCATAAAAACGGACAACTTCCCTGTATCTTTGGGTCTTCATTCTGAAGGCTCCTGTGTACGCACATTAAATAACTTTGTGTGCCTTTTCTCCAATTAATCTGCCTCTCGTCAGTGATTTTTTTAGCATACCTTCAGAGGGCTAAGGCGAAACTTGGCCCCCACTCATCACCCACAATTCTACCTCTCAGGGCCAACTGCTCCTGGCATTTTGGGAATCTCACCTCATGTCAAAGCTGGCAGCAAACCCTCTCTCCAGAGTGCCTGGAGAGGTGCTCTGTCCCACTCACCCACCTCCCTTGTCTCTGCTCTGCCATCCACGCACACGCCCGGGGTGGGGTCGGGGACAGGGGCAACTCCAGCCAGCCCTGAGTCCCTGGGGGTCTTGGCCCACCACCTCTGGGCAGAGAGCCCATCTTCAGCTGCTAGGCTAGTCTGGTGTCTTGGGCCACACTTGATGGAGAGGCTGCTCTGCCAGGGCTGGCTGGGTGGACCCTTTCCAGATGCCGAGACGCTGCAGGACAGGCGAGCGGGCAGCTGGCGGGCCTGGGGCTGTGGCTCTGGCTGGGTTCGCCCCACCTGGTGTGTGGGGACGCAGTACAGCACGCAGCCAAAAGATGGCAGCACTGCACTGCCTCAGGCCGGTGCTGCAGAGGGGCCGCAGGAGGAGCCCACCGGGCAGGTGTGTGTGCCAGGGCCTGGTCAGGGGGCTGGCCCTTTGTCTCCTGAGGCTCTGGGTGGGGACCACCGCTTTGGCTGGGACTCACGGAAGTGTGGCTTGTGTGGCCTCAACCCAGAGCGACAGGCAGATTACTGTGTTCTGCAGGCCTCAGGCTCTGGCCTCCATCCATGACTTGCTCCCTAAACCTCCAGGGTCGTTTGCAATTTCAGTGCAGAACAATCTGGGGGTGGGAACTCAAGACCCTTCCTACCTGAAACTAGCTCCTCCTGCCAGATCTTCCCCTGTTGATACCCTGGTGCTCGGTGCTCAGACTGGAAGGCGAGGAGAGAGAGAGAAGGGGCAGGATGGCCAAGATCTCAGGCTCCAGTCTTACTGCCTGGCTTCTAAGCCCAGTTCCACCTCTTGCTTGCTGGGTTACCTTGGGTAAATAACTTAACCTCTCTGATTTTTCTCATCTCTGAAGAGGGAACCGTGGGAATAATGTTAGGTTTGATTATTATTAGCTATTTTAATGACAGCTCTAAGAGATCTCCTCTCCCCCAGTATGTTAGGCCAATTCAGAAGCATTTCTCGGTGATCTTATTTCCCAATAGTCCCTGCTTCCTCCCTTCAGGACCCCCAACCTCTGCATCCTTCCCTTCAGGAACAGCTCAGTAATACATGCGATTTATTGGGTGTGGACGCCATGGTCAGCACTATGCACGCACTCCAATCAGCCCGTGTAACAAACCTTTGAGGCACCACCTTTTACAAATGCGGAAGGAGGGGCTCAGGAAGATGGAGTAACTTACTCAAGGTCACACAGTAGAGGTGGGATCCAACCAGGTGTCCTGGTCCTGATCTCATCAGTCAGGGCCCTGGGCCCCCTTCTCTGGGGCTCTGATCCTGCTGCAAACCCTGGGTGCTGTTGGTGCAGCTGCTAAGCTGCTGAGTATGTGGGGGTAGAAGGCAGGTCTGAACCTCAGCTGCCCTTGGGCGTGCGTCCTCTGCATGGGGCAGAAGAGGGGACGAAATCACTCCCAGAAGGGTGGTGCCCAGTCTGCCTGGCGCTCCCTCACCCCCCCAGCTAGCGCTGACTTGTTAGGCCGAGGGAGCTGACACCCTAACAGCGCCTGTCAGACTCCAATGAGTTGATGATGTGGAAACTGGTTATTAAGTGTAATAACAGTGGTTTGGTTTTTCCGTGGTTCTGCCTGTAAGTGCCTAAGTGACAGCTGGCTTGTGCCATGGTGCTGCATTCTAAGTGGTCTGAGGATGGGGCCTGGGGAGGGTGTGAGGGGCTTTTCCAAGGCTTTGGATGGAGGGAGGCCAGGAGGTGCTGCCTGTGCCCCTTCTGTGGGCAAGGCCTTTCCAGACCCTGATTCTGGGTCTGGGTCTGGGCTGGATGGGATGTGTGGATGCAGGATGGCAGACTATGTAATGATGTGTCCCCAAACCTGCTGGGTCCTTATATACATGATCTCTCTCACTGACCTTATCCCTGAGTCAACAGTTTAAGAGCTAGATTGGAAATCTGGAAGCTTGGGGTTTAAGCTTTGCTGCTAATTATTTGTAATCTTAGGTACACGGTTTAACTCTTCAAGTTGCCCCATTTTCACAATGAAGAGTTTGAACAGGGTTAACTTATTCACTTAACTACGAGCGTCAAAACAATGGACAATGGATAGAAACTTGCTGTTAGATGAATAGATAAAGAAATTGTGGTAGCTATGTACAATGGAATATTATTCAGCCTTGAAAAAGAAGGAAATCATGCCATTTGCAGCAACATGAATGAATGAATGAATCTGTATGATATTATGCTAAATGAAACATGCCACTCACAGAAGGACAAATGCTGCATAATTCTGCTTGTTTGAAGTGTCTAAAATAGTCTAACTCATAGAAGCAGAGAAAACAGTTGGCTGCACCAATAGCACCAGTATTTAGAGCAAATTGTCTGGGAATGGGGGAAAAGGAAGATGGGGAGTTGTTATTCAATGAGTATAGAGTTTCAGTTATTCTAGGTGAATGAGTTCTAGAGACCTACTGTACAGCCCAGTGCCTGTAGTTAAGGGTATGGTGTTGTGCACTTCAAAATTGGTTAAGAGGGTAGATCTCATATTAAGTGTTCTTACCACAAAAACCCAATCAAACAAATAAAACCAAAGGGACACAGGAAACTTTGGGAGGTGTTAGATATGTCTGTTACCTTGATCGTGGGGACGGTATTATGGAGGTTTCCATGTGTCCACGCTCACCAAATTGTACACATTTATGTGCGGTTCTTTGTATATCAATGACACCTCAATAAAGCTGTTAAAACAAAAGAAACTTGCTCTTAGACATATTTTGCTTGGTTCACACAGTGCTTTAAAATGTAAATGCCAACATTTAAAATTCTAGAATTTCTAATAGAGATCCAGATTTCTGACCTTTTTTCAAAAATTGTAAGAATTGGTAACACTTGGCCTGCACGTCCACATGGCAACAATTGTCTGCAATCATATCGCCTTACACAGAGTTTACACTCTCCAACTTGCCACAGTCCCCACCACTCCCTAATGTATCTCTGGCATAGAGGCTGAGCGCCAGTGGTGATGGCACTCATTGCACCTAATCTGCCTTACCCACCTGTATGCAGTGCCCCACCCTGCATCAGATATTCACTGAAGGTGAATATCTTGCTTTTCATGCCAGAAATTATAAGGATAAATCAAAGAGCTTAGGACAGGGACTGAATCCTGTTTATGGTGAGATAGTAGACATCTCCAACATCCTTGTCAGCAGAAAATTCTAGGATTCTGTAATACCGTAAGTCTCTGACCCTCCCTCCCTGATCTATGATAATGGGATTTTTCATTTGAGGTCATCTCTATCTCCATGCTGAGGTCTGGAAGGGCCATTATCCCCTTCTTCCTGTCGTCCTTGTGCCTCATTCTGACCCTGCAAATAACTTAGCTCCGCTGAATGTGTGTGTTGGGCTGTTGTCAGCTAGCTGTGTACTCTCTCTGTCTGTCTTAGTTTCCTCATTTGGAAAAGGCCATTGGGTTGTGGAGAAATTTGGAGTTTGGGGTTTGAGTTTTTCAAGTTTCAGGCTATGTATTCTATGAGTCACCTTGGATAAGTCACTTCACCTCTCTGAGTCTCCTCCTCTGCAAAATGGGGGTAAATACTACCATTCCTGTGTAGGAAAATGTGTCCTGGAAACTGTAAAGCACTATACAAATCGACAATTATTGTCATTGATTATATATGTATAAACAGCAGAAGATATTTTCCCCTCCCCTGTATCAAGGCGACAGAAGGAAAATAAAGTGAAGTGATATGCACATCACTGCCTTGGAAGGGAAATTGTTCCAGCCCACGAGAGAGTCTTGCATTGTGAGTGTTAATATAGTTCCACCAAATGGTCTTGGCGGGGAGCCTGAAGGTGTAGCAGCTGCTGAGACTCGGAGCTCTCCAGCACTGTGGCTCCTGCCTTTGCCAGGCTACATCCACCTTTTCCTCTTCTCCAAGCCGACTTCCTCCTGTCCCTTAGCACTCGATCCCAACCATCCTTCTGCTACGAATCTTCCTGGATAAACCCAGCTCTTCCTGTACCCTCTCCGACCGTTGCTTTCTGGACCAGATGTCAAGGGCCACCGAGTGTCCATCTTGGAGTTGTCTTAGTGATCACCTAGAGATTCAGTAGATGGAAAAATAATTTTTTGAGCCCCTACCCTGTGCCAGGTACTGTTCTGGGAACTGGTGTTGAAGTGGTAAGACAGAGGAAGCCCTTGGCCTTTTGGAGCTGATAACGGGGAGCAGTCAGAGATAATCTACAAGTAAGCAAAAGAGTACGAATGCAGAGAGAATCTAGACAGTGGCAAGTTGCACAGCTAGGCATCAGCAGCAGAGCAGGACGAAAATCCTGTTTTCTGGACTCCCAGGCCAGTGCTCTGCCAATGCAGCTCTTATTTCTTCTGTATGAGCTATCAGCTCCTCGAGGGCAAGCTGGGCCTGCACCGAACTCCCCACCTGTCAGTCATCTCTCTGCACCCCAGCCGGGGTCCTCCCTGGGCACCAGTCTCCATCCCAGGGCAGCTGCAAGGCTGTGCCGCCCCTCCCCCCAGAGGGAAAAGGGACAAGGCAGGAGCAGAAAGAAACCACAGTGGCCACTGGTTCTTGCCATTAATTGCTAAGCGCAATAAACTCAGCGGAATCCCAGCCTTATAATGGCCTCATTTAATTAATGTTAAATGACTGTGGGACCCGTATGGATTTATACATTAGATCCACATTAACACCAAATCATTTGATCACGAATAACTGTTAAAATAATGAACACAGGCGCTTTACAACTAGATGAGAAGGATGTGACTCTGCCTCCTGCTCAGCCTTGGGGGTCAAAGCACCCTTCCCAGTATTCTGCTTCCTTTTCCTCCCTCTTGTTCTATAAGTTGTTATTTACAGAAGGCTGGGATTAAGCTGTCCACATGCCAGGCATTGTGCCCACACACACTGTGTGTGAGGGGGGTGGGGTGGGGGTTACAAAACTTCCCTCCTGGAGCTTGCAATCTAGGTGAGGAGGTGAGGGGTGCACTGGAAAATGAAGCACATTACTAGAGAAGTCCGTTGATCAAGCATCTGCTAAGTTCTTGGGCTTTACAAATATCTTACTTAATCCCCTCAATATTAAGGAGATAGGTGCTGTGATCAAGTCTCAACCGTCAGATGAAAAACCTACGTTTGTTAAGGATGAGGACCTTGTCCAAGGTCACCTGCTTGGTTGAGGTGGAACTGGAAATAAAATCAACATTCAGCCTCCCGAGCCCTTGTTAATGCCACTGCATGGTCCTGCTTCATCTGACAATGGACTAGAGCTGAGATCCCCAACCTGTGGACCGCAGGCCGGTATTGGTCCGTGGCCTGTTAGGAACTGCGCTACACAGCAGGAGGTGAGCAGCGGGAGAGCGAGGCTTCATCTGTATTTAGAGCCGTTCCCCATTGCTCGCATCACTGCATAAGCTCTGCCTCCTGTCAGATCAACTGTGGCATTAGATTCTCATATGAGTGCTAACCCTATTGTAAACTGCACATGTGAGGAATCTAGGTTGTGCACTCCTTATGAAAATCTGATGCCTGATGATCTGAGGTGGAGCTGAGGTGGTGATGCTAGCACTGGGGAGCAGGTGCAAATACAGATCATCATTAGCAGAGAGGTTGATTGCACAATAAATGTAATGCACTTGAATCATCCTGAAACCATCTCCCCCAACTCCCCGTTCATGGAAAAATTGTCTCCCCTGAAACCGGTTCCTGGTGCTGAAAAGGTTGGGGACTGCTGGACCAGAGGGAGTGGTTCTCAACCTTAGTTAGGCTGGGGCAGGCAGGGAAGGCTCCGTGGAGGAGGAGGGCTTTGAAGGTTGTCTGTAGGCCCGGGTTAGAAGTGGGGTTGGTGGCTAGAACTCTTGGGTGGTGAGAGAAAAGGCAGTTTCTGCCCTCCCTCTCCCTCCCTCAGCCTGTCTCTCTCACCTTCTGTGCTCACACATCACCTCCATGAAGTATGCAAGTCCTCTCCTTTCACATGGCTTCACTGACACTCCTTCCTGAGAATCAGGTTATTCATTTTGGCTCATTGGGAGGGAGAAGGCCCCAGCCCCCAGTGAGCATGGTGTGTGCCCAGCCTCATGGCCCCGGGAGGGGATGGCCTCCAGCTGTTTGCTCGTTCACACGGACATCCCCAGGCTCAGGCAATGGGCAGAAGAACAGGAGTGGCGCCAGAGGGTGAAGGATGATGAGCCCAGTGGGAAGGAGGCAGGACTGGACCACTCTCTCTGGGCGTTTCCTGGGGGGGACGTGGTGGTGCCCAGCTGCCTTGCTTGTTCTCGTCTGGCTCCTCCAATCTCCAGAAATCTTACTTCCCTGTTGTTCCACCCACAACGATTTTCCCCGAATGAGTCCACCGTGGACAGGGGATATTAGGAATGTCCTAGTGGTCCCTGGGGAGGTGCTGGAGTGAACTGGAAATGCTGTGTGGTTGGTGAAGGCAGAGCAAAGATTGCCACCCCCAGACTGAGCAAGTGAAACGAGGCCATGGTCTGGTGGACGCACAGGTTTTAAGCCTGGGTTTTGAGCTCTGGTAGGTGCTTGATAACATGCTGAGTTCATTCCTGCCTCTAGCCCTTGGCACAGCTTTTCCCTCCCTTCCTGCCCTGCTAGGTCAACTATTACCTGTCCTTGAAGACCCACCTCAGTCACCTTCCCTGAGAAGATGTCCGTGCTTCACCGTGGAGAATCCATCACTTCTCCTCTGCGTTTTCCTGGTATTTTGCCCAAGCAGAGACAGATCTTGAGAACTTGTTTGGAGGTTCCAGCAGGGGAGTGAAGCTACTTGTATACCCTTGACTGAAGAATGGTCCTCCTCTATCAGGGAAGTTTGTCTTCTTTGACCGAGCATGTAGCTTCGGGAGGGACGCACACGGAGCGGTGAGGGAGGAAGGGGACACCAGCGTAGCCAGCCAGATCAGCCGAATCAACCTTGGCGATCAATGGGGTGACAGATGTTGCAGCCAGATCGCCCTCACATCTAAGAGACAGATCTCGTGTTACGTTCATCTGTACCTGCCTCCCCCACCTGCTTTCTGTGTGGCTGTGCACAGGTGCCCGCTGCCCGCACAGATGTGATGAAGGACATCTCCTCTGGGTTCCCTCTGATCAGAGAGCCCTGGATGTGCCAGCTCAGGCAGAGGCCAGACGTCACCATTTTGGGTGAAAAGATGCTAGGAAAGAAAGAAAAGAAGAAAAACTGGGACTAGGAAGATTTCCGCATTTAATAAATCATGCACCATTAGGCACATGTGTGTGTGTGTATGTGTCTGTCTATCTATCTGTCTTGGACTCAGAAAGCCCTAGGGGCCTCCGAGGGGCACTGGGTCTGCATTTCTGTGGGTTCCCAGGCTGGGCTTTGTGCTTTGGGCTGGGCTGAGCTGCCTGGGCATCTGCCAGATCCAGCTGCCTCCAGCAGTGCCAGAGGAGCTGAGAGGACCAGGCCTGCTGGCAGGTGAGAGGTGATCCTGCTTAACCATCCACAGCTGAAACAAACGGCACAATATTTTGGGTTCCTTTTCCCTTAGCTGTGGCATAAATCAGCTCTCTGGAGGAAGTTCAGAATACTGTTTTGGAATTGAGTTCCAGAAATGGAGATGAGCTCAGGGGAGCCCAAGGTCTGACCACCTCCATGGGGCTGAGCCCCAGTGGACCTGAGAGTGGTGTGACCACCACAGGGGACCGTGCTGCAACTCAGCACGAGGCAGCTTGTTTTAGTCCACGTCAACTTAGCTTAATTTGAAACCCAGGCTGAATGTTTTAGAATTGATTCCCTAGGAAACAGGACCATTGTATGATGAGACTAGATTAGGAACAGTCTGGAATGCCAGGATAAACAATTTGGATTTAGAGTTACTCAAGGCAAATGCCTGATACGTGTATTGTGGTTGTCCTCTTCCTCACTGCTATCGATTGCAGGTTTATGTCCCCCCCAAAATTCATATGTTGAATCCCAACCCCCACGGTGATGATTTTAGGAGGTGGGACCTGTGGGGTGATTAGGTCATGAGGGTGGAGCCCTCGTGAATGGGATTCATGTCCTTATAAAAGAGACCCTGGGGAGCTTCCTCCTCCCTTCCACCCTGTGAGGTCACAGAAGGAAGGTGCTGTCTATGAACCAGGACATGAGGTGTTAGAAATCTGCTGGTGCTTTGATCTTGGACTTCCCAGCCTCCAGAATGGTGAGAAATAAACATTGTTTAAACCAGCCAGTCCATGGTAGTTTATTATAGCAGCCCAAGTGGACTAAGAGACTCACTTCTGGCAAATATAAGTCACTGGTCACGGCATCTTTCTCCAATGACTCTGTACTTGTCCTTAGAATCTTTCTCAACCCAGTGCTGAAGAGGGCTATTACAATGGATTGGAGTGGATACTCAAAGGAAATCTATTTGCATCTCTGGGTCCGGGCTTCTCACTGGACTTAAAAAGAAACCGAGGCTTAGGGAGATGGTGTGACCTGCCCAGGGCCATCCTTAATTTAGCAGGCAGGTGGGTCACTGGTAAATCCTTGGGCAGGGGAAGGACATGATGGAAGCATCATGGAGCAGTGTGTGTGGGAGGGAAAAGGGGAAGCTGGAAGCAGGCTGGGGCCAGGCTGGGGTGAGGAAAACTGAAAGAGGCATCACTCTCAGGTGCCGACCCTGCATTTGCAAGACCCTGAGGTCAATGCTTCCTTAAGTTTTGCCCCCAGGTGCCTTACTTGCCTCACTGTGGTCCTGGCCCTGGCTGGGAGACCTATTAGGAGCTAATTTTTGCTGGGTCCAGGCATCAAATGGAGCAGAGGCAGCAGAAACGCAAGAAACAGGTCAAAGCCAATAGATGCTGGGAAGGAAGAATGAGCAGGACGTGGTGACATGCTGGCCATCAAGGAAAAGGGCAAGGGATGTTTCTGAGCCATGAGGTGACTGTGAGGATGGTGGTGCCCTCACAGGAACAGGGGTAGGGCGTGTCACTTGGGTTGTGATTTTTGGCTTTCTCTTGAGTGTTCAATGTTGGCCTGCTCTTCTATTTTTCTTTTTTTGTTGGAGTCTAATGTGTGTAGAAAAGTGTACATAGCATACATTTCTGATTTTCAGAAAGTAAACAGAGTCACATAATTACCATTCGGACTGTCACCAGCACCCAGAATCTCCTCTGTTGTATCCCTTGTAGTCACAACCCCACCCATAAGGGTAACCTCTGTCCAGACTTCAAACATCACAAATGAGTTTGGCACTTCGTGTAAACAGCGTCTTTACAGATGCGTCTGGCATCTTTCCTCGATGTTGTGTTTGTGATATTCGTCCATTCTGTTGTGGGTGATTGTAGATCATTCATTCTCTTCACTGAATAATATTCTATTATGAGAATACACCACAATTTATTTACCCACCCAACTGTTGATAAGCCTTTGGGTGGTTTCCAGTTGGGGACTGTTACGAATAGTGCTGCTCTGAACATTATTGTCCTTGTCTTTGGGTGGCAGTGTGTATGCATTGCTATTGGATACACATGTAGGAGTGGACCTGCTGGGTCCCAGGGGGTGCACAGGCCCAGCTTCAGTAGGTGCTGTGCCAGCCAACTCCTGATGGTTGTCATGGAGTGGTGGAGCCAGGCCACCAACCAGCAGAAGCAGGATGGGATTAGAGGTTGCAGGAAGGACAAATGGGAGGGAGTGGGAGAAGACAGGGAGGGCCTCAGACCATAGCACTGGTCCGACCCTGAGAAAGGAGGGGGAGGGGGATGGAGTAGGAAGAATCTCAGAGCTGGGCAGGCCTAAGAAGATGTCAGCCAGGCCTAGGGGGAAACCTTGAGCCAAAGCTGCCACTAGAAGAGGCCTTAACTAGCACCAGCTATGGTTAGTCATTGACGGGGAGCAGCCTGGGGGAAGCGTGGCTTCAGCACTAACACGGTGGTGAATCTAGAAGAATAATAACTGCATTCCTTGCAGCAGGAGATCTGGGTCGTGCACGTCCATGGCTGCCATGTGAGAACTGTGAACCCTGTGGGTGATGGACAGGAGCACAGTGAAGTCTTTGAGCATCTGGGGTTTGGAATCAACCAGGCTGGGCTCAAGTCCCAGCTCAGTCATTTGTTAGCTGAGTGACCTCCTTTGGTTGGCTAACCCCTATGAGCCTCCGTCTCCAAGTCAGTATAATGGAATTAATAATGACTAACTCATGTGGTTGTGGTAAGGATTAAATGAGATATTACAACTAAAGCCCTTGATACACAGTAATCACTCAATAAATATTAGTTCACTGGCCATTCAACAGATTTATTGAGCACCTATCATGTGCCAGGCACTGTTCTAGGCTTGGGGGATGCTGCAGTGAGGGAAACTGAGTGTCCACTCTAGCAGAGCGAGATAGACAATAAACAAACAAGCAAAATATGAAATGTATCACAGTTGTAACTGTGATGGAGAAAAATAAACCAGGGAAGGGGGAAGTTTCTGTCCTATGTTACTATAGTGATCAAGGAAGCCTCCTCAAAAAGGTGACATTCGAGCAGAGACCTTAAGGACACGAGGGCCCAAGCCACTCAGATGAATGAAGTGTGCATTTCAGGTAGAAGAATCAGCAAGTCCTGAAGCCCTGGGGTCAAAGTGTGCTTGGCCTGTCAGTGGAACAGCCTGGAGGCCGGGAGGCTGATGCAGAGGTGGAGGCAGAGGGTGTTTAGAGACAAGGTTGGAGCAGTGGGAGGACCAGGAAATGCAGAATAGAGACTTTGGCTTTGCTTTGAGCAAGATAGGAAATCAATGTAGGTCATGTAGATTATGTAGAGTTTCTATTTCTTGACATTCTTCTCAACATATGCTTTATCTAACTTAATTTTTCATGTCAATATTATGGGTATAAAGTAGAATTTCCTTGTTTTAATTTATATTTCTTTTATTATTCATTGAGGCCGAATAGCTTTTTATAAAAATTTTATTCATTTGGGTTTCTGCTTCCATGGACTGCCTAAAAGGATTTGTTCTGTAAAATTTGGATTCAGTCAAAAGGCCACACTCAAAGATCCAGAAGGCCAGGTGGGGCTCCAAGGCCACAGGTTCCCCATCCCTGGTTCATATCCTTTGCCTATGTTTCTGAAGGATTTCCTGTCATGTTGATTTACAAGTTTCTTGCATGCTACAGATAGTAATACTTAATAATTTTAGACTTTGAAATATCTTCCATCAGTTATCACTTGTTTGTTAATTCTGTCCATAGGTTAAGTGGTAGGTTAAATAGTGTCTCCCAAGAATTCGTGTTCACCTGGAACCTCAGAACGTGACCTTATTTGTAAACAGGGTCCTTGCAAATGCAATTAGTTAAGGATCTCAAGATGAAATCCTAGATCTAGAGTGGGCCCTAAATTCAATGACTGGTGTCCTTATCAGAAGAGGAGACGGCACAGAGAGATACAAAAATAAGGCCATGTGAAGGTCGAGGCAGAGACTGAAGTTATGCTGCCATAAGCCGGGGCCCTCAGAAGTTGGAAGAGGCAAGGAAAGGATTCTTCCCCAGAGCCTTCAGGAGGAGCATGGCCCTGCTCACACCTTGATTTAAGACTTCTACCCTCCAGAACTGTGACGGGATAAATTTCTCTTGTTTTAAGCCATCTGGTTTGTGGTACTTTGTTACAGCAGCCCTAGGAAATGAATACAGATTGTGGTTCGAGGAAGTGGAGTGCTGCTGTAACAAAAACGTAAAAATGTGAAAGTAGCTTTGGAATTGGGTAATGGGCAGAGGCTGGAAGAATTTTGCAGTTCGTGTTAGAAAAAGCCTAGATAGCACTGAAGACATTGGCAGAAACATAGATGTCGAAAGCAATTTCTAGTGAGGGCCCAGATGGAAGTGAGAGCAGTTGAGAAAGCTTCTATCATCTTAGAAAAGGCATATATCATCATGAACAGAATGCTGCTAGAAATATGAATGTTAAAGGTACTTCTGGTGAGGTCTTAGAAGGAAATGAGAAACATGCTATTGGAAATGGGGCAAAGGCGATTCCCATTATAAAGTGCCAGAGAACTTGGCTGATTTATTCTCCTGTTGGGGAAAAAGCAGAACTCAACTTGGATATTTAACTGAGGAGATTTCTAAGCAAAATGTGGAGGGTGACGCCTGGTTTCTTCTTATTGCTTACAGGGACCTGTAAGAGAGACGTTGAGGAAGGAATTGTTAAGCATAAAGGAACAAGTACTTGATAATTTGGGAGGTTCTTGGTTTATCCAGATTGCTAAAATTAGGCAATTCACTGTTGAAAAAGCGCGCTCTGTAGACAGCACCAAGGGTGTGGCTGGACAATGAATTGCAGAGGAGATTAGGTAAGGTGTGTGACTCATGGATTCAGTCAACCATCTTGGCAGAAGCCAGGAACAGAGGTGGGATATTTAGGAAGTAGCTGTAGAGAATGCTTGTGTCTAACGACAGGGATCCCTTGACATACACAAGAGACCCAGGAGGTTTTCTGAGAATGCTATACCAACAGAAACACTGCCGGCTTGGACTGAAAGAGACAAAGACTGGATGAAATGAAAAGCTGTCAGACTTCTGGGATTCTAAAGGTGGGAAGCTAGTTGATAGAGCTACTCAGCTGTAAATGTGTGCTACTCTAAAGAAAAAGATGAACGACTCTGAGGACAGACCCACAGACCTAGAGGCAGAGGCCAGAGAGGCAGGCACAGAGGTGGGGGCGGCCACTGCAGGCCCAGAGGACACAAAAGATTATTCTCAGACCTTGAAACCTAATGTCATTTTTCTTTCCAGGTTTTGGACTTACTTTCAATTTCTCCCTTTTGGATGGGAATGTCTGTCCTATGCCTGTCCCACCATTGTGTTTTGGAAGCAGATTTATAACTTATTTTCTAGTTTCATAAGTCCAGAGATGGAGGAGAATTTTGCTGCAGGGCGGATCACACTCAGAGTCTCACACATACCTGATTTAGATGATTTAGATTATGAGATTTGGGACTTGTTCAGTTGATGACATTTAGATGAGATTGTAGACCTAGAACTGTTGCAAGACTTTTGTGCATGTTGGGATGAGGTGAATGTATTTTGCATGTGGGAAGGATGTAAATTTTGAGGGCCCAAAGGGCTGACTGGAGTGTGTTGAATAGTGTGCCCCAAGAATTCATGTTCACCTCGAGCCTCACAACGTGACCTTATTTGGAAAATACAGTCTATGCGGATGTGATTAGTTAAGTATCCCATGATGAAATCAGGTGGATCCTAAAGCCAATGACTGGAGTCCTTACAAGAGGAAGAGAGACACAAAGAAAGAAAAGAAGGTCATGTAAAGATGGAGGCAGAAATGGAAGTTATGCTGACTGTTATGGGTCGAACTGTGTCCCCCTAAAAGTATTTATTTTGAAGTCCTAAACCCTGGTATCTGTAGATGTGACCTTATTTTGAAATAGAGTTTTCATATATGTAAACAAGTTAAAATGAGGTCTTTAAGGTGGGCCCTAATCCAATGTGACTGGTATCCTTAAAGAGGAGAAGAGACACAGGGAGAAGGTGCCCATGAGATGATGGAGACAAAGATTGGGGTGATGAAGCTACAAGCCCAGCAATGCCAAGGGTTGTTGACAAACACCAGAGACACGAAGAGGCAAGAAGGGTTTTCTTTGCAGGTTTCAGAGAAAGCACGGCCCTGCTGGTACCTTATCTCAGACTTCCAGCCTCCAGGACTATGAGACAATACGGTTCTGTTGTTTTAAGACACGAGTTTGTGCACTGTGTTACAGCAGCCCTAAGAAACTAATACAGCCACCATTCAATCAGTAGAAATCTTTAGTTTTGATATTGTCAAATTAATCAATTTTTTCTTATGGGTTTTGCTATTTGTGTTTTGTTTGTGAAGTTCCTCCCTGTCCAAGATCATGGGGAGAACTTAATTCATTTTCATTCAATTAGGTCTATCATTCTAACCTTTCAATTTTAGGTCTTTAATTTATCTGGAATTCACCTCTGTATATCATATGAGGTAGAGGTTGTAATGATTTTTTGTGAACCATCAACTAAATAAATTATCCTTCCCCCACTCATTTGTGGTGCTGTCTTTATCATATGTCAAGTTCTTATATATACACAGGTCTATTTATGCATTTTCAGTTCTTTTCCATTGGATATATATGTCTGTTCTTCAGTTAGTACCAAACTTTATAAAATTATACAGTTCTGTAATATGTCTTAATATCCGATATAGCAATTCACCACGCTTTGTTCTCCTTTTTCTAAAAATTAATTTAGCTATTTGTGGACGTTTAAACTTCACTTTTCTATATTAATTTTGGAATCAACTTTTTAACTTTCTAAAAATATCTGCTAGAATTTTGATGAACTTTCACTCAATTTAGAGATGACTAAAATTTCATTGACTCTTCTGCAAATTTGCAATTCAGGATCAAACAAAATTCAGGATCTATATCTGTACCTACCTGTCCATCTAGATTGTAGATACAGACACACATTATTGACACAGCTATCTCATAAGTGAGTTATGTTCTTCCTTCAAGAGGAATATAATGGCAATGTCTGCTTGACTCTCTTTTAGGATTTTAGTAGCCATTGATGATCAATGGCTAGATCAATTAATTTATTAGGAATTGCAAAAAGGTGATATTTTAATGTAATGCATTTTTATTCTTGAATTTATTGATTTCTACCCCTTTTTTCTTTCCTGTGATCTTTTTTTCCAAATTCCTGAGTCAGATACTTAGCTCCTTCCCTCTGTCTTTGTAGTTGTTGATGTTGTTTTTTTTTTTTTTTTTTGAGACAGAGTCTTGCTCTGTCACCTAGGCTAGAGTGTTGTAGCATCAGACTAGCTCACAGCAACCTCAAACTCCTGGGCTCAAACGATCCTCCTGCCTCAGCCTCCTGAGTAGCTGGGACTATAGGCATGCGCCACCATGCCTGGCTAATTTTTTCTATTTTTAGTAGAGATGAGGTCTCACTCTTGCTCAGGCTGGTCTCCAACTCCTGAGCTCAAGTGATCCTCCTGCCTCGGCCTCCCACAGTGCTAGGATTATAGGTATGAGCCACCGTGCCCGGCCCATCTTTGTTGTTTTTTGATAACTATAGTCAAAGCCATTAATTTTCCTTAAGTCTTGCTTTAGCTGTATCCCACAAATTTTGACATGTAGTGTTTTTACTGTCATTCAGTTCTAAGTATTTGTAATTTCCCCTGTGATTTCCTCTTTAACACAAGTGTTATTAAGTAGCTTGGTTTTTCAGTTTTTCTACCTCTGGTATTAATAAAAACCTGTCTTTTTGTTATTGATTCCTATTTTTATTACAGTCTTTGGAAACGGTTGAACAATCATCCTTTGTAACCTAGTTCAGGGAGGATTTCTTTTTTAATGTTCCAGGTGAACTAAAAAAATAAGATGTACTTCTCATGTTTTGGGTGTAGTTCTTTATTAGATCTCAGTTCAAGGTTATCAGTGGTATTACGCAAATCTTTAATCTTTGTCCATTTCTGTCTTTTTCATCTGTTAGTTTCTGAAAGGTGTATGTTAAATTCCTTAACTACAGATTTAAAAAAAAAATATATATATATATCTCCTTTCCCCATAGTACTGTCAGTTGTTGCTTTATGGTCTTTGAGGCTATCTTATTAAACACACAAATATTCATGGTCCTAATATCTTCCTGATCTATTGTTCTTTTATAACTTATGATATTTTCTTTGTCCCCTGTAGTTTTCTTTTTTGCCTGGAATTCTATCTGGCCTGAAAATAAAACTATAGTTTATTTTTGCATGGAATATCTGTTTTATTTGTACTAGTTAAGTTTGGATTCAACTTCAGCTAAAGAAAACCCAAATACCAGTGTCCCAAATAAGGTAGAAATTATTTCACAGAAGTCTAGAAGAAACTTAGGGTTGGTGTGGCTTAAACATGATAGGAAGTTTATTTCTTCTTAATGAAACATAGGCAGCCAAGAGCTGTTATGGCAGTCCCATAAAGTTTTTGTGGACCCAAGATCCTTCCAAGATCCCTAGGTTATGTCTCTTGTCCTAAGAAGGACAAGTAAGAAGGAAGGAAGAAGGGAAAGTATAAGGTCATGCCCCCTTTCTTTAAGAACTCTACCTGGAAGTTGAATACATTGTTACCACTTACATCCCATTGGTTAGAACTTAGTCATGGGCTACTCCTAGCTGCAAGGGAGGATGGGAAATGTAGTCTTTATTCCAGGAAACCATGTGCCTAGTTAAAAATTGTGTTCCGTGGAAGAAGGGAGGAATAAATATAATTGGCAATTATTTATCTCTGCCATACCATCTCTTTATTTTCCAAATTTTCTGTAGCTTTTGTTTTTTTATTGACATAATTGTAGATACACATGCATTATAAGAAGTCATATGGAGAGATCTCATGTACATTTCAACCAGTTTCCCCCAATGGTAACATTTTTCAAAACTGTAGTATAATATCGCAACCAAGATATTGACATTGATACAATACACCAGTCTTATTGTTTATTCAGATTTCCTCACTCTTACCTTTACTCAGTCATGCGTGTATGCTCCCACATTTAGTTCTTCACAGTTTTGTCACATGTGTAGGTTTGTGTGTCCACCACAGTCAAGACACTGAACGGTTCCATTACCGCAAGAATCCTTGTTGTCCTCCTGTAACCACACCCATTTCCATCCTCCCTCCCCCATCAGCCCTAACCCTTGGCAACCAGTAATCTGTCATTTAAAATATGTTATATAAATAGAACCATATAGTATGTTACCTTTGGAGGTTGACTTTTTTCACTCAGCATAATTCCCTGGAGGTTTATTCAAGGTGCATGTATTGATAGTTCATTCTTCTTTACTGCAGAGTAGTATTCGATGACACATACGTATTGCAGTTTATTTAGCCATTCACTTGTTGAAGGGCATCTGGATTGATTCCAGTTTTTGGCTACTATGAATCATGCTTCTGTGAACACCAGCAATGTAGGAGTGATTCAGTTTCTCCACATCCTCACTCACATTTGTTGTCTCTTTTTAATTGTAGTCATTCAGAGAGGCGTACGGTGATATCTCATGATGGTTTTCATTTGCATTTCCCTGATGGCTAATGATGTTGTCCACATTTTCGTGAGCTTATTTATCACTGTCTATCCTCTTTGGTGAAATGTTTGTTCATGTTGTTTGCCCATTTTCTAATTTTTTTATGCTTTGAGAGTTCTTTTATATGTTCTGGATACTAGTCCTTAGGGGATATGGGGTTTGCAAATATCCCTCCTGGTCTGTAGCTTGTATTTTCATGCTCTTCAGTTGTGCTTTCATGGAGCAAAAGTTTTTAATTTTTATGAAGTCCAATTTATGAGGTTTTCCTTTTATAGACTGTGATTTATCCAGGCCTAGAATCAGAAGATTTGCTCCTGCTTTTAATTTTTCTAAAAGTTTTATAGTTTTACATCTACATTCTTTGTCCATTTTGAGTTAATTTTTGTGTAAGGTATGAGGTTTTGGTCGAGACTCATTTTCTGTTTATGCATGTCCAATTGCTCCAGCATCATTTGCTGAGAAGGCTGTTCCTCCTCCATTGAATTGCTTTTGGCCTTTGTCAAAATCAGTTGAGCATATTTGTGTAGGTCTGTTTCTGGGATCTCTATTCTGTTCCATTAATCTACGTGTTTATCCCCCTGCCGATACCACACTGTCTTGATTACTATGGCTATTCTTGTATAATAAGCCTTAATATCAGGTAGGGTAACTTTTTCCACTTTATTCTTCTTTGTTAAAATAGTTTTAGCTATTCAAGGGCTTGTGCCTTTCCATATAAATTTAAGAATAAGTGTGTCTACTGTGATGGTTAATTCTGTGTCAAATTGACTGGGCCATGGGGTGCCCAGATATTTGGTTAAAAATTATTCTGGGTGTGTCTGTGGGAGTGTTTGAGATAAAGTTGTGAATCATAGGCTGAGTAAAGAAGATTGCTCTCAGCAGTGTGGGTGGGCCTCATCCAATCCACCGAGGGCCCAAATAGAACAAAAAAGATTGGGAAGGGAGAATTTGCTCTCTCTCTGTCTTCAAGCTAGGACATCAGTCTTCCCCGGCCTCAGATTCACATTCAGACTCAGACTGGAGTGTACTGGAACGTACACTATCAGCTCTCCTGATTCTCGGGCCTTCAGATTCAAACTGGAACTTACTCCCTGGCTCTCATTCTTAGACTTTTGCACCAGGACTGGAGCTACACTATTGGCGCTCCTGGGTTTCACGCTTACTGACTGCAGATCTTGATGGTTTTCATCCTCTATAATCAAGTGAGCCGATTTTCTGTAATAAATCTCAGGTTTGTTATAACCACAGATTCTATTGGTCGTGTTGCTCTGGCAAACTCTAATGAATACATCTACATTTAGAAAAAAGCTTGATGTGATTTTGGTAGGAACTGCATTAATCTTATAGATTAATTTTGGGATAATTGACATCTTTGCTGCATCTCCCAATCCATAAACAGAGTATATCTCTCCAGTTATTTAGATCTTCTTTGATTTATTTCATCAACATTTTCTAATTCGCAGCATACAGATCCTGTACATGTTCTGTTAAGTTTATACATAAATATTTTGTTTTCTCTGGCAGTGATTATAAATGGCATTGTGCTTTTAATTTTTGTTTCCGCATGTTCATTGTTAGTATATATTAATAAAAATATGATTGATTTTTGTGTGTTGTATCTTTTATTGATTTTTGCTGAACTCACTTTTTAGTTGTAGGAATTTTTCATCTGCAGATTCCTTGGGATTTTCTACAGAATCATGTCATCTGTACATAGAGACGGAAGTTTTATTTCTTCTGTTGAAATCTGTATGCCATTTGTTTTTTTCTCTTGCCTAATTGCAATGGTTAGAACTTCCAGTATCATGTTGAATAAGTGTGATGACTGTGGACATCTTTGCCTTGTTCCTGTTCTTGGGGGAACGCATCCAGTCATTCTCCATTAAGGGTGGTGTCAGCTGTAGGTGTTCTGTAGACGCTTGTTAGCAAGTCGAGTAATTGCCCTCTTTTCCTAACTTGCTGACAGTTCTTGTAATGAATGGGAATTGGATTTTGTCCAGTGCCTTTGCAGCATCAATTGATATGATCAAATGATTTTTTTTTAGCTTATCGATATGGGGGACCGCATTGGTTGATTTTTGGATGTTTAACCAGCCTTTCACAGCTGGAATAAATCCCACTTAGTCATGGTGTATAAGTCTTTATATACATTGCTGAATTCAGTTTGCTATTTGATTGAGGATTTTTCCAGCTAAGTTCATGAGACGTACTGGTCTGTTTTCCTTTTTTGTACTGTTTTTGCCTAGTTTTGTTTTCAGGATAATACTGGCCCCATAAAATGAGTTGGGAAATTTTTCCTTCTCTTCTGTTTTTGGGAGAGATTGCATAAAAGTGGTGTTAATCATTCTTTCTTCCTTCCCGATGCTCCAAGATTCTTTTATCATTTCCTTTCTGTTTGAAGACCTTTCTTTACTCAATATCTAAGTGTAGGTCTGTGGTCTAGTAGCGACAAGTTCTTTTATTTTTCCTTTGTCTGAGAATGTCTTTGTTTCCCCCTTCATTCCTGAAGAATACTTTCACTGGATATAGAGTTTGCAGCTGGTAATTCATTTCTTTCGGCACTTCTAAAATGTTGTGCCACGTTCTGGCCTCCGTGGTTTCACACAAAAAATCCACTGTAATTTGAATTGATGTCCCCCTATAAGGTGATGCATTGTCTCTCTCTGGCTGCCTTCAAGATTTTTTCTTTGTCTTTCATTTTCAGAAGTCTAATTATAATGTTTCTTGGCATGAATTTCTGGCATGTTTCATGGAGTTTATCTATCTGGGGTTTGCTTGGATTCTTGAATCTGTAGGTTTGTGTCTTTGCCACATTTGAAGAACTTTCAACATTATTTCTTCGAATAATCTTCCAGCCTCACTCTCTCCCGCCTTTCATTTTGCAACTCTGATGATGTGCATGTTGGATCTGTTGTTATTATCTCCCAGAACCCTGAGGCTCTGTCCATTATTTTTTCAGTTTATTTTCTCTCTGTCATTCACATTGGTGGGTAATATTTATTTATCGGTCCTCAGGTTCACTGATTGTATCCTCTGTCATCGCCACTCTACGGTCAAGCTCATCCAGTGAGTTTCAAAAAAAAAATCCATTATTATATTTTTAACTTCTGTAATGTCCATTGGTTCTTTAAAAAAGTATGTATATATGTATTACTTCAATTTTTGCTAAGATCCTCTGTTTTTTCATTTGCTTCAAGAGAATTTGTAATTGATTACAGAAGCATTTTTATGTTGGCTGCTTTACAAAAATTATCTTGTCAGGTAATTCCAATGCCTGATTCGTCTCAGTGTTGGTGTTGCTGATTGCCTTTTCTCATTTGAGTCAGGATTTTTCTTGATTCTGGGTATGATAGGTGATTTTCTAATTGTATCCTGGAAATCTTACATATTATGTCAGGAGACTCAGGGTCCTTTCTAAACTTTGTTTTCTTTAGCAGGCAGTCACCCTGTTTATGTTCATCGCACAGGTCCTGGCCTACATCTGTAGGCTGCTATTGCAATGACAGATTGTTGGAGCTTTTCTGGTGTATTGTGGTTCATTTGGCTTGTCTGATGTGCCGAGCATCCCAGTGGCCTCTGCTCATGCTGCCGGAGGGGACAACAGGGTTTTCCGGGCCAGGCTGCAGGTGCCTCTCAGTGGAGGAGGGAGGTCTTGGGCCCAGGAGGGAAGGAGGGAGCAACCCCAGGGTACTTATTGTTGGAGCCGCTGCCCATCAGTCACCCTCTCCCGTGGTGCTGGGCTTACCTCTTGTCATCAGAGGAACTGTGATTTGGGGAAGGGACCCACCTACTTTCCTCTGTTGCTAGGCTGGCATTTGGGACATGGTGGGTCTGGTCACCTTCTGTTGGATGGTGGAATGTAAGATACCTTGCTCTTGTGACCTCTAGTCCCAGGTCACAGATTAGTTTGCCTTTTTACCACTTTCAGATTCTCCTTTGGTTGCTTCTGGTATTATTTCCAGGGTTTATAGCTGCACTGAAAGGGGAGGAGTAGGGCGACACTTCTATACCAGCTTGTTCAGACTGAAGTCTAAAGTTTGGTTTAGATTTTGTTCTAAATATGTCTCTTATAGACAATTTATTATTAGATGTTGCTTTTTAAGATAATTCAGTATGTTTATGATTCCCTGTCTTTGTTATAATTTTGATTTATTTTAGTACTCCTTTCTGCTGTCTCATTTCATGTCTCATAGTTTTCTACCCCCTTCCCTTTCATGACTTTCATTGATTAGAGTCAGTTTCCTTTTTCTGGTTTCAAAGGTGTTCCATCCTCCCCACAAGAGGCTTATGCATTCCTGCCTGTTTTCATGTGACTTGTAAGCACTTCCCTGTGGATTGATAATACCTTCCTACTCTGTAGATAGGAGGCATGGCCTGAGATTTGCTTGACAAATGTGATATGAGTCAAAGAGATCTGTCCACGATGTTTCAGTAGCTTTAACTACCATCATGTGCTTCCTTCATTGCACTTTTCTCTCTGCCATGAGGCTGAAATAAGGCCTGTTCCTTCCGCTGGGTCCTAAAGTGGGAAGATAAATGGAACGCATCTGCAACAGCTGGCCTGCAGCCAATACCCGAATGAGAAACAAACCTGTGTTGTTGCAAACCACTGCGATGGGGCAGCTTGTTACTGTAGCATAACCTCACCAAAGCTGACTGGTCAAAAGTAATTCATTCTAACTTGGGTGGAACTGGAGACCATTATTCTAAGTGAAGTAGCTGAGGAATGGAAAAACAAATGCCACATGTACTTTCTAATTGATGAGCACACAGGGGCACAAAGAGATGTAAAGGTCATTGGAAATCCAGAAGGGGAGGAATAGGGGAGACGTAAAAACCTACCTATCGGGTACAATGAACACTATCCAGGTGATGGGCACACTAAAAGCCCCGACTTAAGCATTATAAAAGGTATCCATGTAACAAAAACATTTGTGTCCCCTTAATATTTTGAAATTTTTAAAAAAGTAATTCATTCTATTTTTCATTTTTCTGGTGGTTGCTCTATTAAGACTTCTAATTATGTTTGTTTTTCTTGTTAAGTTCTGAAATAAATCTCTTCCCCTGAATAAGATAGGGACCTCCCACTTTCATGATGATTCACATCTTATTTCCCCCATGTTAGATTTGTTTAAAATCTTAGTTCAGGATTGTTGTGGATGTGCTTTCATTTTTGATTTTTATGTTTTCCTTGTTTACCCGTATATTTCCTGGCACACTCCTTACTTTATCTGTCTTTCTTGGCAGCGTACTTCCTCCAAGCGTTGTTCAGAGAATATTCTGAGGCCTCATCTGTCTGATACTGTCCTTTATTTTCATCTTAGGTTTAAATAGAAGCTACTTGGGTAGAAAATTCTAGGTTTAAAGTTTTCTGTTTCCCTCTGCAACACTGAAAATATTACCCTATTGCCTTTTTTCTTTCTTTTTTTGTATTCAAGGTCACTGTTGAGAAGTCTGATGTTGATTTGATTCTTATTCATATGTAGTTTATCTGTTTTTCTTTTGGAAGTTTAAAACATTTTACTCTTTGCTTTTGATTCTAAGTTACTTTATAGGGTGTTTAGTTTTTTTCTTTTTCTGAATCTATTCTGTTTGGCATATATGAGCATTTTCAACCTGAGGCCTTTCAACTTTCTTAAATGTTGAGAAGTTCTCACTCATATTCCTTAAAATATTTCCTTCTCTCTGTTCATTTCTTTCTCCTTCTACGTCTCCTATTAAACATACATTGATAGTTCTACTTCTCTGCAACATCTTGCTTGACATTTCTTTTATATTTTGTAACTCTTTATCTCTTTATAATATTGTTTAGCATTAACCTTATCTTCCATTTCACCTGTTTGTTCTTTAGCTAGATCTGTTCTGCTGTTCAACCCAGCTACAGAATTCTTTCTTTCTTTCTTGTTTTTTTTTTTTTTTTTTGAGACAGAGTCTTGCTTTGTCGCTCTGGGTAGAGTGTAGTGGCGTCATTGTAGCTCATGGCAACCTCAAACTCCTGGGCTCAAGGGATCCTTTTGCTTCAGCCTCTCAAGTAGCTGGGATTACAGATGCACACCACCACACCTGGATAATTTTTCTATTTTTTGTAGAGACGAGGTCTCGCTCTTGTTCAGGCTGGTCTAGAACTCCTGGGCTCAAGTGATCCTCTCACCTCAGCCTCCCAGAGTGCTAGGATTACAGGCGTGAGCCACCACATCTGGCCAGAATCCTTTATTTCAATGATGATGTTTTCCATAGTGGAATTTCCAATTCCTCTTCTTTCCTTATCTCTTTGAGAATCATTATTATAAAGTTATTTTGAATTCTTATTCTGTCTAGTTTCTTAATTCTGTATTTTTTGCTATAGTTTCTTATTATTTCTTAAAAAAATAAGGCTTGCACTCCTCAGATATTTTATTATTTTCCCCTGTGAATGCTCATTTCCCAGATGTGCTGGCCATCTTAACTATTACACATACCTGGGGGAGCAGATGAATCCCAGGCCCCAGCGTGTGCCTCTCAGGTGAGTGTAGGGTGTAAGGGGTGGGAGTGTGGTTAAATGCACCTCAGTGTGCAGAACTGTGCTAGTGTCCAACCATTGGCCATGAAGCACCAACATCCCCTTCCCCCGACTAGGTGACCCTAATCTGCAGGGAAGCTGCCTTCAGTTTTAACCCTAGTGTTTATGGTGTGTGTGTGTGTGTGTGTGTGTGTGTGTTGGGTTGGGGGGCACTCAAGTTCCGGCTGGTCTGCTGTACCTGTGGTCAACTGCTCCTCCCCATCCCTGGATGCCAGCACTGCCTGACGTGACCCTGCTGACCTGGCCCACGATTGCCTGAGCTGCTGTTCCCTGCCCTGTGGCAATGATGGGGTGAGCAGAGGTGTCCTTGCCAAGGCCGTGTGGGGCTCCCTTCCAGCCACGGCCCTCCCCATCCTCGTGTCCTCTCTTTCACACTCTTGCCTTTCTTCCTCTTGCTTCCATAGTGTCCCAGGTTTGGTTTGGGGGAGGGAGTCATTGACCCCAGATGGATTTCACTACCTCTGGGGTAGTGCAAATGGGAAGAGCCGCTCTGGCTGTCCTTCCCAACCCCTCTCGGTTGTGGTTTCCAAGAGCTTCTTTGCTTCCAGTGGGCTCTCCTTGCACAGGCATAGGCAAATCTTTGTGTGGCCACATTGTTTGAGCCCAGGGCACTCCACCTGGAAGAAACGGTGACTGGAACGGAGTGGCTGAGGTGGGACAGGGGCTGTGTGAAGCTGGCCAGTGAGGGCATCTCTGAGGATAAGCACAGATGCTGTGTGTGTGAGTCACCCTCCCTTCACATGTCTGGTGACTCAGCTTTGTGGGCGAGGGGGGCAGTTGGAAATACGTGGGCAGGGCATGGGAGAAAACGTCCTGAGGAGCGCTGGGTCCCGGAGACCCATCTGACTGCCCCCCGCAAGCTTCTGCCCAGTGCTCAGTGTGGAGAGGGTCCTGGAGGTTCCTTTGAGATGCCAAGGAGGCAAGAGGGCAGGAGGGAGCCTCCAAGCCCCAAAACAGGTGACACACACGGTGAGGTGGGTCAGGACCTCGGTTTCACGTATCCACTCCCTGGTACGCTTGCTCAGCACACATTTACCAAGCGCCCAGCAGGCAGGGTTTCAGATGCGGGGACGCTGCTTCACAGCTGACACCACACGGCACTGCCTGGTGCAGCCGGCAGCCTGGCGAGGGAGGGCGGGGTCATGCAGGGCTGGGCCCAGGATCTGATTCCCCGGAGGGGCTGGCAAAGATCCTGCCAGGGAGCTGAGGTCCTGGGAGGGGAAATGCCCAGAGCTGTGGGCTCAGTAAGGGTGGAGTGAACGTCTGACCTGCTTGTCAGCACCTTACAGTTTGGTGGGTGGTCAAACTTGTCCAGGGAGCCCCTGAGTGACCGACCAAACCCTGAGGCAGAAGTAGCTTGGCCTGGATGGAGAGAGCATGGTGGGCACAGGGAGGCACCGGCTCTGGCTTCCTGGACCTGGGCCTGTGAGGCCAAGACGCCTCCAAACCTCACCAGTACCTCCCCGCCCTGCTCTGCCTCTGTCCGGGGACTAGATAGGACAGAGCCTTCAGGCCAGGGCATCAGGACCTCTGATCTGAAGGGGAGGGGCCCCAGGAGGGCAGAGCCCGGCCCCCAGCCCTTATTCCCGGTGAGACCCTGGCTCAGGTCCTACCTGGATGAAAGCTGAGAGCCACTGTGTGTCCTTGGGAAGTCCCTTAGCCTCTGTCACCCTCAGTTGCCTCCTTGAGCCTCAAACTAGATAATCCCTGTGGTGACCCCTCATCCCCGAAGGACCTGCATCCTCATCCCCTCCCGCTCCCCACCTCAGAGCCCGGGATGAAGCCCTCAGCACACCTTGGGGCGGCAAATGATTGGAACTGCAGGCTGAGGCCTCGGCTTCCCCCAGCACCCTTCTGCTGTTGATTTGCAGCTCAGAGTGTGTTGCTGCCAAGCCAAGTAATCAGGAGGTAATAGGCTGGTATCGGATGAATCCCCGGAGCTGGCAGCTGAGGCCGGAAAACTCCGTCCCCCATGCCGCCCGCACCATTCATGACCAGGAAAATAATTGTGTAAAGCAGACTGGCTGGGATCAAACCCAGCCTGACATGGCCCAGTGTAAGAATTGCGGGCGCTCTGGTCTGATGTGGTTATTAGTGTCTTGCTCGGGGGCAGGGGTGCCCAGAGTGCCGGGCGCGCTGTGATCCGCTTGCCCGTGCAGAGCGAGCGCTGTCCCTGAACCCGCTGGGATGTCTCTATCGCAGCCGCCTCCGCGCCTGGCACCCCCGGTTCCTCTCCCGTTCTCCCCCGTCGCCTGCTCCCGCTGCCTCTTGCCTTCCCCGTCTGTCCATCGTTGCTGAAATTCTCGCAAAGTGCTGATTTTATTGAGTGCGACAAGTGGCAGTTCATTAAAAAGTGGGAGCAGATGGGGAACGGATTGTGGAAGAAGATTAATGATGCACACAGACCACTAAATAGGGCCAGGTTTGGGAGTAAACACAATCACTCGGCTCCCTCCGAGTGGGTAATCCTGCTCTGTCAGATCCGTTCTTGTTAGCGCCCTAACGTTCCGGCTCAGGAGAGGTAACCGGGAGGAGGCCAGGTGCCCGCCGCCCCGGCCAGGACAGGGCCAGGACAGGGCGGGCGGGAGGTGGCTGGGACGGTGCAGAGAGGGGCCTGTCTGGGTGTCTGTCAGGAGAGGTGAGGGGAACCTGGCCATCTCTTTCCGCAGCCCTGTCAGGCTGGACCTGGGCATAGGGGCTGGCCCAGCCCAGGTGGGGTTTGCTCCTGATCCGCCCAGCTCTGGGCTCCTGAGAGTTGCCTGACCCCACCTAGAGGCCTGCCAACAACCCTCCTGTAACCACTTTTTGTCCCAGGTCTCCCCCGCTTGGCAAGGGATTCTGGGCCAAGGGATCGGAGCCTTGGTTGCAGGAGGGAAACCTCGCAGAGGCACAAAGTGAGCTGTCTACCAGGAATCTTGCACTTGGGGTCCAAAGAATCCTAGAGATCAGCCTGCCTAGACACCTGCCTGTGGTTTGGGACAGAACAGTACGTGGTCATTCCATTCCCAGGTGGAGAGAGCTAGTTACAGAGAGAAAGGACAGTATTTCCTTTGAATGACCTCCTGTAGCTCATGCATTCATTTAATAGACACTGAGTACGTGTTTTCTGTGAAATAAAGGATAGCAATTAGCTGATGTTTGTCCCACTGCCTTTCCCTGCTTTCCATGGCAGTCATCACACATTGATTACAGCATTCTTTTCTGTGGAGTGAAAAGGAGTCCTCAGAATCCTTCTCAACACAGCATTCCAGAAAGCCACTCACAATGTATTGGCACTGGCTGGGGAAATGAAAGCTGCTTCTCAGCTCTATGTTCGACATTTTGGGAAACACCAAGATTTATGTCGTCAGACAAACTGCTGAGGTGAGCAGACTATTTCAAGGTGAGACTTCATTTGGAGAAAGAATAACTGAGGAAGGGGTGACCTTCATTATGTACATCTGCATACAGGATCCCATGTGCTGGGCTGGAGGGGAGGGATAAGGGAGGGGGTGAGAATGGCTACCCAGGCCTCTCCTTCCCTCTGTCTCCAGCGCTGCCCCCGGGGATGGCATGTGGGGTCTGGCCAAGGTCAGAAGCTGAGCCCTGGAATGCCTGCATAGTGGCCTTGGACAGGAGAATTTGTTCAGCCTGCTCTGTGGGTCCCTTGTCAGGCAGGGGAGCACCCTGCGTGCCCTCTAGGGAAGGCTTCCTGGGTAGTGTGGGGTGCCTGACCTCAGCCTCTCGTTCTGTGCTGCATTTGCCCGTCAGCAAGTCCCACTTGTCTGGTCTCTCGCCGTATGGCAGCAGCCTGTGCTGCCAGCCATTGCTCTACCCGCTTGGTGGGTGGAGCCTGTGCTCTTCCCTCCCAGCCCCGGCCAAGGGGTTCTGACCTCCCAAGGCCTCTTTCTCATCCCCTCATCTCCACTCACCCTCTTGAGCTGAGGGGTATCTCCAAGGCTTGACCCCAAGGCTGGTGAGAGGTGGGAGTCCCCGGCTGCTGGTGGAGCAGGATCCTGGCAGCAGATGTCTTTTCTGTGGCAGCAGAACCAGGCTTCATCTTTGCCTCCAAACCTCTTTCCTTGGACTTCTTGACAATTGCTCCAGGACTCATTATCCTCTTGGGCCCCTGCGCTCACAGCCTCAGCACAATCTCTGATCCCCTGTGCCAGACACTACTAGTTGCCCTCCAACATCCATCCCTCCCTTCTCCTCAGTAACAAATCTTGAATGTATTCAGGGTACAGTGGGTCTGTCAAAAGACTATGTTTCCCACCTTCCCTTGTAGCTAGTACTGGCTATGTGGCTACATTCTGGTCAATGACATGCAAGAGGAAGTGTTAGAAGAGAAAGCATGAGGGCTCCTTAAAGGGAGCTGACTCAGAGGGAGATTGTTGCCTTTCCCCCCTTTCTTCTTCCTGCTGTCTAAAATGTAGAAATGATGGCTGGAGCTCCAGCAGCTATTTTGGTCCATGAGCTAACCCTGGGAATGGAAGCCACACACTGGGACGGTAGAACAGAAAGAGAAGGGACCTGGGCCCATAATAAGTCTGGACCCCCCATGTCAGTCTTGACTTCTTTTAGGCATGTGACTCTTTATCTTGGATTTCTATTATATTCAACCAGACCTAATCCTAATGATATACTGCTCTTCCTGCCTGGTGCACCCTGCCTAGAGAGCAGTAAAATTCAGTAGTCTCTTTCTCTACCATACCTCGTGCACTCTTCTGGTCATTCCCCAAATCAAATACCTTCAATAGGTCCCCTTCATCTTCTAAATAAAGGTCAAATTCCTTCCCCTGGCATCCAGGACCTTTCATCACTGGGTCTCAACTTGGTTTTCTAGTCATACCACCTGCGTCCTATGGTTCAGCCAAGTAGATCTCTGGAATCCCCAGGTACCCGCTGCCTTTCTGCCCCTCTTCCTTTGCTCTGGTGGTTCCCCAGCCTGGGACACCCCCACTTCCTCAGTCTTGTCTGTCAAAATGCTACCCTTAGTGCAAGACTCATCGCAAAGTTGCTTCCTCCATGAAGCCTTCCCGACGCCTCTGGGCTAGGAGGGATGGTTCTCTGCTCTGTACTCCTGTAGTAAATTGTTTGTAGCTACAAGGGTCTATCAGATACTATTGCTATCTCTGTGGCTATTTCAGCTTTTCACCAGACTGGAGGCCCTGTTGGGCTGGACTGAGTCTTGTCCATTCCCATATTCCCAAAATCTCCTGGCCCAGGGTCCATATGTAGTAGGTCCTTGGTAAAGGTTGGCTAATTGAGGTGATCCTCACTTCCTATCTCTGGCCTCTGCCATCACCTGATCGTTTCTTTGGCACTGGCTCCCAGGAAGGGGGATAGGTGGGTAGGGCCTGGGCTGGCAGATGGACAGGTGCTGCTGCCAGGGGAAACAGAGATGTCAGGGTTGATGTGGGGAAGCCGGACTGCTCATTAGATCTGCTAAACTGCTGTCAAGCCTCGTTCCCCTGCGCTGACAGAGCTCACCTCTCCCCACCTGGGCCCCCTGTGCACTTGCTGCCCCTGCCCCATCTCCTGACCGCGCTGACCTATCTGAGTGCTGCTCTCACTCACTCACCCAAAGGCCACCGAGCATCAGGGTTTTCTCCCTGGGATACAAGGCCATTTGTCTTTCAGGAGGGATGGCCCCTCCCTTGTGGGACAGCTTGTGGCTTTCTGTCACTTTACGGCTGCAGTTGCAATGCGGGAGCCAGCAGAGAGATTGCTGGCTTGCACCAATCCTGGCCTTGGATTGCAGGGATTTGGACCCCCTTGTGTTTATAGCAATGAGTTCTACCTAAGCGAAGTCTCAATTAAAACAATAAATCATTACCAGGACAAAGTGTAGTGGGGCCACAGAGGAGTGAGTCCAAATTTGAATATGATGGGCCTATAAATTACAGTGACGGCACGATGCTACTCATCAGGGCCCCAGGCACCAAAGAGCATGGACACAGCCAGTGTGGGGGTAAGTGGTTCGCATGGCCACAATGGGCCATGTGTCTTTGGAACTTTTCCACTCTAAGAGTGCAGAAGTAGAGCAAGTGAAAGCACGGCCTTTGGAGCCAAACTGCTAGGGTTCAATACTGTCTGGGCTAAGCGATAAATGGACTTGGGCTTCCTTAACTTTCCTGGACCTCGGTTTCCTCGTCTGTCAAATGAGCATTCACAGACTTCTCATGTAGATTGTGTAAGATGATCCAGGTGAAGCACTTAGCAGAGTTTGCAGAACTTGGTAAATGCTTAGTAAGCTAGGATTATCCACCGGAATGTAAGCTTCCAGAAGGCAGGGATCTTATCCATATTGATCGTCTCAACAACCCTCGTACGACGAGCTGGGCCTACCATAGAGTGGAATCTCAATTAATGTTTAAGAAATGAAAAATTGTGCATTTGGAAAGTCAACTTTGTGAGGACTGGACAATGTCTCTTTTCTTTTCTCCTATCTCCCATGATGTCTGCTATGGCACTTGCATGCAATAGATGCTTAATAATTAATGATAAATTTAAGTACAAAGTATCCTTGCAATTTTGAAAGTTATCTTATGTATAATAAAAAGTACTGGAAAGATATTAACCAAACGATGCCCCGTGAGGATTTCTCAATCTTCCTGAGTCTCTCCTAGGTCTCCAGTTAAGTCACGTCCCCCCAAACTCAGCAGCTTGACCCAACAGATGGTGTGGTGGGAAGGGTCCAGGACTGGATGTTGGGAGATCTGGGTTCTGTTCCCAGATCTTTAGTGGTTTCACCATTTGGCCCTGGGAAGGCCACTCTCAACTCTAAACCTTGGTTCTCACATCTGTAATGTGAGGAGGTTGATCTGGATGCATTTCCAAGTTTCTTTCAGCTTAAGCCTTATAGGATTCTGATTTTAAGCTGCCAGGCTCCCATCAGAACCTAACTCTGGGACCATGTGTGCTTCTGTTCCTCCTTCTTCTGGAACAGAGACCAGGAGCATCCTTTCACTTTGTGTCCCTCAAGGACAAACCAACTGTGCCAGTAAAAGCTCGCTCCCTCTGAGCTGGATCTAGGGGCGAGAGCTGCAATGGAGGGCTGAAGGGGCACTGCTGGTGGTCAGGGTGGGTTGTAGCAAGAGTCCCATTTTTCTGAACCACTCTGACCTGATTCCTGGGGCCCCCGTGTAGGAAATCCACAGCCAGACCTGTCGGCCCCTCGTTACTCCTAAGAAAGAGTCAGCGCTAGGGCATGGAGGGAGTGTGTGTGTGTAGGGGGACAGGATGAAGGGACCAAGAGCCAGCATTGTCATCTTGTCTGTCCCAGCCATCAGGGCTGTTTTCTGTGCAGAAGTCTCATTGGCAGAGACCTAGGAGGGGACCATTGAAAATCCCTCCTCCTTACCAACATGGCTAGATGCACCATGCAGGTCATGTGTCCTCTGTCAGCCTGCTCGACCTTACCCCAGTACTGGAGTCTGCAAACCCAGGGACACCCTCTCTGTGGAGTCCAGGGCTTTGCTGCCTGTGAATTCTACAGAACAGATGTCTTATTTTCTCAAGTCTCATGGAATTACCTGTCTAAACTCAATTATGCATGCTAAAGGATGGGTCTGTTACTGAACTCTCCACTCACTTTCCCAGTTCCTGGGGACTTTCGTGTCCTGAGTGATGGGGGAGCTGGGAGCCTAGATGGGGCGGGGAGCAATAGGGAGCACCATGAATGCCCAGGATTAGACCGAGGCTCTACTGCGTGACTTTGGGTGAGTCACCTACTCTCTATGCCTGAGTTTTGTTGTTGATTAAATAGGGATAGTGACAGATATTTGGTAGTGCCCTGCTAAGAGCTAAGGAGACAACGAGGATGAAGACGATGTTGCAAGCTGTCTGGTGGTGGGCATGAGTCAGAGGTGGCGTGAGTCTAGCGGTCCAGCCTCCTGAGGGTGGGCAGCCCCCTTTGGAGCGATCAGCTCACTCCCACAGAGCTTGCTGTCTCCCCCAAGCAGCTCCTCCCCTTCCCCAGAGCGCTCTGTTACAGTTTAATCCACCTAATTGAAAGACCGCTGGATCAGGCAAGGAATTCATCAAAGGGAAGGAGAGGAAAGCCTGGTGCTATTTGGCTCTCTGCTTATTTGTCCTTTCAAATCCGTACAGATAATTCCATTTCTGCATTAGAAGCAAGACTGGGATTTTGCATGAGAGGAAGGGACAGGAGAAGGAAAGCAGGGAGGAAGGGACGAGGCCAGAGACTGGCAGAGGCTCTTGGTGATTAAGGGTGGACTGGTTTGGGGCTTTCTTGGGCAGAAAGGCAGTGGCCATGGCGGGGAGCAGTGGAGGTGGGAGGGGGCCCTCAGGGGCACTGCCCAGCCCAGGGGGCAGCTTGCCGGGGAGGCGAGGGGAACTGATGCCAGGCAATTGCAACTCCTCCACCTCCCAGAGATGAGGCAGTCCAGACTGCCCTGGAACCAGCTTCCTGACATGCTACTTCCTGCACTGAACCCAGGGTGACCCGAGGCCCCTGCTATGGTCTGAATATATGTGTTCCCCCCAAATTCATATGTGGAAACTTAATCTCCACTGTGATCATATTAATGGGTGGAGTCTTTGAGTAGTGATTAGGTCATGAGGGTTCTACCCTCATGAACAGATTAGTGCACTTATAAAAGAGGCCTAAGGGTATTTGCTTGGCTCTTTTCCTTACCCTGCTGCCATATGAGGATGCAGCAAGAAGGTTCCATCTATGAGGAATGAGCCCTCACCAGACACTGGAACTGCTGGTGCCTTGATCTTGGACTTCCCGGTCTCCAGAACTGTGAGCAATAAATTTCTGTTGTTTATAAATTACCCAGTCTTAGGTATTTTTGTTATAGCAGCAAGAATGGACTACGACAGCACAGTTCTCAAAAGACTGTGTCAAATCTGGGGGGTGGGGGAAGAGGAGGGCATAATGGCAAAGGCCTGCCCAGGAATCCCTCTAGGAGGATCCAGCCCATGGTGCCACAGGGAAGGCAGGGTGTCTAGGGGAAGGGAGGGGAACTATGGACATTGGGAAAGGAGCAAGATGGGCAGGAAATGAAAAGATGGGGCCACATCTGTAGGTGTATTGTAGTATGGTGGGTGCTATTCATGAACTAAAACGTTCCATCCCTAAGATACCCCAAGAGGAAGTTGTTATTAATTATATTTTATGATGAGAGAAACCGCGACTTGGAGAAATTTAGTGCAAGCAAGTGGGGTTAGGCTGAGCTTCAAGGGTGGGAGATAAGTGGACCCAACACAGACAGGCTGGGGCAGCCAGGGGCAGGGAAAGCAGTGGGGCAGAGAGGCAGTAGGACTGGATGGGAAATTCTACCCCAAAATTCTCTGTGGGGCTGGACTCGCGTGTCCTTGCACCCCTTATGCACCTGCAGAATGGGCATGCAGGAAAGAGGCACAGCCCTCCCCTTGAGGATCCTGCAGCCCAGGGCGGAGGGCAGAGGAGCACCCTAATAAATACAGTGCAGTGCAGGGTGAGGGTTAGTGCTGGATGGGGATGTATGTGCATGCACTGTGGGAATCCCGGGGAAGCTATTGATGAGTTTCCTGATGAGAGGGAAGGTGTGGAAGAGGCTTCACAAGAGGAGGTGGCATTGCTCCTGTTAAGAGTCAAGAGATTGGTTTTTAGGGTGTTGCTATAGGTCATTAATTTTCTAGAGGAAAGGAGCGTGTGCCCTGTATTTCAGTGTTAGCACACATGATTCTCCCCACAGCCTGGGGCTTTATTCTCACCTCCACTTCTCAGGGAAGTGTGGAAGCTCACCAGGCAACATGAGTTGTGCCTTTCCCACCTCAGCCTGCCGACTAGGAGGGCTCCGCGTGAACGGGCCTCCTGCCCGAGGGCTACTGGTGCCCACAAAGGGACTGTGGCAAAGAAAAATGTCAGCACCTTGGACAAGGCCCAGGGGATGGTCATGGTCCAAGCCTCAGACCCAGGGATGAAATCCAGGGCCATGGTCAATGAAGTGCCTTTCCCAAACCCAGGGCCCCGTGGAGCAGACACCACTATTTGTAAGAGGATATAATTTGGGGTAAGATGACCCTGAGCTCACAGACCCCTGGGCTGGTCTCTGACGGTTGTGTTTGGAGACAGGTTTGCTCAAGCAGGGGGGAGGAATTAATGTGCTGCTGGGGGCGCCAGGACATTTTGTCCCCATCCTCTCAAAGACATGTTACCTTTGAGAGGCTGGGACAAGTGTAAACGACCCTATAAAATGCAAATAGGTCAGTGGAGAGGAGCTGTACCACAGGTCAGGTATGTTTTGGTGGAGGGACGATGGCTGGAAAGGTCTGGAACAAGGGCCCCTGTGCAGGGGGAGTGGGCTGGGCAGTGTGCCAGAGTAGGGGGCCCTGTGGCATCTGAGGAGCAGCAAGAGAGGGCACAGAATGGGTGGGGTGGGTCTCATGGGAGACAAACATATAATTTTGCTTCTGGCTGGAACCTGTGCTGGAGGTCAGGGTGGGATGGAAATTCCCCATTCCTGAGAAATCTGTAAGCAAGAGGGGTCACACTAAGACACACACATGCAAGGAGACAGCAGGAGAGAGAGAGGGATGCATGCACATGTATGTGCATATCACTAACACACACAGGCACGTATGAAGGGCCTGCTTGCTCTTTTATCCTCACATGTGCTGTTGGCTGGTCATCATAGGGTGGCATCCAAGGGTTGAGGAAGATGATGATGATGATTTTTTTCAGCTTGCTAAGTCTTAAGTGCTCTCTCATTTGATCCCTCCTAAAAATGCTGTGAAGTCGAAAATGTTCTTTCCATTTCTCAGGTGAGAAAGGAGGCACAGGGAGGATTAAACAACTTGCCCAGGTAATACTGTCAGTAGGAGGCGAGCCGTGCCTTGAAGAGCCTAGGTCTTCCAAATCCAGATCACGAACTGCATCTCTTGCACCTCAGATGAAGCCGGTAATGCCAGCAGCCCCTGCTCCTGTGGCCCAGAACGACTTCTCCAGGGCACACGGAGCATCAGGCCAATGCATTTGAGAGGGTTTCTCTAAGTGCACAGGCACTGAAGAAGGCTAGACCTGGGCTTGAATATTGGCACCTCCTCTCACAGCTGTGTGATCTTGGACAAATTAATCAGTTTCTCTGAGCCTACATTTCCTAGGCTGCAAAATGAGGATAGCAAAATCTACCCGACAAATTGCACAGGATAAAGTATGAATGACCTAACACAGTGCATAGTTACAGTGCATAGACCTAACACAGAGATATATGAATGACCTAACACAGTGCATAGTTACAGAGAATTCTGTTTACCCCAAATATCCAGAACCTGCCCTGGTCCAGTGGGGAGAGGTCTACCAGGCAGGGGGTATTGAGGGCAGTGAGTGTTCTTCCTTGGAGAAATGTCAGTGGAGGGGAGGTGGCAAAGGGACTTTGGAGGGGCTTTCCTGACCTGGGAGGCTGACTTCTTGCAGATACTAGGGAACCTCAGCCCTGGAGGTCCAAAGCAGGACCTCACGAAGCTATCCCACCTAGGCTGAGGCTAGTCCCCCAGGCAGCGGCCAGGGCTTTCAGGGGGCAGTCTGATGAGGTTTTGTGCCCGGGACCACAGGGTCGGGGAAAACCACCCCCCTAGTTTCTGCTTGGGGCTCTGCCTGCAGTTCTCTGCTGTCAGCAGGCAAGACGCAGGGCAGCTGCGTGGGCACCGGTGCGTGTGAAGTGATTACCCCTTTAATGCTTAATGTGCTGAAAAACCATTAGACCCCGAAATGGACAAGTTCTCAGTTGGTAACTTTAATTATTGTTAAGACTTGGTCACACCTGCTTATTAGCAATTATGCATGGCATCTCCCAGGCTGCTATAGGCTTCTTCTTCATCCTTCTCTTGGGGACAGCAGATTTGTGGGCTGCTGCCTCCAGGAGGCTGGAAAGGCGGCACCAAGCACACAGGTGGTTCCCATTGCTCCCCTCTGCAGCCTGGCCTTGCTTAGGACCAGAGAGGGCTGTCTGCTTCTTCTCAGGGAGGAGAAGGAAGGACCTTCCAGCACAAATTGGGAGGGCCGCAGGGGGATAATTGCCTAGCACAATGCCCTTCACAAAGCACTTTGCTTCCATTATCTCATTTCCTTTTATCACCACCCCAATTTTACAGATAAGGAAATTGAGCCTAGAAAGGTTAATAGCAGTCACTTCTTGGAGTGCCTGCCTGATCTGCACGCCCTTCTTGGAGACCTGCCCACCGAAGCCTTGGGCCTCACTGCCATGAAAATCCCACAAGATCTCAAGCCTGCCCCTCTCCTCGTTCCATCGCCACAGCTGCCTGGACCAGGCATGGATCCCCGGCTGGAGCTGGGCCACTCAGAGGCTCTTTCCTGGAAATGGGGAGTTGTGTTGGGACACAGTCAGTTGGATGGTAGACCTGGGAGATGATGTAGAACAAGTTATATGCCCAGGAGAGATGCACCGAGGCAGAGAGAGAGAGGGAGAGCCAGCCTGCCTTGGAAAGCCTGGCCGTCCTCCCCACTCTCAGGTTCCAAGAGAGATTCCTGTAGCCTTCTGGTAAAATCCCCCTTCTTGCTGAGACACTGTCCCACCACAAGTCCCTTGGTAGCTCAGGCATAACCACGCCGAGGCCAGCCCTGGTGGTCAGCAGGAGATTTGTGGGCTATAGTGGCCCCCAGCTTTCAGGGGGCAGGGGGGTGCCTGGAGGACAGTGCGGGCAGCTCTAGGATTCCAGTCTGGAAAAAAGGGGTGGAATGGAGGCAGCCCCTCACCACAGACCACCAGCAATCCTGCACGCCCTGGGGAATCTTCCTGAAGGACCACCTCTCCTCTTACCAACCCCACCCAATCCCAGACACCCTAACATTGGGCTGCACACAGGCGACCAGTGGAGAAATGCCATGTGCTGGCAGCCCTGCCTCTGGCCCTGATTTTTAAGAAGGGGAGGGGGAAAAAAAAAAGCCAGAAGAAAAAAAGTGAACATGAGTAATGGGCCTGGAATGAGGCGTGCGAGATAACATTGAATAATAACGCGTCAAAAACTACAAGATGTATTTTTTTTATTTCCCAGTGGAGTTTCCATTGCGCTAATCCATCACTGTAGAGCAGGCAAGATTATGCTTCCCCCAAAAAAACTCTGGGAGATAAATGTGAGTAAATTAGGGTTTATTATATTATTGGGGGTGATATAATTTCCAAGCGGGCCCTTATTAAATTACTTCCTCTGGTGCTGACACCTCCTGCCTCACGGTCTCTGTGCCCTCACTCTCTTCCCCTGTCTGAAGCTGCTTTGTATTTTAATGTCTCTCATCATTTTTTGGTGGAGGTGGGGTGCCAGGGGAGAGTGCCAGCAGGAAGTGCTGAGTCACTGCTGTCAGGCGGAGCTTCTTCCTTGCCGGCTTTTCTATAATCACAGAACCAGGACTCACACACCATCAATGCTGGAAAAATACGGAGCTACCCGGTCCCCACCTTCATAGGTGGGGAAACTGAGGCCGGAGGAAGAAATATGACTTGGCTTAGGTCACACAAGTGGGAAAGGGCAGTCAAGATGGCCCCCGTGGGCTGACTTCCATGCTGGCATAAATTCTCTGTGTAGGGTCTTTTTTATTTTTCTGTCAGTTTTGGCTTCAGGGAAGCTTCTAGTCTAGCAGCAGAGGCCCACGGTATCTACGGGGCTTAGTTGTCTAAGATGAGGTCTGCCCAGGGACCCAAAGGGAGATATGAGAGAAGATCTGTGGTCTGGTCTTGCCTTGATCACAAAAGGCTGTTCAAGTTTAGGCAAATTACTTCCCCTCTCTGAGCCTGTATAGCAAATATACCATCTTTACAGTAAAAGGGCTTGGAATGGATTAGTGATTTTTAGACTATGTTTTTTAGCAGTGAAACCTCTTTTTAAGATGAGATCTTATGAAATGAACCCTGACATATAAACTATTTAAATGAGGAGCTACTCGGATTGAATAAGGGGGCTGTGGGGGGCCCGATCCCACCTCTGCCCCACCCAGTTTGAAACTACGGGGCCCAGTTTCAGCAGCTGCCCCTGATTTTGCCCTGCAGTGCCCTCCTCGCATCCTCACAGAGTCCTCCCCAATCTCCAGGGATGAGTGCAGATGTCGCCTCCAACCCCAACAGTGCCTGAGCAACCTCCGTGCGACTCACCCACACAGCCTCGTTCTCTCAGTCTTGAGAAGGGCAGGTCAATGCAGCTCCACCCAGCCGCTAAGAACAAGGTGTCCTCGTGTACTAGCTGGGTGACCCCGGGCAAGTTGTCATTATTTTTAACCTCTGAGTCTGTTCTATTGTCTTTAAAATGGGATAATAATAATTTTGATCTCATAGAACAGTGAGATTTAAATGAGAAAATACTTATGAAACACGTAGCATGATACCAAACATGCTGTAAGTTATATTAATAGTTGCTCTATTTTCATTTTGCATTCTACCACACAGGTATATTTTGTGAGGCTTGTGTGAGATAAGGGCTTTATCACAGCACACAATAGATGCTTAACAAATGGATAAATGGCAACTGCTTTTTTTATTAGCTATTAACATAATAGGCGCCACAGGAAGCCAATGGTGAATACATTCCCTGCTCTGGAGGAACTCCTGCACTCGGCTCGCCCACCCAGACGTGAGCAGTCGATGCTCATGCTGCCCCCGACTAGGGTCTGGGGTTCAAGACAGGGCAGTTCCTGCTCCTGCAGGACAAAGTCACAAGCGCCAACAGAGGAAGCAGCAAAGGATTCAAGGAGGACTTGTTAGTACTTTTCTGTTTATCGCAACCTTAGCAGCTTAAAACAATACCTACAGATTCATAGGGATGGAGACTAGAAAGGGAGTTGCCAGGGGCTGAAGGGAGGGGGAAATGGGAAGTTAGTGTGTCATGGCTACAGAGTTTCAGTTTTGCAAAATGGAAAGTGCTCTGGAGACAGACTGGGGTGACGGTTGCAAACCAGTGTGAAGGTACTTAACGCTACCGAACTGTACATTTAAAAATGGTTAAGATGGTTAAGTTTTAGTTCGGTATATTTTACCGTGCTGAAAAATTTTAAAAAGTAATCTCTGCATGGTACGAATAAATAAAAGGTAAATTAAAATTTTAAAAAGCAAAGAATAAAACAGCAGCCACATCAACAAAAAGCCACACCACCTTTCGATGATATCCCAGTTCCGTAGGGTAGAAGTCTGGCGTGGGTAGGAGCATCCACGAGGCTGAACTCACAGTGTTGGGGTGAGTTCCTGTCTGCAGGTTCTCAAGGAAATCCACTGCTAAGCTCATTCACTGTGTGGGCGGTGGTGGGATTGACATCCCCATTTCCTTGCTGGCTGTTGGCTGGTGGTCACTTTGAGCTCCCTGAGGCCACCCTGAGGTCCTGTCCCTACAGCCCCTTCCACTTGCACCCCAGCAAGGCAGGTCGAATCCTTGTCACACTCCCAATCCTGCTGGTTTTCCTTCCACGGCCAGTGGACACAGCTCTGCTTTTAAAGGGCTCAGAGGCTAAGTCAGTCCTACCTGGATATGAGCAGTCTCTCGAGGTCAACTGATTCGAGACCTTAAACACATCTGCAAAATTCCCTAAAGCAGTTCCTAGAGTCGTGTTTGATTCAATAGCCAGGGGCGGGGAATTTTGGGGGGCGTTTTGGAGATCTGCCCACCATGGGGTAGTGTCCTTAGAATGGGGATGGAAGGACCAACAGGACTTTGAAGAGTGAAGCAGGGTCGTCCAGGGGGAGAGCCCACAGTAAGAGAGGCACGGGTGTGGGGAAGCTAAGGGTTGTGAGGAAACACGGCCCTGGGGACTGGCCGGGGTGTGTGAGGGGCTGGAGGTGCCGGAGCTCCCCAAAGAGGGAGGGGCTTCTGGGTGAGTAAGGACAGGAATGACCACCTGGGGTGGCTTGGGAAGTGGGACTGGATGCACGCTGGGGGCCCCTTTGGACCAGAGGAATCTGGGAAAAGCAGAAATGTTCTCCTTTGCCTGCATAAGAGGGACGTGGTTCCTTCTGCCTTCATTCCGTTGTTCTTCATCCGCTCAGTAGGTATTGCGGGGTACCCAGCGGGCCAGGCCTGTGCTGGACTCCGAGGACGAAGTGTGAACCACATGGACAGGATCTGTCTCCTCCAGGTGCAGCTCAGAGCTGTCCATAGTGGGGAGATGAGGCAGAGGGGGTTCCTGTCCAGAGGGAGTGCAGTGCGGGGAGCA
>CM052438.1:106831488-106844681 GCA_028533085.1 Varecia variegata
AGCCCAGGGTCGCATGCCCAGCCGGCGTGTGCCCCGGCAAGTGCATTCCTTCTGCAGAGAAAAAGGCCCACAGGTAAGTTTTTGTGTGTGTGCACCAAGGAGAGAAGTGAGCAGGTGTACAGGAGAGAGTGTGCACATGTGTGTGCTGCTGGGCACCCACTAGTGCCGGGGCACGTGTGAGCTGTCCAGTCCATGGCACTGTTATTGGGTGGTCTGCATGAAGGGCAGTGGCAGTCGACCCCCGTCCTTCCCCACCCTCCACAGCCATCCCTGTCTAAGTAAGGGGCGCCCCCCTCCCCCGCCAGCTGTCAAGCCCCAAGACCAGGAGTCCTCCCTCTTCCTCCCTTTCTTTCATCTCAAGTTTGAATGCTTCCTCTTCAGATAGGCCTTCTCTGCCCACTTCAGTGAAAATAGCTCCCTGTCCCTCTGCAAGTGTTCTCCATTACAGCACAAACTTCACTTCCCGCGCAGCATGGTCTCTGTGGGAAATCATCTGGCTACACCTTTGTTTACAAGGATAGAGTCCTCCCACCCCCTGCAGAGTGTGGCTCCCTGGGGACAGGGTCATCTTTCCTGTTCGCATAGTATACCTAGTAACAGTACACAGTAGGCACTCAGTAAATGCTCTGTAGTGATGATGAATGGCTTGTTTCCTTGTCTTGCACCTGGGCTGAGTTAGGTCTTGGAGGGGTAGGGACATTGCTTCAGTGCTAAGGACACTGTGACACAGAACACATTGGCTTACAAGGGAATGAGTTCCTTGTCACTGAAAGCATTCAAACGATCCTGGATGGACACTGTTAGCTTCCCACACCTGCGGGTTACCCCTGAGTGCCGTACTATGGGATACAAGGATCATCCCAGACTGGTCCCATTCAACCTCCCCGGCTTCACCGTTTTCTGACTGTGTCATGTGGGTTCACACCTCCCTGTCTGCAGGTGCCGCTGTTGAACCCGGAAGGCACTCCCTCTCTTTCTTGAATGGAAACTCATTCTCACCTGTGCTCTATGAAGTCATCTGCTACACCCCAGACAGAACCGAGTCCTCCCTTGTCCCTGCTCCTGGGGCCTTTCTGAGTGCCTGGTGGTAGCTCTGACCACCGTGGTTATGTTTGTTGTGCGTTCCCCGTAACAGACCCAAACATCTCCCAGACAAAGCTTGCAGCTCGGCATCCCTGGGCCTGGCATGGGCGCGGGACCCAGGGGATGCCTGGCAGTTGCTTGCAGCAGACCCATGACGGGAGGTCTGGCGGGCAGGTGAAAGTGCTCCCTGCCCACTCCTCTTAGCCCCTCTGATTTTGCAGGTTGGTCCTTTCTGGTGACTCTGGGCTCAGCTTGAGAGTCCCTGACCTCCCCAGAAAAAGATGTGAAATGGGTTGCTGTCCAGATCCCAGGTGCCGGCACAGGCTATTGGCTGAGAACCAGTGCCTGGGTTGGGGGGAGTCTTCCCCAAAGCTGTGCCACTGGGCAGAGGGACTCAGGCCATGGAGGGAGCTTACAATGCTCCTCCCACGTGGGGCCCAGACGGATCGCTCTGGGGAGGATCGCTCTGGGGAGACACCCCGGGAAGAGACAGCACTTTCTGAGAGGCCAGGGCTGGCTGAGGATGAAAAGGTGAACCCCAAAGATCCCCACTCTCAGCCTCTGTTCCACCAGGGATACAGAGAACAGCTGTGGGGGCAAGTGGGGAGGGTGAGGGAGGTTCTCTCAGGGGAGGTTGGCCTTGGCTGGTCCATGCTGAGCTGAGGTGGGGTGCCAGTCTTGGAGCAGGCTGGGCTCACGGGGTGCATGCCTGCAGCTGGGAGTGCTGGAGGGAAGCTGGGGAACCACCCCTGAACTCCAGCTGGGAGCCATGGGTTCCAGTCTGACTCTGCCGCTTCCTAAGCATGCAGCCTTGGGCAGGAGTCTCCGACTCATCCAAGCCTCGGTTTTCTCATCTGCAAAGGAGGCTCCTAAGTTTAAAGCACTCTGGTGTGCACTAACTCATTTAATCTTCATGGCCTCTCTGTGAGATAAGCAGCATATTTCCCAGACGAGGAAGCCGAGGCTTAGGCCACTTAATCCGTCGTGAGCCATGCAGTTAGCCGAACTCTGTCCAGCTGCGCAGCCCAGTTCTCGGCCACTGCTCCACAGTGCCTGGTTCCCAGGGCTGCTGTGAAGAGCTGAAGAGAGGTCACAGCTGAGGAGCCCAGCATGGTTCAGGTGCAGGGCCACAGCTGTGCGGCCTGGGGTTCAGGACAGGGACAGTCACCCAGGCATGGTTCCCCTCCCCTGTCCCAGCTCATGCTGGGCCACCCCTGGGGGCAGGTGCAGGCTGGTGCCCTCTCTGCCTGCTTCTGCTGCTGCTAAACTTTACACTGGGCTTTGTCATTAGCCCAACAACAAGCTCCCTGTTTGACTAGCCCTGTCCAAATTTGCTCGGTGCGAGCAGGAGCCCATGGTAAGTAAACGGTTTTCTGTTGATATTTGAGCACTAATGAAGAGGCAGCGAGCGGGGCCCATTAATAACTGAGGAGATGATTGTGTTTGCAGAAGGCCTGTACACAGCATGTCAGCCTGCCCAGGCAGGGCCGGCCTCCTTATTGATTTCCCAATAAGCCGAAGCACTGTTCTTGTTCCCATCCCAGGCGGGGGCTTCCTCCGTGCAGTCCAGGGCTGGGTCTCCTTGAGACCCCGCAGAGGCAATCAGCCTGGGTCTCAGGTGAGGGTAAGGGTTCTGTTCATTCATTCATTCATTCATCCATTCGACATGCATGGATGGAGGATCTTTTATGCACGGGCTACTCTACCAATAGCCAAGTCTCTATCCTTATGGAGAAACAGCCTGCCCTTGACCTTCCTGGGGGGCTTGGCACCTGACCGCTCTGGGCAGACACGTGGACAAAAGCTGATTCCCTGTCTGCTTGGACTTCTGACCATGCACCAGGGTGTCATCATATGCTGCCCATCAGGGGCCCCTACGGTCATCTTGAAATGTGACAGGAGATGGCCCTCTGACTGGGCCTGGGAGATGGCACCTTTCTTCCCCATGTTGTCCTTTAGTCCTGAGATCCAACAGGCTCAGCTTGGGAATTTTGGGCTTTAGGTTAGGAGAAGGGCTGTGGGGAGAGCCAGAGGCCTGCTTGTCTTCCCCGTTGGGATTCCAGATCCTTCCCTCTCTAGGGAGATATCACAGCAGGTCTAGGGCCAGGCCTGCAGGGCTGCCAGGACCCCCAATCTGAGCCTTGTTTGGGGGTAATTTCTGGCCTGTCTTGCAGAGGACATGAGGATGACTAAGGCAATATTCTGTCTGACAAGCTTGTATCTGGTAAACGAGGCTGACCCGTAAACAAATGATTGGAGAAAAAAGTTGTAGTATGTTGAAAGGCATGAGTCCAGGGCTGTGAGAGCAGGGAGGGAGTGCTAGAAGGCAGGGAAGACTTCCCAGAGGAGGGGACATTAGAGTAGGTTATTTAAGGCTGGCTAGAGGTTTATACAAGCCACAGTGACTGCTCCCACTGGTGGAGAAGGAAAAGAATAAAGTCTGCCATTGGCTGCAGTCTTGCAGCAAAGGGACCCAGACTTGTGTCTCTTGGCCAGGGTAGGATATTTCCAGGTGGGCTTGTCAGGAAGGGTCCTGGGTTGGGACTGGGGGCTTGGAGTTGGGGCTGGGGTGAGATGCCCCTGGAAATACATCATCCTGGACCAGGTGTTGGGGTTCACAGCGCTTCCCCCATTAGAGCTTTCGCTCCTGGGAAAAGATGAAGGAAGGTGTGACGGTGGGAGCGAGGAGGCTCAGACCCTCATCCCGGCCTGCCACTAAGTGGGAGAGCAACTTCCCTGCTTGGAGCCTCCCTTCCCTTGTCTGTAGAAGGGAGTGGATGACACCTGCCTCAGGGCATGTTGTTGAGAATCAGCTGGGGTGGGAGAACGCAAAGGGTGTTCAGGGAAAGTGCACAGCTCCGAGAAACACATCCCAAGCATCTGTGTTTAACACACATCTTGCACATTCTGGATCCTTCTACATCAGCACCAGTCTCCTCTAGCTACAGTCCTGGGGTCAGAGCCCCTCAGCAGATAACTGAGAAAAGACCATTGCTGGAGCCCAGGGCCCAAGGAAGTGAGTGAGAGGGATGGAGGCGGATGCTGAGCTACTCCTAAGGAAGCCAGCCTTGCACTGTGTCCTCTTTCCAGGATACAGAGGCCCCATCAAGGCAGCCGGCTCCATTACCCTTTACCAGAGGCCCCTTGGCTCTTGGGATTAAGGGGTGATCCAGAGCCCCCTTGGGGTTCTGGAAAGGTTCCAAGGAGTGATACGCTAGCCCACTGGGCCTGCTCCCTCAGCCTTTTGTTCTAGCCTGGAAACCAACCTTTTCTCTTGACCATTTTCAAGTTCCAAGAAGCCCAGTCAATGGCTACAGAGAGGCAGCCCTTCTGCTGGACTGAAATCCTCAGATTGGCAGGTGTCTCTTTGACCTATCCTAATGGGGAAGAGGGGGTGCTGGCAGTAGTGACTGCCTTTCTACCATCCCCATTGCTGCACTGCCTTGCACTACCTACTGTGTTTTACAGAGAGATGGAAACCACCAAGCCTGGCTCCCCACTCTTGTCCCCCAGCCCCAGGTGAGCACAGGTGTCTGAAATGGAAGGCTGTTCGATTGTGCATCTGGATCCCTTTCCTGAGATGGGGACCTGTCTGTCTCCTGGAGATCTGGTCTATATGCAGCAGAAGAGGTGTTTGGTAAGAAGGAAAAAGTGACATTCAGCTACACCATGAGTGGAGGTCAATCAGTGCCGTGGTTCCCAGCCCAGGCTGTACTTCAGAATCACCCGGAGATTGCAGGTGCTGCCTGGACCCTACCCCAGACCAACCGAATCAATGTCTCTGAGGGGAAGCCCAGGCATCTATATTCCAAAAAGCTGCCCAGATGGTTTGGTGCACAGTGAGGGCAGAGAACTGCTGAGCTGGAGAAGGTGCATCTTCTGGGCATTGTCCCTCTGAGGCTGGATCCCTCCTCCTGCATGCAGGTGGTGCAGGATCTGATGCCGCTTTCGATTTCCATCAAGAAAAAAATTGGATGAAACCTATTGCCTGAGTGCCTGAGCCAGAGGTGGTGGGAAGAAGCAACTGGAACATGGGAGAGAAAAGAAAGGCCCAAATATGCTGCTAAGAGGGGATGAGGGATCAGAAGGGTGGACCCCAGGTGTCAGTCAATAGGGACTTGGTATGGAGGATGAGAGAGAGCTGCTTTGCACTCTCCTCCTGTCTCTGTGTGCGTGCTTGACTGTTTGATGGGAAGACTTATTTCTGATAATGGCCAACCCTCTCATGTTTTCAGATGGTAAGAGCACAGTGAGGGTAACATTTGGGGGGTTACCCTCGGGAATTTTGGATCTAACACGCAGTGCCCTGCTGCCCCGCAGAGTAACACCATTGGGCTGAGATTCTTTTTTCACTGTGACTGTCCAAATGCTGGGCTCAGGGTTAAGGAGGAGATTGACTCAGTGTGAGCCATGGAAAACCACCAGAAAGCCATAGGGACATGGGACAACCACACTGAGACTGGCATTGCAATTTGGGGAAGAAAGAATAGAATGATCTGGGCGACGAGCCAGACTTCTGGGGCATTAAGTGAGAGCACTAAAAAGAGAAGGTCTAAAAAATTCCTGTAAAATTATCACCTGGAAATTTTTTAAAGAGTGCAGCCTCAGTGGACATCTAATTCCTTAAGAAGTTCACCTCTTTTTTTTTTTTTTTTGAAGGGGAGAGGAGGTCAGGGCAGACATGCAGGAACTCGTTCTTGGCTTTTGCCCTGTTTCAACGTCTGAGGCCGGACCCCTGGGATCTCGGCTGCTGATGTGGGACTAGATGTTGGGAACCTGCCAGCTCTGGAATCACTGGCACTAACCACCAGTTAGTTAGAACCACCACTTCTTCTGGAAACTGGAAAACGGTATTCAGACTATGCTGCTGAAAATGACAGGAAAAGATGTGAGTCATAGTGGAATCTGCACAGAAATGGCACAGGCGGCCAAGCTTGCACGCAGGGAGATGCTGCTGTTCAGGACACACGAGGAGCCAGCTAACGTGCCCCACAAGGGAGCTGTTCCTGGACCTAGAGCCATACAGGCCGAAGTGTCTGCATCACGCTGGCTCCCTGCCCTGGAGCAAGCATATGGCCACGTGGCAGGAAGGCTTTCTCCCTCCCTCAGCATTTCACCCTGGCCCGTTATATCGGAATTCCAGCCTGTTTGGAAACAGTAGTCAGAGTTGCTTCTGCTCTTCCCTCCATGCTCTCCATCGCTGAGCCTCTCTCCAAGTGTGTTGTGGGATGGGAAGAAGGACCTGGACAAGAGCAGCTGGGTACCCTTCCTTGCTCTCCTCTCAGGGCTGCCCTGCTTGCAAGGAGCCTGCGTTCCTCTCCACCTCCATGGGGCAAAGTCTACCCCTGCACGGAAAAGACCTGCAGTTGTGAGTGCAAAGTTCAATTCCAAGTGAAAGTATTAAGAGCCCAGCTGTGGATGTAGATCCAAGCTATGCTCGCCAACCCAGCCTTCCTGGCAGTAACGCTGATGGCTCTGTCTGTTCCCATGGAGGGGACTGATATTTGAGCCAGGCAGCAAAGAATGGCCCGATTGTGTTGGGAGCGAGTAAGCACTGAAAGAAGAGGAGGTGGCACGAGTGAAGCAGTGGAGGTGCCAGAGAAGTGTACCAGCAAACAAAGCTGAAGCAGAGGCTGGGGCCTGGCCACGGGATTCTTGGACGCCATGCTGAGGCATTTGAACTCATTGGACAGACATATGGGAGCCACTAAAGTTCACTTATGACAAAAATCGGAATTCTAAGACTCTAAAAACTTGACCACTGACTAGAAGGGAGGAGCGAAGGAGAGTAAGGTGTCGTGAGGAACTTTAGGGTTTCAAATCTGGCTGCATGGAAGATGTGGATGGCATTGTGTGGAGGTCAAGAAGAGGAGGCAGGCAGGGTGGGAAACAGACAAGGACCTTCATGCCAGACACGGGGGGCCTGAGCTGTTGCAGGAGAACCAGGGGAAGGGTCCAGCAGAAGCCTGAAGGAGGGAGGCTGGGGCTTTCTCAGGAGGTGAGGGGCCTGGGCTTTAGCTAGAAGGACCATCGTTACTTGAGAACAAGGCCTCCAGGAGAGAGGGCACAGTGAGATTGCGGCTGGAGACACAGCAATGAGAACACGCCCACGTGGGGCTCCAGGGCAGAATGAGTTATGAAGGGGGCAGGCAGGCAATGGCTAGAGAGGTGGGAAACCAGAAAGCAGCAGTTCAGTCTTGCCCAGATCGAGGACTGGGAGCTTTGCATAGTAAGGGTTTGATACTCTGAGTTGAGCTTAAGAAGAAGGAGGTTGTCCAAAGTGAGAAACCCACTCAGAAGTCAAAGAGGATGAGGACTGAGAGCAGCTCCTGAAGGTGGTCACTGGGGCTCCTCAGTGGCTTCAGCCATATTAATAACTTGGTTGGGTGGGAGCCAGGGGACTGAAGGGCCAACAAACAGGTGGTGAGGCAGTGGAGAGACCAGGGCAGACCCACCTTGGAAGCTGGGAAGGGAAGCGGAGAGGGGCCCAGAACTTGGTAGTTTAGGGGAGATGCAAGTGTGCTTTCAGGAAGAGTCTGCAAGTGGAGGGCGGGGAGTGCTGCTGGGGAAGGATGAGCAGCTCACCGCTTCCTTGCTGCACTCCCTCCTGGGAACTGTGTGCTTTCCTTCCTCCTGGCGGGGGTGGACAGTGGGCCACAGGGCAGCAGAGATGAGACAGCAGCCACCTTAGCAAGGCTCCCAGGCTGACTGGACTGCTGACTGCAGAGTGAGCATGGGCGTGGTGAGATTCATCGGGAAGCAGTTAGTTTCTCTTTATGTCTATGGTGGTGGCTTCATTCTTCATTACTGGGAGGGGATTGGGTGTGTTCCCTCCTATCCACATGCCCCAGTCCTTGCTACACAGCCCAGAGGGGGGCACAGTCACAGCTGCTCACCTACTGTTGCTGCAGATACCACGGACAGCTCCCGGAGCTCTCAGAAAACCTAGCGGGCAGGGGATGGGTTTGAGAGGGATACAACAGTACTTGCAATTAGAAGTGCTCCAACTCACTCCCACTCCCACTGGGACATTCTCATGTTGCCTTCAAAGTCACCCTTTTACAGACCTGACTCCCCTGTTTCCCACTGACTAAGGTGCCAGCTCCTTAGCACAGCCTGTGAGGGTCTTGCCCGTGTTACCCCTGCCTTCTTTTCAGGTGGATTTGGGTTTCTCATGACCTCTTTCCCCAACTCTCCCCTCCCCCCCAGGTCTGCAGTCCTGCCAGGCATCTCCTTGTCCTTTGAACATCTTGCTATGCTTTTGCAAATTCTGAGCCTAGTGCCCAGGGTCATCTTCTCCCTCTTGTCACACTGATAACTGCTGCCCATTGTTGAAGACCTAGCTCATAGGCCACCTCCCCTAGAGAGCTTCCTTGCTTGCCCCTTTTTCCTTTGGGGATCCTACCGTGGACATCACTGGTAGTTGAGCTGATTCCTGTATCCAGTTTTAAAAGTTCATGACAGAGCCTGGTTTTGTTTGGGTCCTCGCCACTCTCCCACATGGCCAGAGGCTTTAGGGCAAAGCTGACTCCTTATGATGCCCAAGCCTCAGGGGTGAGTCTGATAAGTCTAAAATAAGCCCAGTCCCTGTGCCAGTGATTGGTTCAGGACTTGGGAATGTATTCCATATTTGGACCAATAAGACACACAAAAATAGGTAGGCTAGGAAGCTTTCTGGAAAAAATATAACTGCTTCTAGAAGACAACTATGGGAAGAGAAAAATCAACCCTCTTTGTGCACCGTACATTGTCACATCTGGAAGGGGTGCCGTGAACGACTGTAGCTGATCACCAGACAGTAGGTGAAGCCAGAACCGGGGGAGCACAGAAGAGACAGGAAGGACCAGGGTTTCCATCACACCACCAGGCCCACGAATAGCCCCTCTGCGTCCTCTACCCCTGGGCTTCCTGCTCCATTAAATAACATGTTTTCCTTATTATTTAAGTCCGCCTTGAATAAGGGTTTTTGTTACTTACAGCCAAGAGCTTACTAACTGGCATAGTTGCAGGAGTACTATTTACACACTTGGTGAGATCACGTTGTATTCCAGACTAGGAGACCCTTGCAGGCAGGCTGTAGTGTTCGTATCTCTGTCCTGAGTCTCAGTACGGTGCTGTGGAATGCCAGGTCCAGTGTGGCTTGAATAAGTGAATGGATGAGCCCCGGTCCATTTGGACTTACTTCTTTGGATGCTGTGCCTTGAATTCGGCTTTGCCATCAGTTCCCTCTCTCTTCAAGAAGTTTCAAGTCCTTCACCAGCACTCTGTCCCTGCTCCCTTGTATGACTGGCACGGGGCAGAGGAAATCTGGGCTTCAGAGACCTGCTGGATGCCATTGAGTGGGCTGGCAGAGCCGGGGCCACAGGTCAGGACTGTGGCCAACCAGGTGCCAGGAACTGGGCCTCAGAGTCAGAGATAGAAGACATACAGCTTTGGCAGATTCACTCTCCAGGCAGACGCAGGCACAGGCTCTATACAATTGTGATTGGTGAGAACCACTGCACAAACTTGAGGCACATGTACAACCATATTTTTAAATCTGGTTGCCTGAGAGCCCACCTTTCTGGTTAGCAACTAGGCTGGGATCTCCCTCTTGAGGCTCCTCCAAACTCCTTGAATTGTTCATTGGTCCTGGTGGCATGCTTGGTCCAAATGGGCGTTGCCTTTTTCCAAACATGAAGTGCAGAGAGAGCAGCAGCCTGATGGCCCAGCACGGCTGTGACTTGCACAGCTCACAGGTTCTAGTCCTCTGACCCTAAGTCCCCTGCCAGACCACAGTGAGGCCCCAGGGGTTTTAAACCTGCAGGACTCATGTATCCAACTCACGTGCTCAGCCATTATCACCAAGAGTACAAACACTGTCCAGTGCTCTCTGGGCCTGGAGGAACTTGTGCACCGCACACATGGTTTGCCCAGATCAGCACCATCCCACGAACTTTTGTGTCCTTCTTTTCAGCCCAGGTCACCTGCCTGGGATAATTCCATGTTAAGGGATAATTCCATTTTAGGGGCCTGGATTTTAGAGCACATTATCCCTGACCTTGATTCTTAGAAAACAGAGGTTAGGCCATTCATCTCTTTCCTTTCGAAAGGCTCTGGGATTTTTATATAAATTGGGTTTCTGCCCCAGCAAGCAAAAGTTAAGGCAAATTTTGCTAAACCACTTTAAAAAAAGCAGAAACAAAACAAAACAAAACCCCCAAAGCACAGGTTTTTTTTTTTATATCTTGATCCACTTGACAGTGAACTCCTTCTAGGCTCATCTTTACACAACGTCCTCAAGTGACCCTGGGCAGGACAGAGATCGGCTTCACAAGGCAAGAGCCTGTATAGGGCAACTACAGTTAGAAAAGAGGAGGGGGTGATGAATGCTCTCCAAGGTGCATGTGTGGAGCATGGGGACAGCAAAGGAGCAAGGCTTCAGCAAAGTGAGGCCATAATAAAAAACTCTCTGTCCCTCAACATTTTATTATGAAAAAATTTAAGCATACAGAAAAGTTGAAAGAATTTTTCAGTGAACATTCCAACCAACCCACCACCTAGATTCTACCATTGCAGTTGTGTGATAACTATGTCACCCCAACTCCATTCATCCCTCTATCCATCCATCAATTAGCTTTACAGTGACTTTTATTCTTCCTGTAAAATTCACCTACTCTAAGTGCACAGTTCAATGATTTTTAGTAAGTTTACGCCTTTGTATCACCACACATCCTTTGTATCACCACACGCCTTTGTATCACCACAATCCAGTTTTAGAACACTTACTTTCATCAGCCCCAAAGAGTCCCTTGTGCTGTTAATTACTGCTCCTACGCCTGGCTGAAGGCCACCACCGACCTGCCTCCAGCCTCTGTGGGTTTGCCTTTTCTGGAAATTTCATGTAAATGGAATAATACCATACATAGTCTTGTGTGTCTGTCTCCTTTCACTTAGCATAATGTGTTCAAGGTTCATTCTTGTTGCATGTAACGGCAGTTTGTTTCTTCTTACTGCTGAGCTGGATTCCATTGTATGGATGTACCACAGTTTGTTGGCACACTCACCAGTTGCTGGGCATTTGGGTTGTTTCCAGTTTCAGGCTATTAGGAGTCATGCTGCTGTGACCCTTCCTGTACAAGCCTGTGTGTAGACATATGTTTTCTTTGCAAGGTTTTAAAGGCCAAGTAGGAGCTGACAAAGTTGTTAAAGCCAAAGGGAAGTATTCCTGCAGGATGCAGAGGATGTGCAAACGCTGAGGAAGTTAAATCCCTTGGTGTACGCAGGGGTGTATCCTGGAGGTGTGGGAGGAGGAGGTAGGCAGGGCCTGGACCACGCAGCTGGGTGACTGGGCTGGGGGGAGGCAGGTGTGGATTGTATCTTGAAGACTCTAAGGAACCTCCGAGGAGTTTTGTAGGCATCAGCGTGGTCAGAAGTGCTTTGTAGAAAGATCAATGGGTTGTAGCTGTTAGGTGAGAGATACAAGGTCCTAAACTTGGTCCTGGGTTGGGGATGTGGAGGGTGGTGGGTGGAACGGATAGACTGAAGCTCAGTGTGTGTGTGTGTGTCATCAGGGAGGGGAGGACGTGGGGTGTAGAGGGGCAGCTGGGTGATTCAGCCTTGCCCGCAGTCCCACACACATCTTCTCTAGCGAGGAGGCAGCCCCCAGCTCTCCTCTTGCCAACCTGTGTGTGGCTCTCAAGGTTAGCGCCATGGGGGTCAGTGCTGTTTAAATGTTGATTACAGACGGTGGGAGCTGCTCAGATTTCTAATTAAGATTAAAGAATGTACCCGGCTTATAAATGGTTCTCAGGAATGTATAATTTGATTAGCCAGTTTTCTCCGGGCGCTTCAATTTCTGGATTAGGAACGTGGCCTGTGATGACAGGTGGGGCCGCTTACTCACCACTTGTGAAGTTTGGGGCCTGGCAGGGGGTTGGGGGTGGGGAGGGAGGCGGTGGGGCAACTGGAGGAGCCCTGGCCTTGGGGAAATGGGCCAGGCCAGGGTGGTACTTCTTCTCTTTCTCCTCCTCTTTCTCCCCTCTTGGGAGAAGAAGGAGAAAAATGAAGGATGTCCAGCTAGACATAAAAAAGTCTCAAAATAGTAACTGTAAAATGAGCGTGCGCACCTGGATCCCACATTCTTTTATTGCTATTCGAAAGCGCAGAAGTCCAGTGCTTTCACACCTCTCTCTTCCCCTTTCTCATTTTGAGCCCAGCCTGCAGGGCCCAGCCAGTAGGACTGAGGTCCCTTTAGGGAGCACTCCTGGGCATTCGCAGGACACCCCAGTGTCAGTCATAATCACCATGACAACTCTAGGGCCCTTTTAGCGTCTGCCTCTTCCCACTGGGCCCTGGGCCCCACCAGTGAGGGGCCAGGTCGAGGACAAGCCCTGGTTGCCACAGGACCTCCTATCCCCCTGTGGGAAGCTCCTAGACTCCAGGTCGGTCACCTGCCACCCTCCTCGAGTCCCGCACCCTTCTGCCTCACGCCGCATTATAACTTTTGTGGCCCCCAAGGCACTTTGGCTTTCCCGGGCCCCTTCCTCCATTAAAAAAAATTTCTATTGTATGAATGCACTGGGAGACAGATGAGTAAATTAATGTTATACATTAAAACACTTTATTCTCTCTGAAAGCTCATTTATTTTCTTCTGATTTTAAAATAAACTAAAATATTTCCATGGGCCCCTGAAAGTGGTGTGGGCCCCAGGCCCTGAGCCTCCTGTGACGAGTGGGTAGGGGGTCCTGCGTGTTCCCCAGAGCTCCTGCTAGGCAGCTCGACTGCTCGCCAGCTGACCCAGCGACACACAGCGCATCTTCAGGGTCCCGCAAACTGCGAGCTGCTTCTCCCTGCAGACGTCCTCAGAGGAAGCCTGTGCAAGCTCTGCCCTCAGGCTGTCCCTGCAGAAGAGCAGGGGGCTTGCAGGACAAGGTGGACCCCAGCCTCTCTTCACCCCCACTTCTGAAACCAGATGCACTCCTGCAGGGAGTGCCAAACCTTTCCCACTCTCCAGCCAGGACTGTGAGATGGTCCTGCCTCGAGGGGTCTCACTTGCACTCCTACCTGGCTGACCTCTGGGGGGGGGGTGTCTCTGTGCAGTGCTCAGCTCCTGGGGGGGCAGGGGCTC
>CM052438.1:106844781-106862190 GCA_028533085.1 Varecia variegata
TTCGTCAGGATTACCTGGGGGGTGTGTGTGTGTGTGTGTGTGTGTGTGTGTGGAGTTCATTTAAAGAAGATTCCAGGGCTCTAACCAGACTGCTACATCAGAATCTCTGGCTGGGGGCAGGCATCTTCCCTTTAAGGGACTCCCCAGGTGATTTCTCCTGCACTGGAACATTTGAGAAGCCTGGTGCGGGAAGGCCATGAACTCTCCTCCTTGCTGCTTCCTTCTCACAGACCTCTGGCTGCTGCCTCTCCATTTTATCTCTGTTTGGAAGTCAACAAACGTTATTCAATACCATGCTAGGAATTGTTGGGGTGAAGTCCAACCCCTGCTTTATGGAGTTTACAGTCTTTTGTCCCAGAGGGTGGGGATTACCCTCTACCCAACCCCGCTGGGCCTCGAACAAGAGGCCTGTCCTTTCATGCTTCTGAGGAAGATGTCTGGGCACTCTTCCCCCTCCACCTGCTCCTGAAGACAACAGGCAACGTCCCTGGGCACGCTTGTTGACGGATAAATGCTCAATTCAGGAAAGCTGTGGTGAGCAACAGTATGTAAGAGTTATGTGTGTAAAGAAATATAGCTGCAGCCACTCTAAGAGGGTGGGCTTGAAGGTACTCTGCAGGGTCTGGAGATAGCATACCTGGGCTTCTGTGCTGTTAACCAGGGGAGGGGAGCCCCCCATCATCTCTGAGCCTCAGGTGACCATTAGGACCTATTCAGATAATGCATCTAAATGCAGCTTGTAAGTTGGAAGGGACACGACACCTCATTTCATTATTATTTTTCACTGGAAAGATTTCTAAGTATTGCTGTAGTTGTTCCAAGGGAGCAGCAAGAGGTGTCCCCCTAGCACTGCAGGGGGAGCAGGAGATGGACTTGGCTCTGCTTCCAGCAGGCTGTGGTGTCCAGACCTTCCACCCATCTGGGCCATATATTCATCATTGCTAATAAAGGTGGGAGAAGCAACTAGATAATAGTCTCTGCTTTATGACTTCCAGGGCAGTCTCACTCTGAGAGCAAGGCTGAGATCTGCCATAATTATGGCCTAGGACACGCAAAACCCACTCTGAGCTTGGGTTTGTGTCCCCACAGTCCTTCAGCCCTGGCCTGGGCCTTACAGGAGACCAAGACAGGGCAACAGGGTCTCTGGTCAGCAGGGGCAGAGGTTCTGGTGGCAACCCTGAGAGATCTAAGAAGACACACTCACTGTTTAGGGCAGTCCAGCGGCAGTACCAGGAGCCCACCCCGCTCTGGTCCCTGGACAGGTGCCTACACTTTCTCAAACCTGGGGGCCTCCTCAATGAGACCTTCCCGGACGTCCCTTCTCCCTTACCAGGAGTGGGGATGGATACACCTGCAGTTAGTCGTGTCTTGTACCTCGCTCCTCTCCCGCACCCCTCCAATTTTCGGTAAGGCTTGTGAAACGGATTGGGAGCCAGGGGGGGTGAGCGGCACACGGCCGCTGCAGCGCAGGCTGGCAAGGGGACACTCCCGGCTTCCTGCACAGTTCGGGAAGCCTGTTGGGACGGGGCTAATGATAATTAACACTTGGGGCGCGTTTTGTCTTCCAAGTGCTTTACAAACACGACCTAATTAGCCCGCGGGGAGGAGCGGCGCCACCGAAACGCTCTTTATTATTCAGTTCTATACTGAATGGAGCGCGCAGCCTCGGCGCGGTGCGTGAGTGCGGGCTGGGAGGAGGCGCTGCTGGGTGGGGCGCCCTCCTCTCGGCCCCACCCCCACCCCTACCCCCTGCCCTGGCTCGCGGTGGGGAGGGCCCCGCGGGGTTGCCTGCAGGGCCGAGTGCCTTGCAGTTCTGCGGTTCTTACGCATCTCGTTGAATCTTCTCCACCGTCTAGAGAGATGGGTAGGCTCTGGGGATCAGAGAGGTTAAGCGACAGGTCCAAGACCACATCGTCGATACAGGGGAGCAGCGACTCAAATCCAGGCCCTCGGCCCTGCGCAGCGAGGCTCGGGGCATCCGGCCCGGCTCCCCGCCCCAGGGCGCAGGGGCGAAGCCGGGCGGCGGCGGCGAAGGCGGGCGGCTGGCAGCGGCGTGCGCGCACTCCCGGCCGGCGGAAACTGTTGCCAGCACAAAGCTCCCCACTACACCTGAGCGGGGGGACAGATGTGCATCAATATTTATTCGGAACTCCCAGGAAACCTGGATGAAGTGTAATTATCTCAGCTCAATCAGCTCGGATTAGCATAACATCAAGTCACCCATCAGATGGAGGGTTTGATTTCGGGGATCAAAGCAACGCGCTGTAGCCGCTGATTAATCGGGGAGAAGGGAGCGGCGAGAAGAAAGCGGAGCCGGCTCCGCGAGCCACAGCTGCACCGCTTTGATGCACCGATTGTGCCAAGTTAACTTTCCCGGCCGGCTCGGCGCCCGCCCCCGCCGCTCCCCCGACCCGCTGCGCCCGCCGGCTCTGCGCGTTTTAGCTCCCTTTCTGGGCAGCAAATCGCCGGCTTTAAAATAAACTGTGACCCCCCTGCCCACCCGGGGCTGTGCTAGGAAGGAGGGTGCTTGTCTGTCCAAGATGTGCTCGGAAGCGGAGGGGCGCTGCGGGGCTCGCCTGGCGTGGGGAGCCGGCCGCACCGCAAGGCGTTCTCCTCCTGGGTCCCTCCTCCGGTGTGCGTGGGAGGCTGGCCCGAGTCCTAGTGGAGGAGGGAAATGCTTCCCCAGGCCGTCCCAGCCAACCTTTCCTACCTCACCTGCCTCGTCCCCTCCCACCACACAAAAATTACTCACATTTTCTTAACTCGCCCTGCTTTCTTATTGCGTACCTTTTGTACAATCTGTTTCCCCAGCTGCGATGCACTTCTGTCCCTTCCTGTCGCCAACCCACTCTGGCATCTTTAACTTGGAGCCCAAAGGGCATCTTGCTCTAATGACGCCTGTCCTTAGGCTTCCAGTCGTTGGTCCTTTCCCTGGAGCTAGGGGGGAAGCCTCTGTCTCAGCCCAGTGGATGGCATGGCTCTGCCCTGATTTGAATAGCCCCCTCTTCCCTGGTAGACTTTGCACTGCAGTCCCTGGAGCCCTGGTTTGGCCCTGGAGAAAAACATTTTCTGGGGGGTGGAGGATGGGCAGCTGGTTAGATTTGTGTTGATAATCAACAGGGCTGTCCTTCTGGCTTCCAGACTAACCCTCCTAATTTGTGCTGGCTTCCTCCTCTCCCCACTCCCTGGGCTGAGGGCAGGAACCCTGTCTTACTCATGTTTATGTCTTGTTGGATACAGTTCTTGGCACAGAGCAGGTGTGGACACTAGCTTTTGCCTTCTGCTGACTTGTTCACCTGACCAAGTCACTAGACCTCCCAGGAACTCAGACTACTGGTTTGCACAACTCTTTGCTGCCAGGACCTTCCTTCATAAGCCACTGCTCAGTTAAGCCACTCCCAGAGGAGAATGCCCCCAGTCAATGTTAGAGATTCCTGGAATCGTAGGGTAAAAGGGAAGCTCACAGACCCCTTCCTCATCCTCCTGATAATTTGTCTCCACCTTCTACTTAAGGGGCTGCAGATGGCCCACTTGGGCACTTGCCCAGTGTGGTATGGGCAGGGGGGCTGTGGAGGACCCACATGGCCACTCTGGCTGATGGGATGATGGCACCAGAGTCCCCTTCCCAGCCCTTCCCAGCCTCCTGTCTCACTCAGGAAACCAGACAATTGACTGCCCACATGAATGTGTAAACGAGACAATAATGGTTCTTCTCAATGTCCCCTGCCCAAGAATTTGACCTGGCCAAAAAATAAAGAAAATGTACTTGAATTCCAAAGCTTTTGCTTTGCAGATGATTTCTCAATATCACTTCTTAAGTTTTCTTTAAATTGCTTTAAAAGTGTCTACGCCTATAACTTTAGTGATCTTGATCATAGCCTCTTGAGGTACCATAAAAATGATTACATACCTGTGTGTAGCATGTGGCTATTTAGAGAGCCTCTCCCAGCTATGGTCTTGTCCGATCCTCCCAGCAATCTTTGAGAGATAGAAATCAAAGACGGTTGTCTCCATTGGACAGAAGAGGGGATGGAAACTCTAAGAGATAGAGGGATGTGTCCAAGGTCACAGAGGCAGGTGTAGCCAGGTTTGAGCATGGATCTCCTGGTGGTTCAGGCTGTGATTCTCTCCATCATGCTGTGAAGCTGCGTATTTTTGTTTTAGAGAATGTTGAATAGGCCATAAGAGGCAAGGAGACTTGCTCAAGGTCTCAGGCAAGTCACCGGTGTAGGACAGTTTTCTGCCAGTTCCTTCTCTCCTTGATGCCATGGCATTGCCTAGGGTGTTTGGATGCCGGAATTCTCCCCCTCCTCCTGGAAGGGCCTGGAAGTCAGTGTGCGGGAACCCAAGGGATGTCAAAGTGAGACATGTGTATCCATTGGTATTCTCTGGCATGTAAACCCCTTGAGGGCAGATACCATCTTTATTTTGTTCCCTACTATGTGCCAGAATCAAAGGTCAGTGCCTGGCATGTAGTAGGTTCTCAATAAATAGATGTAGAATAAATGAAAGGAGGAAGTAATGAAAGAATAAGGGAGGAAGGAAAGGAGAGAGGGAGGGAGGATGAAAGGATTGCCAGTCCTGGCAGGGGGCTGTGTCTTTAGAGTGGGTGGGCATGTGCCCAGTATGCTGGCAGAAAGATGATTTATCTCCATTCCAAATCTCTGCTATGCAACATCGTGGATTTCTCTCTCCCCTTTAATTAAGAACTAAATATAGATCTTAATTAAGACACTGATGAATTTAATTTAGAGTGGCATTAGGGCCTTAACTTGCAGAGCTCAATGCTGTGTTTGTATAATGTGGGATATAAGCTAAATGAGTGCTTGCTTGTTACCACCATAAATAATTCCCTTGCAAATCCCTTTTGAAGCGTGGCTAACACTGCCCCGCCCCCACCTAGAGGATGTTCTTGGACTCCCACTGCCTCGCCCTTCTGCATTTGTCCACAGCTCGAGTGGTGCTGTCTTGTCCCCATACTCTGATCAAACTGGATCCTTTCCCCACCGCAGCTGTCTGGCTGCCTCTGTGTCTTTGTTCACACAAGTCCCTCACTGGGAAGGACTTTTCCCTCTCTCCAAGCCTGTCAGGAGGACCCCTCCCCTTCCTTCCAGTTCCAGCCCAAGGGCTCACATCTGGTGAGACCCTCTCTGCTGCTCTCTCCCTGTCTCCTGATGGCTCAGCCATGAGGTGTGAGCTCTGAACGCCCACAGGGCTTTGCAGATGCCAGCACTGACTGCATGTGCTATTAATTAGGATTGCACACCTGTCTTTCCTCCCAGGCACCACTTGGGGAGGGAGTGGCAAGCACAGGGCCTGCACACAGTAGGTCATCAGGAAGAGGCTTTCACTTTGGTTTCCACCATAGAGCTCAAGGAGCCAACCTCTCCATTTCAGTCCACTTCAAAAAGCATTTGTTGAGCACTAACTGTATGCCAGGCACCGTGGTCGGGCCTGGGAGACCCTTAAAATTTCTGCAGTGGGTCAGAAGCTAAATGAAGTTGCATGCAAGGGTGGGCAGGCCGTCCGGTCACACTGTGTGGAGTGGCAGAATGTGGCTTGGGAACATCTCATTCATGGCCCCATCTCCCCTCTGATACCAAGAGAGGGGCCACAGCATGGTGGCTCAAAGCTGTTTCCCTAGAGTCTGGCAATTTGGGGCTGGACACAGTTACCTCATCTGGAAAATGGGTTGTTATGAGGCAAAATGAGATTTGCCTCAGGGCAGTACATGACATGTAGTAAGTGCTCAGTAAATGCTAGTGATGTTGATGGTGGTGTCCTGTTGACATGCTGACCTGTTGGAGATTTGGTAACTTTCCACCAAATGGAGGAGCACAATGTATAATTCATGCTTTGTGCCTAGGAACATTGGGGTCCGGGGATGACTGGCCTCTTCAGGAACTCCATGCTTTTGATCCACATTGTGGCTCTGGGCTCTTCCTCTGCCATCTGTGCTTCTCACTCAGCACAGGGGGTGTGGGATGGAGTGATTTCACCCCCACCCCCGCTTTGTCATCTGGGGTGACTCAGTCCCCAGGCTCCTCCTCCCCTCTTTCCTAGCCTCGCATTGGTGCAGTTTCACTGCAAGTGTCTAGAGAGTGGGGACTCTGTTTTTCAAGCACACCCCCCTGTGGTGCACATAGCTCTTTCATGTGGCAGCGGTGACTGTCTGTGGTTTGAAGAACTGAATCATTTCCCTGAACCTACTGCCCTGCCACAGCACTGTCCTAGGCACTGAGTGAAGGGGGCCCCTTTGGAAATGTGCAGATTCAGTTCTCCTCTCTCTGTCGCTCCCTGTTGGCCCGTATTGAACACTGCCTAGGAGGCTCCAATCAGGGCTTTTTTAAACCTTGGCACTATTTTTTATCCTGGGTTGGATAATTCTTTGCTGTGGGGGGTGTCCTGTGAGTGGTTTAGCAGTTCCCTGGCCTCTACCCACTAGATGTCAGTAGCACCCACCCCAGCTGTGAAACCCAGGCACTCACTTCACCTCCTTCAGCCTCAGTTTCTTACCTCTAATATGTCGATAATCATACCTTCCTCTTAGGATTACTGTCAAGTTCTTAGCACAGCGCTTGGCACTTGGTAAATGTTCAATAAATATTAGCAAATATTCTTTTGTAGATGCATGTTCAAACTTAACATTTTTGCATGCCTACTAAGTACCCAGTAATAGTAACAGTTAGTAATTATTGAATGTATGTGCCAGCCACTGTTTTAACGCATTGACTCGTTTGTCTGACCCTCACAGGAATCCACATGGTTATATTATTCGAGTTATTCAGATGAGGAACAGAAGCACAGAGGGTGAACGAGTTTGCTAGTAACTCGAGGTGTGGGGATTCGAATCCAAGCCAGCGTGGCTGCAGAGCCCGTGCTCATAACTGCTGTGCTGTGCTGTGGCACCGAGCTCTGAACAAGAGCTTTAAGCTCTGTGTCATTTATCAGTCACCAGCCCCCTCTCCAGAGACACCTCTTTCTAGAATTATGCCATACAATTCAGTTGCCAGCACTCGCATGTGGCTATTTAACTTTCAATTAATTAAAATTTAAAATTCAGTTCCCCAGTCACGTTAGCCACATTCCGAGTGGTCAGTAGCCAGCACTATGTCGTTAGTGGCTATGTCCCAGACAGCACAGACACAGGACATTTCTGTTGTTGCGTACTTCTACTGGACAGCTCTGTTCTAGGGACTGCGGCAAATAAATTTCTTTCCCCTAAGGAGTGTTTTAATGTCCTTTTAGATAATTGGTGTCAGCCAATCAACATCGTGCCCAGAGTTGTATAGCTACCAGAGTATTCCGTTCATTTAACATTTATTAAGTCCCAACTACGTGTCTGGAACAGCATTTGGGACTGAAGAAATAAAGATAAATAAGTATAGTCCTTGCTCATAAATGTAATTTATAATAGCATTAAGGCGTTAACTTGCAGAGCTCAATGCTGCCTTTGTGTCATATGGCTAAATGAATGTGATAGGTGCTAAATTTGTGTGAGAGCACAGATGTCACGGTAGCCAGGGCAGGGTACAATTAATTCTCTCGGAGTTGGGCTAGGGTCTCCCTTGGAGGAGGGTCCCAGGAGCAGTGTTTTGAAGGATGCCTGGTAGTCCTTGGGCTGGCAGGTACTGGGCAACATCCTCGCAGTCCTGAGGATGCTCAAATTCTCTTTGCCTGGAATTTCTGCTGTAGAAACTTGCAGCAGAGGGTCGTGCTATTAGGCAGGTCGGCATTATTTAAAGGAGAGTGGTGAATTGATAAAGAAGTTGCATTCCAGGTGAACCCAGAGTTGAGCCCAGTGAGTGGGATAGGAAGCACTGAGACAGAAAATATCAGTGTTACCTCTGCCTGTGCCCGTGGAGACCCCAGCAGCCTTCTTTCCTAATTCCAAGCTGAGCCCTTCCTCCTACCTCCCTGGAGTTCTCAGCCCCCACCCCATACCATGTCAGCTGACCCTGCCCGATTGCCTATCTTCCTGGTCCAATTCAACACTCCCCTAGCTCAGAAATTGCTTGGCGATATTGGGAACAATGAGGCCTGACTCTGTTAGTTCAGAGCAAAATGGCTTTTTTTTTTCTTTTAAAGGGTATTGCATTCCTGGTGATGTATGGACAAGTCAGGAGAGCAGAGGAGGGCTGGGGCGGGAGGGGAAGAGGAGGAGCTGGACTCCAGAGTGGCTGGAGGCTCGTTGGGCAGCAAAGGTGGCAGCTACTGCTGATGCATGCGCTCTTGGTCCTGCTGAGCTGGGCCCAGGCTGAGCCGGGTTACGGAAGTCCTGGGTGCTTGCTTGGCTGGGAGGGGTGAAGCCATCAGAGCTGCCAAGGAGCCAGGGTCTGTGGAGAGCTCATTCCTCCTAGGGAGGTAAGAGAGGCATCAAACTTAGCTCCCGTCTTGTCCTATTGGACAAGAGTGAGGTAGCGAGATGTGCTGGAGTGAGACAGTTTCACTGGGAGCCACACTCAGCCCAGAAACTGGACGTGATTTGTCTAGGGTCACACAGCAGGTTAGTGGCTCCTTTACTAGAACCCCGGGAGGTGTGTGTGTGTGTGTGTGCATGGTGTGCATGGTTCATTCCTTTTTATTGCTGAGGAGTATTACACGGTATACACACATAACACAGTTTGTTTAACTGTTCACTTGTTGAAGGACATTTGAGTTGTTTTTCTAAGCTTTGGCTGCAAGTGTTTATATTTGTTGGTTTTAATTAACTGACTGTATTTTTTAGAGCAGTTTTAGATTTATAGCACAGTTAAGTGGGAAGTACAGAGAGTTCCCACATATCCCCCTCCGCTCCCCCTCACGGTTGCCTGTGTTATTCACATCCTGCGTTAGTGTGGTACATTTGTTACAATTGATGGACCAAAACGGATACATTAATATTAGCTAAAGTTCACAGTTTACATTAAGATTCACTCTTTGTGTTGTATATTCTATGGGTTTTGACAAACGCACAATGTCGCGTATCTGCCATCACAGTATCACACAGAATCGTTTCACTGTCCTAAAAATCCCCCGTGCTCCACCTGTTCATGCCTCCTTCCCCCCAGAACCCCTGCAACCACAGATGTTTTCACCGTCTCTACAGTTTTGCTGAGCTTTTTTGTTTGTATCTCTTTAGAATTTTCTAGGGGTTTCCCTCTTGGATCTCTGGGCCCACCCATGCCTCACCACAGATCCTTCTTGGAACCCCGACCCCGTGGGGAGTTAGTTCCAGGGGTGCGTGAGCAGCCTGCAGATGGGTTTGAATTGCTTTCTTTTAAGGACCGGCTATTGTTGGAACGGGCTGATTCAGCGCCATTCCCCCGGCTGAGCTGTGGTCTCAAGAGGGCTTGGTGCTCTGGGCCCTGTTTGGGGTGAGGGAGAGCAGAGGAAGGACCCTGTCAACTGAGAGCTCAGCTCCGGGGGCTTTTTCCAACCCCGAGGCCCTCGGGGACCCCAAGCCCTCGGCTCCTTTACGCCCACGCTCAGAAGCCAGCTGCCTGGCCTTTCCCTCCCCACGCCTCCGGCTCAGCCTGGGGCTGCCTCCCAGCTTGCAGGCTCCCCTCTAAGTCCCACTTTCATTTCTAAACAGACAGGAAAATAAGCAATTGGTTTTGGATATCACATAAGCTGGGCAAGAGAAACTTAATAAGGCAAAGAGCAGAGGGAGGTGGCTGAAGATCTTAAATTCAGAACTACAAAAAGCCCACCGTTTCCAGCTCAAACGGAGACACCTGCAAAGCCGCTGTGATCAGAGAGATGGTGCAGGTGGCCCTAGGCCCTCGGGAGACGACTAGTCCAGCCAGCCGGGGCTGTGATGTCCCACTGGAGGCTGAGACCAGGCAGGGCTCTTCTGCCTCCTCCCCGCCCGGCTCCTGAGGCCTTTCTGCACCTCCGCAGTCACACTTTCATTTGATTCTCGAACAACCCTTGGAGGCGGGCAGGCTGGGACTTCAGACAGTCAAGGGCACGCAGGATGTAGGGTGGGAAGGACCGGAGAGATGAAAGTCAACCGCCCTCACTTTACAGATGAAAGAACCCGGGGTGAGGACGTGCTGTCAGTGCAGAGCAGGGGCTGCAGCTCGGTTCCCAGTGGCCAGGGCAGTGTCGCTTCCATTGTTAAGCATGGGACCATGGCACGGTGCTTTGCAGGGTGTCTGTGGTCACCACTGTGTACTCTGCACACTCCAGATGAGGAAACTGAGATATGGAGAAGTGACTCTCCCTTGAGCGGGACTTTGGGCTCCTGGTTTGGTGTTCTGGACTGTTGTGTGTCTTCCTTATGGTTCTACCCATCTGGCCCATTTCAGGTTCAGTAGACTGTCCAGATGAGGCTAGTGTGTGTGTGTGTGTGTGTGTGTGTAGGGGAGGGAAAGACAAGGATTGTGGGCATAAGTGGTAGGGAGGGGTAGCTGTGACTTGGCAGGAGGAGGTGGAAGGTTAGGAAGAGCCTCAGGATCCTGCCATACACTTGGCCATATGCCGGCTTCCCAGGCTTGGGAGAAGTCCAGGTAAAGGAATCTGGGCTTTACTGAATTATCAGTGGGGAGCCATGGATGGCTCTTGAGCTGGAGAGGGCATGATCAGACGGTTGCTTGAGGAAGATTATTTGGCAGAGTTTCACGGGGTATATTTGAGCAGAATCCAGGTGGTGGCAGTGGTCTGGGTAGAGGTGAGTGGCCTTGTGAATAGATGTAGGGTGGGTGCTGGAGAATCTCAGAGAAGAGACAGACATAGTTCCCAGCTGTAAGCCTGGCTGGAGACATAAGACCAGTAATATATGTGAAAAATGGAAGAAATGTCTAAGAAGAATATTTAATAAACTGCCAAATTGTGTATGGTCAAGTACCAGATTACATGTTTTGGGCTGATAGAAAGGGATGAATCAACAGGGGCTGGAGAGAAGGAAAAGGCTTCTTGGACCAGGTGAAACTTGACCTGATGCTTGAACACAGGGAGGATTTGAGTCAAAAAGGATGAGAGATAAGAGCAGGGGTCTCTGGCAGGGAACAGTATGAGTAGGGGATGTGTGATTAGACCCTGAAGGCAGGAACCAGGGCCAGGCTAGGCTGAGCTAATCATATTATTTCTGGATCAGGTGTACTATGAGACCCTGGTTGCTGGGGCTTGGAGCTGGGGGTCACTGGAAAGGCCCAGGTGAGGCCCCGCCATGCCCTTTGGAAGGCTCCAGGTCTTTAGGCCAACCAGCCTGGATTTTCACAAAGTCTTGAACAGGCCAACTTCGTCTCTTCTGGCTAGTGAGAAGCCAGAACTCTCGCCCCACCCTCTATGCTCAGATGGGTCCTTCTGCAGGAACCACAGAGAAGAGCTCAGGGAAGAAATGCAGGTCCTGGAGTGAGGTTCTGAGGAAGCAGCCTGAGCTGTAGGAGTCAATGAAAAAGTCATGTTTTTGAGATCTTGTCTGGTCCTGTCACCTGGTCCTGTGTTTCCAGGGGCTCAGCAGGGGGCCCCCGGATTTCTACAAGGTAACCTACACTTTGGGGTCCAGAGAGGCAGCAGTCCCTGGCACCCAGCCCTCCCCTCCCACTCTGCCCTTGGTGGCCTCACCAGGGGACTTCTCCTTTAATGTCCCTTTGGTTGTTTTTGAAATGGGACTTTGTGGAGGGCAGACCAAAACTCAATTCACGGACACAGTCCTGGCCTGATTCTGTAGTACCAGGTGCAGGGGCAGGAGAGGTGGTGGGAACCATCCCTGCTGGGTGCCCATCAGCCCCACCGCCTTCCTCCATCTGAGAAGACGGGGGGGGGGGGGGGCCCGGAGCAGGTGAACACCCCACTCGCCAGCGGGCAGGCTGGCTGGCTCTGCCTCCTCGTCCTGGCGCTGGAATCCAGCTCTAGACTGCTGTAGACATGTACCGAAGCTCCAGTTTTGATCTCATGGGGGTCAAGCTGTGGGGAGATGGATCCAGGACAGCAAAGGGATAAGGAGCATTTAGGACTAGGTGATTTGACCCTATGTCTCCCCTCTCCCTCAATTCTTGTATTTGTTCAGGTGACTAAAGGCCAAGTTGCTGGTCAGTACCTCTTGGGAGGGAAACTTGAGTGACTAAAGGGGAACTTGCAGCCTGGGAGGGAAGACGAGCGCTGTCACGGCTCCGTGTGCACGTGGCATGACGTGTGGTACCATTTAGGGAGACTGCTGCCTCCCAAACCCCTCCCCACAGCACACTGAAGCAGGGGTCAGGGCACAGGTTGCAAGCTGGTTCTAGTTCTGGCTGTAGAGTTGGCACCTATCTCGGCATCATTGCAGGATGGGTCTTTCTCCCTCTGTCCAGGGGTGTGCAAAGGCTATTCTGCTGCCTTTGGCTCAAAGCTCGTTCTCAGATGACTTGTGTACTATTTACAGAATAGTAAAGTCTCGCCACTTGCCACTTGTAAAGAGCTGGCACTTGGACTCAGACATGCTGGGATCAAATCCCAGCTCTGCCGCCACTTAGAAGCAGGGATGGGACATTGGTGGGTCAGGTCGTGGCTCCCAGGGTGGGGTGCAGGGCCCGGAAGGGACATGCTCTGACTGTGGGGTGATTCGTGGGGGGGGGCAGTTTTGTGAGAAGTGGGTCCCCAAGCATAGGCACGAGGGCTCGCACAGACCGGAGACGGAGAGCCTCCTGTCGGCATCTTGGACACCGGCCAGCGTTTCTGCATTCTTCACGCAGCCCGGGAGATGAAAGAGTGAACAAACTGCCAGCCCTCTGGCCCCTGGGCCTCTGAACTGAGGAAATGGCTGAATAATGGATGAGGCCAGAGCACTTCAGAGAGGTGGCCCTGGGGACGGTGCGGGCAAGGGGAGAGGTATGGACAGGTGTGGGGGGTGGCAGCACTGGCATGTGGCGAGACGCCAGGAGTCCTGATGAGGTCTGTGGCTGTGGCTTCCGCTGCAGCTTGGAGCGACTGACTTGCACAGAGACACGTGGCCACGAGAGCTGGTGCACGGACTGTGCTGCAGCCCCTCAGCCTTGCATCTCTGACCTCCTGGTGCTGGCCCTGTCGTATGCCTACCTTGAGCCCTCTACCGAGAAAGTCTACTTGTGACTTTGCTGAGATACTTTGTGCAGCTGGATTTGGGCTGGATCCAGGGAGCCCAGTGAGGGCTGCAGGACGAGAGACGTATTCCGGGGCATTTTGAGAAGGGCGAGGTTGGCCAGGAGGGTGGTGGTACATACATGTGACTTCCGGCAAGTGTCAGACAAGGGCAGCTTGCATGGCGGTCCCCAGAGGGAACTGAGGGTCCCCAGGGCGTCCTGCCAGGTACGTGCTTGCTATTGGTGATGAGATGCTCTCTTTGCCTGAGACAGTCCGTTTCATTAAGCAGCTCAATTACCAGGGTGTTGAAGCACGTGACCCGGAAGTCCCCCGCTTGTTTTCTCTGTTGTTTTTATACTTTCTGCATGGCGGAAAAGGGGCAGCAGCTCCTAAAACTCAGCCGGCAGAAGTAAGAACACACACCTGTGTCGAGCACTTGCCTGTACCAGGTTCTTTTTTCACTGAGTCCGCATGACATTTCATGTAAGTCCCAGTATCTCCCCTTTTGAGGAGCAATAAACTGAAGTATAGAGAGGCTGCGAAGCTCGACCCAAATCACACAGCTAATAAGTGGGTGAGCTGGGCCCAAACTTATGTGACTGAGCTGAGAGTTGAACCCAGGTCCCTCTCATGCCAAACTGGATCTTAGGGAGGTTATCATCCCTCTAATGGGCATTTTGAGGGTCTCTTAGGCAGGCTCACTGGTGGGGTGGCTTCTCAGGTGTGCCCATCACTCCAGGCCCCCAGCTCTCTCAAGCCCTTCTTGGCTTCAGGGAACTACTAGAGCACGTTTTGGACAGGGGAGGCTGCCTGGGCCAGGACCCCCTTCCCAGGAATCCTTTTCCCCCTTCTTGGCAAAGCCTGGTTGACGCAGGGGGTGTCCTGTATTTGCCAGGTCGTTCCCAAACACCTCATAGTTCTTCTCCCTGGCCCTGTGCAGGGACACTTTTCTGGGCTTTCTCTCTGCCAACACCAAGCACGCCACCAGAGCAAGCCAGGGACCCCTTCCAGCCTCCTCCCAGCTCACAGCAGTTGGAGGTACCATCCCTGGGCTCTGATTGGCCCAGGGCCCTCCTGCACACCTTTCCCACAGGTGGCAATCAACCCTGCCATGTAAGCCAAGCTCTCCAGGGCCTGCCCTGGTTGGTTGCAGTAAATACTGGCCAGGTCAAAGCCGCTTTGTGTAGGAAAAAAGCTGGGCATGGTCCCTCCTGCTCCACCAGGTACCTGCATAACTAAGCTGAAGAGCTGGAGTGAGGCTCTTCCCAACTCTGGCCCTGGGAAAGAAGGTTTGGAGGAAGGTTTTCAGTGTTGGTGTGAACGAGCCTGGATCACTAGAGGGCTGGGAAAGTCTTGGGAAGTATTAGTACTTCCCTGTGCACACTACCCGGGGCTTGGAGGTGGGGGGAGGATGGGGGAGGCAGAGGAAGACCCCTTCTCAACGGAGCTTTTGCTGAAAGTTTGAGGCTACCCTGCCCCACACAGAGGCTTTGCCAGCCAGGCCTGGCCCCACCCCAGCGGCCCCTCCTCCAGGCTGGCCCCTGGGCGCCTGGCTCCGTTCTTGACACCCTCCCTCCCTTGGGCTGGGCTGGGCTCTGAGCTGGCCCACACTGAGAGGCCTCCTGGGCAGGGCTGTGTCAGAATGGCCTTCCAAGCCTGGAGATTCCCTGCAACCCAAATGCACATGTCACCACATCTCACAACAAATTTCACTGTCGTTCATGTTTTATTAGTATAAGTGCCTTAAAAGCAGATCAGAGATTCAACTAATTTGCTCATTAGTAAAAGGAAATTAGCCATTTGAGATCTGTTCTAATAAAATTAGCTTGGTGACAAATGCTTTGTTGCCGTGTTTATTAGATTACCATACTCCCTGCATTTTAAAGGCCAGAGCAGTCGTCAGCGACTCCTCAGGGTATACTCCTCCTCATTTCTCTCTTCCTCTTTTTTGTTCTTCGTTTCAGGCCTGTGGAGACTTTTTCCCTTTCAAGGCTAATTGGGAAGGCCTGACCCAAATCTGGGCTCAGTTCACACAATCCCATAAACCCCAGGAGTGCCCGGCTCTCCCCCCTCCCCCTCTGCTCCTGCCACCAGCCCCAGCCCCTCGCTTTTCCGCGTTGCTGGTCCTTTAAATGGAACTGGCACCCCTTCGGTCCCCTCGCCCCCAAGGCCAGCAACAGGCCTGCAGCAGCAGCCCTCCCTGCCTCCTCTGGGGCTCCTTGCCCCTTGGAACCTTCTGGATTACCCTCCGGTGGAAGAGCACCCTGAGAACACTCGCCTGGCTTGCCCCAGTCATTTGTTTCCATTCCCCTGGAATTGACCCGTCCCCATCAGCGTGGTCAGCTTCCCTGTTCTGTCCTGCGCACGTGTGCTTGACTGTCTGAATCTCAGCCAGTGTGGCCAGGAAACTCACCAAGCTGCCCGTCATTCCGAACCGCCTGGGGTCCTGCCTGTGTCTGAGGCTGGCCGACCAGGGACGCGTGGACCACGGGAGGCTCTTAGTCAACCCAGGACTGTCCCAGCACCCCACGGCGCTCTGCTGGCACCTCTTTTTGGCAGCATTTCATCCCACTGGATGTACACTTTTCACAACCACCCTGGGCACTTACTCTGTGCCGGGCACTGGGGGTGGCCAGCGCTTTGTTTGCCTTCTTTCAATCTAATCTTCTGGATGACATTAGGAGGCAGACCGCACTGTTGCTTTCATTTTAAAGATGCAGGACTGACATTTGGAAAGTTTCCGGAGGTTACCCTGCCTGGAAGCTGCGGAGTGAGAGTTTGAAGGCAGGCTGTGTGTCTCCGGAGCACCGGACTCTCACCACCAGGCGACAGCGTGTGTGGGTGAATGCCTGCTCCCTGCCCGCACTGGTGCATGACGTGTGAGCTTCCTGAACATGTGTCTGTGCCTCCATCCCCTCTGCATCCCTCACAGTGCCTGGCACAGGCGTGGCACGTAGTGAGTGATCGAGTGAACAGGTGGCTTGGGGAGGGATGGTCAGACAGCACAAACTACCCCGGGATCGGAGGCCTGTTGCAGGGGCTCCCGGGACAGTCTGGCAGAACCTGGGTGCTCTCCCTTCTCTCCCTTGATCGCCAGCGGCCCCAGCCCCAGCCCCGCTTTGCCCCTCCCGGATTTCTCCTATCCTGGTGCAAATCAGTGGCTCAGCCGACAACGATGTGTTTATCTCACAGGATGTGACTCTGAATATTAGAATGTCAGAAGTGGCTGCCTTCGCAATAAGTTGCTGTCAGAGAGGAAATAAAAGGGGAGTTGCAGTTATTTAATTTAGAGCGTGCTGGCGACAGGCTGGGCCTGAGGACTCGCTGCAGTCTCCCCAGCAGCCGGGGCATCAAACCGTGGGACCCTGCCCTGATTCACATCCTCCTTGGGCTCCCTCCAGCCCCCATGTCCCAGGTGGGTTCCCAGCTTGAGCTACCCTCACCGCCCCTGCCCTCCACGCCGGGCCCTAGCTCCACCTTTTGCTTCTCCAGCCAGGGGTCCAGCCCTTCCCAGCCTCCCAGTTCTCCTGCACCCTGCTCTGCCACCCTTGCTCTGTCCCCCCACCTCCCTGCCAGCCCACCTTCTCCTGGCCCCTTTCCTGTCCTTTCTCCCACAGTTATCTACCGCTCCTAGAAGGCAGATGTGATTTCTCCCACCTTAAAGAACAAGGACATTGAAGCTCAGAAAGTCTAAGCATCCAGGGCTTCAGATGCCACACAGCGACACAAAAGGGGGACGGGAATGGGGGTTCAACAGTTCCTCACTGAGGCCTCCAGGGGCTAACCTCTGGAACTATCCAAATGACTGAGATGCAAGGTTCTGACCCTCAGGGTGATGTGGGGGGGGTGTCCCTGAGAGGAGGGGGGAGTGTGGGGGAAAGGCATGATGAAGAGGGAACTGGGGTGGCAGCCCCAGCTCAGCCACTTGCCAGTTTAGTGAGCTGGGCGGGTGGTTCACCTCTCAAAGCCTCTTCTGCATCTTGAGCACGTGGCTATGGAATGGCTCACAGACTATGGTGAGGGCCAGCGGACTGATTCAAGTGCTAGCATGGTGCCAAGCACACAGTAGGCACCATGTTTCTTCTCCTTGAGAGGCAGCTTAGACCTGAAGCTTGCAGGGGCTCTCACCACACCCCCAGCAGTCTCTGGCCTTCCTTACCCCACTCCCCCAAATCCAATGTGGAGTGGTAAAGCGGGCTTCAAGTTGGAAGCTGTCTTGGCCCTTCAAATGTTTTTTCCTACCCTTTCTCTTTCTCTTCTCCTTCTTGGTCTCTCATGACAGGTACATTGGTACAACTGAGGTTGACCCACAGGTCTCTGAGGTTCTGTTCATTTTCCTTCAATCATTTTTTTCTCTTTGTTCTTCAGATTGGATAATTTCTA
>CM052438.1:106862690-106933966 GCA_028533085.1 Varecia variegata
TTCCTACAATAGTCTGAATTCCACTTTTTAGGGGCCAAATGGTCAAGTCCATTCCATAGCAGCTCTTTAAGTATTGGATAGTTTGTCCTTGTAAGTTTTCTATATGCTAGATAAGTCTAATTCCTTTCATATTTCTCCTATGACATGATTTGAAGTTCGTCTCATCCTGGTTGCCCTCCTCTGTCTAAATTCCTCTAAAGCATAACACTCAGAGTGGAACCCTGTTCCCAGGGGAGGGCTGAGCCTGCAGAGTCAGACAGGGCTATGGCTGTCTTCATTTGGGGCCTCATGTCTCCATGGAAGCAGCCCACATCCCATTAGCTTGGCTGGTAACCCCTTTGCAATGTTGACTTTCTGCTGTCTGGAGCCCCTAAGTCCTTTTCTCAAGGACCAGATGAGACCTTAACCCGGGACCATCATCCATGGCCCTGGAGATGCTGGTCAGAGGCTGTTACCACCCTCCACTCTGTGCCTTTAGTTAAGAAAATCCAACCTGCTAAACTTTTCTGAGCAGCCCTAATGTGCTGAGCCTTGGGTGCTTTCTGCTCCCAAGAAGAGACAGATGCCACAGGGTGCACTGGTCACATAAGTGTCCTGTGAGGGTAAAGCTATCTCCCTTGGTTCCTGGCCTCTTGGTCTGCCCTTCCTTCCCCCTGCTCTCCCTGGGTCCTGTCCCCTGTTTTTGCAGTTTTACACTTGCTCTCTTTCCTGGCCCACATGTGCAGGATGGCTCTGGGCTGAGCCTTGGTGCTGCCGGCTGGAGAGGTGGGCAGCTGATGGCTGCAGCTGTAGGGGAGGGTGCTGAGGTCTCCCCAGCCGCGTCCTCCATCCTCAAGGCGGGCAAGTTGTCCAGCCTCCCACCCCCAGTGGGGGGAATTGGTTCCTCCCAAGTTGGTGGTCAGACGCTAGGGAGAGAGATCCATCTTCACTGGCCTTCAGAGGCTACTCACAGCCTCAGCAGGGGCCTGGGCTGGATCTGGTCCTGCACACTGGTGCCCTCTGCCAGCTCATTATAACTGTGCAAACAGGGGCTCCAGCCAGGCCCGAGGCCTAACCCAGGCTCTGTGCATTTTAGCTGTGTGCCTTCCAGAAGGCTACTGAACATCTCCAAGCCACAGTGTTAAAGCCTATAATATGGGGACAGGATTTCCGTCTGCCAGAGTTGATGTCAAACTTCACAGAAGTTACCACGTGGCCTAGTGCTCACATAGGGCCATGCATGTTGTAAGGCACAATCGTTTTTTATTGCAATCTTTCTACCGATGGTAAAATGGACACTATCCGGGGTGAGGAGTTTGAGTAAAGTGGGGATGGCTTGGGGGTGGGGTGGTTGAGGCTCGGCGTCCTCAGGGGCTGCCGGGCTCCCTCCCAGGGCCAGGCCGCGGGGGCTGCTGCCACCGCTGCTGCTGGAGCTGTCGACTCTGCCCCGGGCTCTAGTGACACGGCAAGTAAACAGCAGTTGTCAGAGTTGATTTAACGTTGATATTTTTATCACATATCAGGGCCTGGCGCCATGGCAAGGAATGACAGTAGCAGAATGCTAAATAATTTCTCTAAATAATGTAGGCTCCCCGGGCTGCCTAAAGGGAGGAGGAGCCGGGGAGACAGGAGACTCTGGCTCGGTGTTCTGAGTTTGTGCGAGGGACACTTAGTCCCCTCACCCTGGGGTCCTGCTGCTCCAGCCCCATGTGGGCTGGTCCTGGGAGAGTGGAGCTGACCACAGGGCAGCAGAGGGAGACAGAGCCAGGGCTGGGAGGAGAGAGGGAGAGAGAGAGAGAGAGAGAGAGAGAGAGGCTCAGACTCAATAAGTACTTATTAATTTGATTTGAAAGGAGACAGAGAGGGAGGAAAGGGAGGACAAAGAAGCAGAGGGAGAACAGGAGAGCCAGAGACAGAAGCAGGAGAGAGAGGAGAGGGAGGTGCAGACCAGGGACATGGAGGGCACAGGGAAGGCAGGGGACGGAGAGTGGGGGAGTGGGACAGACAGATGAATGGGAAGGAGGACACCCTGTGGTGTAGGAGCCAAGGACAGCAGTGACAGGGGCTTGGCCAGGGCCCAGGGAGGGAGTGGGAGGGACAGAGGTGTGGCAGGAGGGCAGGTTGGGGACCCCAGAGGGCTACTGCAGCAGTGTCAGGCTAGGCCAGGGCCCCAAAGGGTGAAAGCCCTGTTATTTTCAACACCCCCGTCACTCTGTTCCTCACTCCCCTGACCCCCAGCTTCCTTCTGGGCTCGGAGTTATTCCTCTGGGCCTTTGGAGAGGCAGAGAGGTCAAGGCTGTTCAGGTTCAAAGCCTTCCCAGGTGAGCTGGGCCACTCAGCCCAGCAGCCAGGGTGGGGAAGCCCCACTTCTTCGGGACAGGGAAGGGGGCGTTTCCCTTGGGAAGGGTCCCACTGGCTGCTGACAACTCTAGGCCAGCACAGGCCAGTGCCTGAGACCAGCAGCAAGACTTGCAGTCCTCTGTCTCCCTCCGAGAGCATGTGGGTCTCTGGACGGGGAGTGTCTTATTCACCTGTCAGTTCAGCACCCAGTGAAGTGCCTGGAATGTATTAGGTGGTCAATTCATATTCATGGGGTGAATGAAGGTGTAAATGAACCATCTCAGGGTGAAGGAGACATCAGAGATGTAGATGGCCCTGTCCTACAGCATGTTTGTGACAGACCTGGGACACACAGACACCTCTAGACAGGGCAGAGTCTTCCAACTTCTCCGTCACTGTCTCTGGAGGCTAAAGGAACTTTGGCTCAACCCCCTGTTTACAAACACAGTGGGTGAAGCTGGAGCCCCGATCGATCCAGGGTACGGCCGCATCCTTCCAGAAAGGTCCGAGTCTCCCTACCTTCCCACTTTCTCTTTGTTCTTTTAACCCTCTTCTCACATTTCCCTCCTCTGCCAGCCCAATCTGCCGGGGAAATACTGCGACGGATGCTCACGGAAGCCCGCCGCTGGCTAAAGCCCACCGCAGCTCTCCTTCACGCCGCCCTCGGCTACCGCACAGCCAGGCCGAGCTTCACTACAACCGACCTCACGTCCTCGTGGCTTAGCACAGCAAAGGTTTATTTCCTGTTTGCATCACAGTCTGATGCAGGTTGGGGTCGCTTTTCTTGGAAGCTCTTCTTCCAGGGATGATGCAGCCTCCTTGTCCCTTGCGTTCTGTGATGCAGCCTTACTGACAGGTGCTCTCTAAAGGAGCCTTTGGAGGGAGAGAGAGTACAAACATGCACTCGTAGGGACATATGACCAAGCTAGGAGGTGGCATAGACCACTTATGTTCACATGCCATCAGCCAGGCCCCAGTCAGCCCTTGTATAGGTGCAAGGAAGGTGGGAAGGGTAGTTTTTCCGTGTGCCCAGGGGGAGGCAGATGACACGGGATCTGGGAACACATCGTACTGTATTGTGTCTGCCACACTGCCCGAGACATCCCCTCTGCCATCACCTTTCCTCTCCCCACCCCACCTGCACTTCCCTGCGGGACCCCTCTTGGACTCACCTCTCTCTGCTCCCAGCCTCCCTCTGTCCTCTGCTGCCCCATCCCATGGCACAGAAATCCTCCCACGTCCTCCACACTTTGTCTCAAAGCTCCTGCCACCTCTGGCCCTGGCTGGAGACTGGGTGTCTTCTGAAGACACTGTTTCACAGCCACGTGCCTCAGGGCTGGGAGGTGGGTTGGTGTCCTCTGCACGCTCCAAAGCCAGGCCGGGACCTTCCCTCCCTCATGAGGAACTCGTTCCAGCTTCCTCTTTCCCTCTCACTGTGGCCACTGGTCACTCTGCTTCAGTCACTGAACACGTGGCTTTTGCCTCAGTCTTCATCCACATTGGCTCATGCAAGTAAGGAGGCCGAGAAGTCCCCACGTCTGCGGTTGGCAGGCTGGAGACCCGGGAGAGCTGACGACGCAGTTCCAATCTGAAAGCTGGCAGGCTCGAGACTCAGTGTTTTGGTTTGAGTCAGAAGCAAGAAAGAAACAATGTCCCAGCTTGAAGCCCCGCAGGCAGGGGGAGTTTTCCTCTACTCCTGGGAAGATTGGCCTTCTGTTCTACTCAGGCCTTCAACTGACCGGATGAGGCCTACCCACGTTAGCTAGGACAGTCTGCTTTCCTCCGTCTGCCAATTCAAATGTTAATCTCACCCAGAAATGCCCTCACACACACACCCAGAATAACATTGACCAAATGTCTGGGCACCCCGTGGCCCAGTCAAGTGGACACATAAAATTAACCATCATCACCATCCTCTTGCAACATCCTCAGATACTTTGCCCCATTGACTCTGTCTCATGAATTGGAGAAACTCTAAACGCTAGGTCAACCCAATGGTCTACGTCTTTCACTTCTCTGTTTGGAGTGTTGAGTGCTGCTAGACAGACACACACGTATGCGTGTGCACAGGTACACATTGCTGAGAAGACTGGCCCCCTCAAATTCACGGCCTCTGGCTTCTCCTGAGCCTTCGATACTCTAGTCCTCCTTTTCTGATTCCCCAGGCAGCCGTCTCTCCATTTCTGTAAGAAGTTATCTTACATTCTCTTTACTCTCCTTGAACTTCCTGAATAGTCCATCCTCTTCCCCCTCAGCCCATCTCTAGAACCACTGAGACAACAGCAGCTCCCAGCCTGAAGTGCCTTCCACGTGCTTCCCCTCCCTCCCCAGTGTGCTGGCACCTGCACCTGGCCTTCTCCTGGCCATCCCTGTCCCCGCGCTCTCCTGCCTGAGGCTGAGTTCTCTGTCTCCTGCTCAGGGACCTTACCTCACACAACAATGAACTCATGTCTCTGCTAAAACTTCAAATGCTTCCTCCCCTTCCTGAACTTATCCATGCATGATTTAAACATGTCAGATGTGTATAACATATAACATGTATACCTCCCCTTCTATAGCCAAACATACAGCCTTCTTCACCTTCACACACCTCCCTGGTGACTGCCCCATCTCTCTTGGCTCCCTCACAGCCAGACTTCCTGAAATATTCTCATCATTTCCTATTTTTGTCTCTCATTCAGTCCTTGAGCCATTGGAATCATCGTCTTTCACCCACCACTGTGCTGAGGTCACCTGTGACCTGTGCGTGTCACTGGATGCAGTGGGCAGGTTTAGCCTTTGTCTCGCTTGACTTCTCCAGATCTGGTCGGCCACTCCTTCTGGAAATGCTTTCTTTTCCTTGGTTTTCATGATGCAGTTATCTTCAGTTTCTCTTTCTGTCTCTCTGGGTGCTTCCTCGTGGTCTCTGTTGTAGGTTCCTTTTCCTCTCTCTTTCCTTATATTTTTGATATTTCTCAGGGTTCAGTTCTTTGCCTCCTTTACTCGTAGGCTGGGAATTTGAGTCCAGTCCCGTGGCTTCAGTTATGATCGGTCAGCTGACGACTCTGGCATCTTACATCTACTCAGACCACCTGTGTGTCCTACTGTTGGCCATACATCTCCAAAACTCAACTCATCCTCCCTTCCACCCCACATCCCCCACAAACCTGCTCATCTGTATCCCTTCCCCTGGAGAATCCATCCATTCAACACATTTACTGCCTGTTTGCTGTGTGCTCAGCAGTGGTCTAAGCTCCGGACACCCTCTACCTGGCTGCCCAAGCCAGACGCTCTTTTCACTACCCATCTTCTAAAAACAGCAAATCTTGCCCAGTCTACCTCTGCAGTATCTTTTAAATGCCTGTCTCTCCATTTGTACTGCTTTCTGGATTACTGCCTTAACTCCCAAATTTATCTCCCTGTTTCCAGTTTTGCCCCCTCCAATATCTCTGTTAAGACTGGATTGTTCATGCCACTCTGTTCTTCGAAACCTCGAGTAGATCTCCATTGCCTTCAAGCTCCGAGGTACCCAGATACTGACCTGCCTTTATATGACCTGAACTCTGCTCATTTCTCCAGCCTCATCTCTCATGGCTGGTCCCTACCCTGGTCTACACTATATCCAGGGTGAAATATTTGCAGTCCCCAGCATGCCATGCTGTCCTCTTGGCCTGGAATTCCTTACCTCCCCTTCTTTGCCTGGCAGCACTTTCATAGCTCGGGTAATATCTCAAAGGTCTCTTTTCTCAAAAGTCTTTTATCTCTCAAGACCAGCCCAGATGCTCTGATCTAAGTGCTCCAAAGCAACATGCACATGCTTTGTTGTGGAAACCACTACAACGTGATTTCACAGCTTCTTCACTCACGGTTCCCCACCCCCATCATGAAGCACCTCCTAGGAAGGGGCTGCGCGTATTGTTCATCATTTGTATTCCCAGCACTTCACGTGGGCCCTGGTACGTAGTAGGTGTTCTGCACATGTATGTTGAGTGAAAGAGTGAGGAAGGCAGTGAGAGGTGATGCATTCACTGATGCAGAGCCCACCAGAGCCACAGTAGACAAGGGCGTCTATGGGAAGGAAGGGCTCTGAGGGTATGGCATGCAGATGAGACTGTCACCACAAATAGATGACTGCCTGGTACTTGTCTGGCCACAGCAGTGGTGGTGAAAGTAGTACTGAACTCTGGGTCAGAGAACCTGGATCCCGGTTATGTTTCTGCCATTTCTTAGCTTTTAATGACTCATGGCAATTCCTTTAACCTTTCTAAGCCCGCGCTCTTCTCATTTGTTAAATGGGGACTTTAATGCCAATTTAATAATATTGTTGCCAGAATTAAATGAAGCGAGAGTTGTGAGAAGTGCTATATATCTCACAAGTGTGAGGAAGGTGTCTTGAGCACTTGTTAGGGACTTGGGTGAGCGGTGAGCTTGGTCAGACACAGGGAGAAGACAGCTGCCCCTGGGACCTGGGGATGGAGTCTCAGCAGGACAGAGGTGCCAGCTGCTCCGGGCAGCCCGGACTCAGGTATGTCCCTGGGAAGAGGGCAGGGCCTGAGGTGGCTCCCTGGGGAAGAAGACAGCCAGGTCCCAGTGGGAGGCCCCACCCCATGGGCCTGGCCTGCTCCAAGCACCCCTCCCCTGTGCTGCTTCTTCCTGAAACCACACCTGTCCTTCCCCAGTCCTGAGTCCAGGGCCCAAGGGAGACCGACCATCTCTAAGCCTAAAGAGATACCTGAGCGTGGGCTGAGAGGTGGCCGGATACAGAGGGGAGGCTGTAAAAAAGGGAAGAGACTTGGGTTCCTGTCCCAGCTCTGCCACCTGCTAGCTTTGTGGCCTGGGAAGTTACATCTGGGCCTTTCCTGAATCTCAAAGTGGGGTTAGGAGCCCACCACACAGGCTGTTGTGAGGGCCAGTGCGGAACAAGGTCTGAAACTACTCCGTGGATCACGGAGGCTATGCAAAGAGTGCGAATGATCGGAGAGACCAGGATTTGTAAGGAGTCCATGGAATTAGCGCACCAGTCAAAGGATGAGTCCAGCTCAGACCTGATGCATCCTCCGCCCTGTACCGGGGTGTGTGTGATGAGGTTAGTGACACAGGATCCAAAAGAGGGAACTCTCCTCCTTGTGTGTCCCCCTGTGTTGGGATTTCCTGGGGCATGCCTGTGGGGGAAGAGGCGCTGCTTCCCGGTTTCAGGAGGGAGGTGAGGGGGCCAGGGGAGGGGGGCTGCCATCAGGAGGGCCCAGGAGGGCGAGCGGACGGGGCACCTGCAGAGCCCGCCAGGCTGATGCCAGGGCTCAGCTGCGCCAGAGTTTGAAACCGGTTGCTTACAGTTGAGTGTTTAAAGCAGTTTTACTCACAGTGCCAACTGTTCTTGGATGATTTTCCCTAAATGTTTTATGTTTTGTACTTGTGCCCAGAGGCGGTTTTACGTGGTGGGGGCACTTCTGTCAATCTGTCACCGTGAATGATTAGAAGATGGAAGGAGGAGAGGGAGGGCAGAGAACAAGAGGAGGAGGAGCCCACGTCCTTGAGGGGTTTCGGGGAGGTCTGTGCACACTGTCAGGCAGACTGTCCCCACTGGGCAGTACACCTGCTGGACCCAGAGTCCTTAAACTCCACGAATAAGCTCAGATGGGGTTGCCCGAGAACAGGAGTGGGAGTGTTTGCCCTCGGGGCACTTAGGACTGACGGATGCACGTTCTCTGTCTGTCTGTCTGTCTGTCTCTGTCTCATACACACACACACACACACACACACACACACACACGGGGCTTGGGTACAAGCTAACCTTAACAGTGAATTATTTTCTACAGGGCATGATTTAGGGCATTCTGGGAAGGCTCTCCAACATGAAAGTGTTCCCCTATCCTACTACCTTGAATTCCTTTTCCTGTTACGAACAACTCTGACTTTCCCCAAATCTTAGAGGCCAGGGCTGGTACCGAGAAAGCAAGCTGCTTATCGGAGAGGTGGGCAGGCCACCAGCACGGCTCCTTTCTCTTCGCTTCCTGACTTAACTGCTTAGATGCCAAATGGTGGCCACTCGGGGCTCAGAGTGGGGCCCAGGGCAGCTTCAGGACCAACTGGAGTGCTGCTGTCAAAGGCTGGAACGTAAGCCCCTGGAGGCTCAGGTTTGTGTAGGGTTTGTGTAGGGTTTGTGTAGTGCCTAGAACCGTGCCTGGCATGCCGTTGGCACGTAGCAAGTATTTCTTGAATGAATGAATGAATGAATGAAGATCTTTCAAGACTCCAGGGTCAAGGTTTTACTTTGTGAATGGACACTTATAAAATGCAAATGGCCGAGTGAGAGGCAGGGCACTAAGTTGCCCTGAGTCATGGAAAATGGCCAGGCTTTGGGTCAGACAGGTCGAGTTAGAATCTCAACTTGGTCAACCACGAAGTAATCTCAGTTTCTTCATCTGTAAAATGGGATAATGACATCTACCTGGCAGAGTCGTGGTGTGGATTAAACATGTAAGAGTTTGTAAATTGAGAGTGGGAAGAGAGGGCTCATGAGAAGCCCAAGCAGAGGTGGGATTAGAGAGAAGCAGCTTAATTTTAGGAAACTCTTGGAGCACGATGGTTTGGCAGGAATCCCTGGGGTGGGACATTCACACCCTTGGCTGGCGTGGGCGCCTAAGCCAGCTCTGTGGTCCTGCAACAGTGGGGGGTCTGCTCAGGCGGGGCAGGGCAGAGTGGGGAAGCCACTCCGTTGGGACTGTTTCTTCCTCCCTGTTACCAGGCAGTTCTACCTTACTGTGTACAAGTTTGCAAGAGCCCCCTTTTCTTTCTGACTACAGGGATAGAAATTTTGACAAAGTGATGAGGAGAAAGGAGGACTATTTTGGGACATGGAGATGATGCCTTAGAAGGCTTAAACCGTGTACCACAAACCGGGGAAAGAGCATCGAAAGCAGATCACTGAGGATCTGTTTTTCCCTAGACACGCTTGCTTAGGAACATCATAGCTCTGCACAAAGTGCTTTATAAGCCGACACTATTTAATCTAATTTCCATGAAACTCTTAGAGATGTCATGGGAGACATTATTTCCCCAACTGAAGATGGGAAGACTGCAGACCAGAGAATGGAAGCTTGCTGTGTGGATACCTTCTAACCCTGGAAAATAGGTTTCTTGGCTGATGGGACTGTGAAAGCTAGAAGAACCAAATGGTCTTTTGGGAACTGTGGTCACTGAGAGGCTGGTCCTTCCAAGATTGGTTAAAAAGGCTGTAAACAGTAGGGAAAGGGGACTATGGTGACAGACTCACTTCCAACTCTGCCAACCACAATGGGGGCAGGGCTTGATCCCGGAAGACGCAGAGGGGCCTGGAACCAGACACTGTTAGTGCTGTTACCAGGTCCAGCTGTTCCCATACCTGGGAGGGCCTTGTGACTGTGTCACCTGCCAGTTCGATGGTAGGTAGGGAGCCATTCCGACTCTGGGGTCCGGGATCTGGGATAAAGTCTGCATCCACCATGTGTCGGCTGCCTGTGCAGCCTAAGCACAGGCATCTGGGTCCTTGTTAGCAAGATGGTCAACTCCCTGGGAGCAAACGTTTGTGTCAGGAAGTGAAGCTGGATGGGTGGGAAGGGCTAGACCAGGAAGAGCCTCTGCTGACCACAGAGACGTTTGGGTGTGAGCTTGTAAGTGAACACCCCAGAGTGTGACACATGTCACCGAAGTGCAAAAACGAGGATTGTGGAATTGAAGTGAATAATATACTGATAGGACCAGCTACATAATTCGTGAGATCCTCCAGTGTAAAATGAAAATGCAGGGCCCCTTGTTCAAAAACTATTAAGGATTCAACACAGTGATAGTAGATCATTAAGCAAAACACAGGGCCCTCTGGGTGTGAGACCCTCAGTGACTGCCCAGGTCAGATGCCCTTGAGTCCAGCTCTGACCTTGGAGCTGCTGGGGCTAAGGAGCATCCCTCCTGTCCTTGCAGGCTTGTCTGCAAGTCCTCAGTTTGTCTGGCACTATGGAAGACTAGAAAACACCTACCTCCCTGAAGTGGCCTGGGGCCTGGAGTGGGGGCAGAGGAACGTGGGTGTCAGGGGGACGGCAGCCTCTGCATGAAGCAGGTGCAGAGGGAAGTCTCCCCACCTCCCACCCAGCACCATTCCCTCCCCACCCCGAAGCCGGCACAAGGTAATAGTTTTCGACACATTTCATTGAAATATAATAAAATATTTGCGTGGCATTATTAGATAAATAAGGGTTGACTTGAGGCAGTGCTTATTGGGAAATGTGATATGAAAATTCATTTAATATGAAAGAACGTGGAAGCTTAAGTTTATGGTAATGGATTGATTGCAGATAGTATCTAATAACTCCATACAAATATATTTCAATCACACTATCTGTCGGGTTGGTCCTCCGCTCCAGAGGCATAGGGGGCGATTGTACGCCCGACCTCTCTTCTGGGCCAGATTAGAATTAATTAATTGCTAATATTGTGACATTACTTTTGTAATTAAGAAGCCCCGCCATTTCCAGTGGCGGGTGAGAATGAGAAGTGTTTGTTATTGTCTCAGCTGAGGCGGGGGAAGGAAGAGAAGCGGAAAAGTCGTGGCAGAGAGGGAAATCTGGAGAGGGAGAATGTATTATTTCACTCTCTGTGCCTTGAGGTTTTTCTGTTTTGCCTGCGGCCGGGAGCCCAGATAAGAGGCAGGGTCTTCTCAGGGCTGGGCCAAGGGCAGAGCTTCCAGCACCTGCACGGGAGGGAGGTCAAGGGCAAAGTCTCTCTCTGACTTGCTGCTCCCAGGAGGTCTGCCCAGGAGCCAGCTGAGTGAGGGGCTGGGGTGGAGAGCAAAGGGGGGTGGCAGCTGATGAGCCAGTAACATGCCCCTTCCTCCCTTGATAAACTGCGAAATCCATTTGTCCTTGGGCGGGATGAGCTCGGTGAACCAGTTGCTGTCTCTTCCGGGCCGGTGCAGAGGGCCTGGAGGAAGAGGAGGAGAAACGCCTGTCCAAGGCCCATGTGCTGGCCTGTCTCCCAACACACGACCCTGGGAGTTTGCTTGTCTTTCTGCCTTTTCCCTTCCTGGGGAGAAAATGGAAATAATTTTCTTTGAAACGTGACATTTCCTAATCCGGCGCCCAGCCTGGCTGACAGCGGGATTAGTGTGCGCGGGCTGCCAAGCCTGGCCGGCCATATGCAGGCACCTCTCCTGGGGCTGCGGTGGCCAGCGCCGGCCCTCTCCCCTGGCTCCTCGCCCACGCCCAGCCTCCCTCAGCTGCCCCGCCGTCTGTGCACTGGGAACTAGTGGGCTGGAAGCCGCTCGGGCCCTTTCCTGAGCCGTGGGTAGGGTGTGGGCTGGGGGGACGTCTGACACCCACCCGCAGCTGTCAGTGTTGTTAGCAGGAGGGACAGTGAGGAGGGCAGGGGCCTGGAGAGTGGGTTCAGGTCTTAGTTCTGCCCGGAGCACTGTGTGGCCTGGGGCTATTCACGTCCCTCTCTGATTTTAGTCTTCTTATCCTCCACAAGAGGGTCTGATTCCATAGTCTCTCCCAAAGCACAGTGTCAATCAGGGCCCACCCCGATGACGAGACATCGCAGCTGTGCCTGCGGAGGCCTCCCCCTGGCTCCTGAGGGGCCCAGGGCTGGGGGCCTTGCCCATGGCGTCTCTCCATCCCTGTGCCTGACACACAGCACCTCAAGCCCTCTTGCCACCATGTGCCAGGCCTATTAGAAGGATGATGTCAAAACCTCACAACAGTTTGACGGTAGATGGTCTTTTCCTCCTTTTCACAGATGAAGAAACTGAGGCTCAGAGAGGTTAAATGACTTTCTTGTTATTAGCTCAACCAAATTTGAACCCAGCACGGTCTAGCTCCAAGTCCCCTGCCCTTCCAGGCTGCCTGTCACGTGCCCACATAAGAACCACCCCCCCCACCTGACCCCCAGCCAAGGCCATGAACTCTGGGAGTTGGACTAAGCCCTAGGCCACCCTGGCCGTGTGTGATTTATATTTTTACTTTTCGCAGTAGGGATTGGGGTGGTTCCTGTGAGTCACGGTCTGGTGTGCCCCTTAGTTTTGCAGTCTGGATTAGGCATTTTGATCTCCAAGAGGGGGGCCTTTGGAGACGTCCCCAGGTGCAGAATGCCTGATCCCCAGGCTGAGTTCACAGACGGAGACGGGAGCTCAAGATTCAGCTTGGACAACCAGAGAGAGAGAGAACTGTACTAGGAGATCTAAGCAGCTTTGCTGGGGTGGAATTTTCCTGAGCATGTTGCTGGAGGTCTCTTTTCTGGGACCAAGAGAAGAACCAGAGGGAGCCCAGGCTTTGAGGGGAGGAGGAAGTAGCAGCCGCCTCTGCCGACGAGTTTCTTCCCCCCTCTGGCCTCAGTTTCCACGTGGGTCCATCAGAGACTCAGCGTGGGTCTGAGACACTGGGATCTTTCTGGAGGGCTTTGAGGCTGGTGGGAGATGGAGAGAGATTCCCTCTCTCCTTTCTCGATTCTCCATCTCCTGTGTGTGCCAGTGTTGTTCTACATGGTTTAAGCGTTGAAGAACGTTTTGTTCAGGGGACTGGGGTGTTTGTGGTGGAAAGCAGGGAGATTTGAAGGGTAATTGTTGCTTTAATGGCAAGAGGAAAGAAATGTACACAGCGAAGCTCAGCTCAGCCCTCCCTTCCCTGTCTCTCATGCAAAGGGCCCACAGTCAATCTCCTCCGTTATATTCAGAATTACAGATGGGAGGAAATACTTCCATCGTGGGGCCCAGTGGTGGAAGGAAGACAGCTTGGTCATCAAATGCCCTTCTTGGGAACTGTATTTGTTGGAGATTAGAGTAGCAATGCTGAAAAAAAGTCCAGACCCCATGGGCTGGGAGAGCTGGGCCCACCTGTGTGAGTGAGGTGTGGTCCACTGGGAACACCTGTCTCTGCTCCTGAGGTGGGTGTTAACCTGGCTGCTTCTCTGGGGTGCAGAGGGGTGCAGAGGGGCTTGTCTCGATCTACGATTCTGTCTCTTTCTACATCTGCCGGTCTCTTGCTTTGTCTTCCTGCTTGTCCTTTCTTCTCTGTGTCGGTGTCTCTTTCTTGGTGTCTCTGCCCCTCCCAGTTTCCTCTCATTCTCTCCCTCCCCGATCGATCTCCCGACCTCTGCATTAGCATTCACAACCTCTGGCACCAGCCACTTAGGCCAGAAAGACAGCTCCTTGGAAACACAATTGAAATATTTTTATAAATGACCAGCGGAGTTTGAGTGACATGCCCTTCTTAGGCTAAATAAAATTAAAGTTAAACCTTCTAAAAAATACATGAGCCAAACATCCTCTGCACATTTCATTATGCAAATGCAGCTGTCCGGTGCTGCACAAATTAGCCCTCCTTTTGAAATTCGCTGCTGCTTCTTCCCTTCCCTTTGCTTTCCTCTTTTTTTCTTTCTCTGGGTTTTGAGCGAAAAGGCTTTGTGATTTTAGGCCGACAGCTGAAGTCTGGGGGAGAGGCGGGTGGCTGGAGGGTGGGCGGACCCACTAACTCCTTCTGATTTCTTCTTTGTCCCCTTTCTTCCCTCTCTTTGAGGGGAAGGCGATGAAAAAACAATGAGCTTGGGTTGACGCCTGCCTCACCCTTTCTCTTTCCACACTGCTTTGCAGGGTCTGGCCGGGAGAGGTCAGTCTGGGGTTGGGAATGGGCTCCCGGGAGCGGGGGTTCGGCGCTCCCTCAGTCTGCGGGCTGCGGTTGCTGGCAGGACTGGACCGACAGACACAGACAACAGACAGATGACAGACCCACCCCCACCCCAGGTCCGGGCACTCGCTCTCCAGGGCCTCGGGCGGGCGTAATGAAGCCTGCCTTTTCCCTCTTGCCTGAATCCCAGATGGCATTTGAACACCTGAGCAACGTATTAATGTGTGGTCCCCTCTGTGCCCAGGCTGCAGGGTCAGGGAGCATTTGGCTCTCATGCAGGCATGAGAGGGTCACGGCCCTTGTGCTGGGGCGTGGGAAGGGAGGAGAATGGGTGACTGGGATAGAGTGGGGACAGCCACCCTCCCAAGGCCAGCCGCCCATGTCACGCAGGGAAGACTGAGGTCCTTATGGCCGTCCCTGCACAGGGCCTGCCGCCGCACAGTGAAATACCACCACTACAGTGACTTGTTTGCCCCATCCACGGAAGCAGAAAACACCCCAAGGAAAGGGAACAAAGTAAGTTACAGGAAGGTATAAATCACCTCCTGGAATCTCAGCATTTAGATGTGTCTTAGCGGGTTTTGGGTTCTGTGCTACAGGTATAGGGACTGAGATCAAAACGGGTATGGTGGCTTGGCCAAGGCCACAGGCCTGGTGAGAACAGGCTCCCGGTTCGGTGCTGTCCCTCTGGGCTGCTGTAACAGAATACCATAGACTGGGTGGCTCGTAAACACCTGTCTTTCCACAGTTCTGGAGACTGGAAAGTCCAAGATCAAGGAGATCAAGGTGCTGGCAGATTCGGTGTCTGTGAGGGCCCACTTTCTGGTTCACAGACAGTCATCTTTCCTCTGACTCTTCACACAGTGGAAGGGGCTAGCTAGCTCCCTGAGGTCTCTCTTAGAAGGGCACTAAGCCCATTCATGACGGTGGAGCCCTCCTGACCTAATTACCCCCTCAAAGCCCCATCTCCTAATAGTGTCACCTTGGGAATTCCAACATATGAATTTTGGAGGGACACAAACATTCAAGCTACTGCAAATTCTATTCTCTGAGCAGAAGCACTAAGCATAGGGCATAGAAAGAAGACAAAAAGAAGGTGTGAGGACAGAACGAGCCTCAGAGACAAGTGTCAACTAACCGTCCCCAATCCCCAGATGTGGCCCCGCCCTGACCTTTTGGGGACAAGGCAGCATGTTGCATCCATCCAACTTGCTCTTCATCTATACGTGGTTAACCCACTCTGAACTTCCAGGACCGAGTGTGTGTTCCAGATTATTCCTTCCTCCTTTCCATCTCCCAACAATTCCAGGTTAGTCCGTGGGTCTAAGGTGTTCTTGCCCTTGCTGTCCTGCTGAGCACTTTCTGAACTTTATACACCTGGAGGATAGGATGTGGGGAAGAGGTGGGGGCAGAGGGAGAGCGGTGGCTGGGAGGAACTCAGTGCACTGGCGTGTCACCATGGGTGGAGACTAGGTAGCCTTCCTTTCCCTTCCAGCCGTCCTAGTCCAGATCTCTCCCCTGAGCTTCCTTTACTCCAGCTTTGATCTGATCCATCATCCCCTGTTGCTGGTGAGATTCCTCTTCTGGATCCCTGATTCTTACCATCACTTTCTTGCTCAAAAACTGTACATGTCCAGCTGGGCACCAACACACACTTACTGAGTCTCTGCCATGTGCCAGGCACGTACTGAGCATGGACACGATCCCTGCCCTGCGTCGTTTATAATCTAGTAGGGAAGAGGGAAGGAGGCATGAGGGAGATGTCCAGGGTGCTATGGAAGCCTAAATGACAGCAGGGATATGACAATGTGGCAGACACTTGCTGGCTGTGTCAAAACCCTTCTTCTTCTTCCTGGGACAGTCCGACTACATTTCCCAGTCTCCCTTGCGGTGAGGTATGGTTTGGGGACTGAGGTCTAGCTCCTTGCTACTCAAGGTATTGTTCTGGGAGAGACAGCAGCATCAGCATCCCCCTGGGGCTTGCTAGGAATGCAAACTCTCAGACCCCATGTCAGACCTGCCAAATCTGAATCTCTGGGAGCAGGGTCCAAGAATCTGCAGGAGAATGTGTGCAAAGCTGTTTTAGACCACGGGTTAGGAGTGGAAGTGCAGCTCTCAGGCAGGCCAGTGGTTCCAAGTGGGTGCATTCTTTTTCTTTCTCTTTACTGGACAGCAGATGCATAGAATTGTGTGAATCATACCCTGCAGTACCCACAAGCTGTCATCATTTGTCTATGAACGTCCCTATTTGTTTTATTCTTTTCATTATTTCTTTCCATTTTACCCCCGTCCTTACCTTCTTCTCTCTACTGTATCTACATCTGCATTTACCTATCTACTTCTGTATCTACCTATGTAAGAAACAGACTTACCCATATATGTCTTTTTGGTCGGTTTCTTACTTTTTTCACTTAACTCTGTTTTAAATATTAATTCATGCTACTATGCACGTGTCTATTTCATACTTCCGGCTGTCGCATTGTGTTTCCCCCTACACACCCACTAAACATCGCTTTTGCTCCTTCTCTCTACTGACAGGTACCCTGGGTGTCTCCAATCCCCTGCTGTGATGAACAATTCAGACACGTCCTCTTGTGGATCTTTGTGGGAGTTTATTTGAGGCGTGTGCCCAGGAGGGGGCTTGCTGGCCATGCTCGGTGTCACTTAGAACTGCCAATGGCTTTTGAGATCAGCTACCGTCATGGGATTTTTCCACCCACTGCACATCTTTTCCAGCCCTTGGTGTTACCTGGCTTTCTAGTTGTTGCCATGCTGATAGATTTAAAGGGCCACTTCACTGTTTTTCACATTTCTCTGATTACTATATGGTTGTACTTCTCTTCATGTAGCTGTTGTAGGGAAGGACTTTTCCAGATTTTACCAGTATGAATTCCTTGATCAGATTTTTTTGCCCTTCCTCAGCTGTCTTGTTCTTGTTGCTTCGAAGGAGTTCCTAGTATTTGCTAGAGAGTCCCATATTCTTGGTGTTAGTTGTTGCAATATTTTCTCCTACTTGGTCACCTTCCTGCTAACTTTAGGGTGTTCTTCAGTGAACAGAAATCCTCAATTTTACTCTAGTCAAATGTATCATTTCTTTTTTGCCTTGTAGTTTGCACTTTTGGGGATCTTACTGAAGAAATCTTCCCACGCCATGGTCACAAAGATATTCTTTTTACATCATTTTCCTCCATTTGTTTTATAGTTTTACAAATCACAATACAGGGCCTCCATCTTCTGGAGTTAGTTCAAGTTTTTATACAGTAGAAGAAGAGATTTAAAGGGATTTTCTAATTTGTATGGTAAGCCAGTCTTCTCAGCATGACTCACCAACCCTTTTCCTCCAGGGCTTTCTGATTTCACCTATATCTATACCCAGTCTACATACATACACACACACACACACACACACACACACATACACACGTGTGCACACCTGTACACATTCACACACACACCCCATATAAATATATTTTTCCCCTGGGTTCTCTCTTCTGTTCCAGTGGTTTATTGGTAGTGTCTGTGTCCATACTACAGTTTTCTTTTTAAAAAATTGTTGTAATAGTCATTAGGACTTGTTCACAAACAGTTTAGTTCTCCTCTCTTTCAAGAAAATGGTAGGATTGTACTCTCCTGTCCACTTGGAGTTAGATGTGGCTATGTGACTTGATTTGGACAATGAAATGTGAGCATAATGACACATGTTACTTCTGGGAGGAAGCTTTCAGAGCCAGTGTGTAATTCACTGTGTCCCCCTCCTCTGCCGTGACAAACCCCATACTCCAGGTGGGACAGATGCTGTCAGGCTGGATCTGGAGCAAGGAGACATGGAGCAGACCCTTCAGGAACCCACGAGGGACATGTAGCATGAGTGAGGAACAAAGCTTTGCTGTTTCAAATGATAGTGCTTGGACGTTTTTGTTTCTGCTGCAAGACCTAGCCTGTCCTGACTAAAGCAGTTGCCATGGTTTGCACTACTCCCATTAGCTGAGGGGCACCTCCTTCCTCTTCATTTTGCTTTTAAGAATTGCTTACTTCTTTGTGGCTTTTGTTCTTCTGTTTTAGAATTTGTTTATCAATCTTCTAAGAAATTCCAGCTGAAAAAATCCACCCATACAAACAGTTTCGAGCCAGAGTGTGACAGAGGCGGGAGGGTTTTCTATTGAAATACAGAGACATTCAGTCTAACAGGCCTCACCTTTTAAAGTATATATTAATATACTGGCGCCGCATCTCCAACATACTTCACTGCCCTTGACTTAGTCCAACCTCTTGCCATTCTTTTGGCTCATCTTTTCCCCAACCTCCTTTCTTCTTGATTTTCATTCTCTCTCACTCTCCCTTTTGTATATGAATAACAACAAATTCCTCCCGAATCTCTTTTCTTTCCTCTTCATCCAAAGGTTTGGTGCCTTCAGGGGGTTCACCTTTCATTCCACATTTATCAAGAGAACCTTCCAATCAGTGACAGTTCTTCCCTAAGAGGAATTCTGATGCCAGCTGTTAAGATAACACAAAATTATCCACTTTGTTACAAATAAAAGATGCTGGGGAAAATTACAGGCTACTAGGGGTGGAGAGGGGGTAGGAGAAGGAAGGGGTATGTTCAGATAACATATATTATAAAAGAAGAATAAACTTTATATGGATAAGGGTGTTAACTTTAAAAGGAATGGCATATGCAAACTATGTATTTTAGTCATAAAATTTCATGTAAGTAAAAGTTAAATCATGGAAATACAGAAGAAATATCTGACCCTGTTTCTAACCTTAAAAGTAATGGTAGAAATCATACACACACAAACTGACAGGCTTAACTACATACAAGGGCAAAACTTCTAAATGTCCACACGGTATAAGCAGAATTTAAGGGCAATCGATGAACTTGGAGACTTTCTTTATAAACACGATAGGAAAAAGTTTGTAACTTTAATAAATAAAGTGTTCATCAAATCAAGAAAACCCAATAAGACTCTTAAGGCAATCATACGAGTAAGCAATTCCTTAAGGAGGAAATAGAATAACTAAAGAACTAATATACACAAAAAAATCCAGATTTATTCATAATAAACTAATTTTAGAAACCCTGCAGGCATTTTGTTTGGAATTGGATTGAGTTTATAGATTAATTTGGGGATAATTTTCTCTATTAATTTAGGTCTTCGGTTTTACCTTCTGATAGTGCATAATTTTTCTTCATAAAGGCTGTTTGCATTTTTAAGTAGGTAAATTCCCAGATGCTTTATATTTTTATTGGTACGTACTGTGACTAACACCTATTTCTAGTTGAGTATTGCGGTAGATGGGTCCAGCTGTCTGCCTTGGAGCAGAAGATGGGCTTAGCGTCTTTTCTGTTTCCAGCTCACTGCTTCCCAGTTGCTGGTGGCTCTTCCTGGCCCCTCTGGTGTTGGAGGACAGGAGGGGGGTGAGGAAGAAAGTTCTTACCTGAAAGATGCTGTCATAATATGGCTGTTTTTGAGCTGTGTCAACATAGATTAGTTAGAATTAAATCTCCCAGAATTTCCTTCCCTGAATGAGTCCCTGCATCCTCCTACCTGGGAGGGGGGCTGAGACCTCAGTCAGCCCTGGTTCATGGGATTGGGGTTGAGGCTGGAACCAAGCAGTTGGGATCTGGGCCAGGAAGGGGCATCCGGCTCCCTCGCACGCCATGGGGAGGGCTGCGCTGATCTTGGTTTGCAGGTGGGCCCACTGCATGTGGCGGTCAGGCCCAAGCACCTGAACGTCTCTCTTCACCCCTGCCAGCTGGCCAGACGGGGCTGAGCCTTGCTGGGGAGGCTAATCCTGGACTTGCCTGGATGCAAGGTGGTGGGGGCTCCGGGGGGGTGCAGGTTGGGGGCTGGGCCTCTGTCCTTCTCAGGCATGGTTGGGTCTACCAGTTCTCTCCTCCAGCTCTGGGGAGGAGGAAAGCCCCTTCCCCAGAGAGCAGAGCCTCTGAGCAGCCCTGGCTGTGCATAGAACATTCTGTTTGAGTCAGCAAAGGCGGTGGCACTTAACCAGGCGTCCGCATCCACTGTCCTGAGCATGGTGCTAGTTTGCACATGTCATTCCTTTTAATTCTGGAAACAATTCTAGGAGATGGAGTCTGAGACTCAGGGTAAGAAATGTGCCCAAACAGCCAGCTGGTAAGTAACAACCCCGTGGAAGTCATATCAAATTATATTCCCACCAGCAGGAAGAAACCCTGGGTCTCCGTACTTTACCCTACACCAGGGGTATTGAACTTGTTGACCTTTGACCATCTGTTAGGTGAAAAAGGGCATCACAATGTTAACACTTCTCTTACTACAGGTGAGGTTGAACATCTTTTCTGGTGCTTATGAACCTCTTTTTAGGTGAATATCTGTTTGTATATGTCGTCCAACTTCTCACTGATTTAAAGACATCTTTTCTTTTTTTGGAAAATTAACTATTTGTAATATGGTTTGCAAAAGATTTTCTTCTGGTTTGTCATTTGATTTTTGGCTTTATTTATGCTTATTTATGCTGTTTAGGCTGTTTATGCTGTTTAGGCTATCAGCCCTAAACTAGGCAAATGTGATTTTTATATGGTGAAATTAGTCAACTTTTTTTGTGCCTCTGGCTTTTGGATCAGAGTGAGAAAGGTCTACCCCATGCCAACATTGTATTTGTAAAGTCTTCCCATTTTTTTCTAGAATTTTATGTTTTTATTTTCTAAACATGTAAATCTTTGATTCTTCTTGAGTTGATTTTGGTGTAAGGTTTGAGATAGGACCTAACTTGATTTTTATGGCTACCCAGTTGTCTAAGTGCCGTTTATTAAAAAAATCCTATCTTCCACCCTTTTGAAACCATATGTCTCTTCTGTTTCATTGATTTGTTTTCATTAATTTGTTTTTCTGATCATGTTGTGCACTATGTTGTAAATATCACACCTCTGTCATTTTATAATATGTTTTAATGTCCAGTAAGACTAGTTCTGCTTCTACCAACTATTAATCTTCAAAAAATATTTTTCTAGTAATTCTTGCTTATTTATTTCCAGAGGCTATTATTTATTTCAGGATCATCTTTGTAGTTTTTGCCCCCATGGTGCCCAAGCAAACAAAAACAAATAAAAAATTTTAAAAAATCATAACTCTTGCTGGTGTTTGGGAGGCAGGATCACATAAAATCTATACATTACCTAAAGGGAGTTTGACACATTTTTGATGTTGATCTTCACATCCGTGCCATCTATTGGTGCTTAATACTTTCCACTTATTTTCCCCCCTAGATATTCTAGGTTTCTTGGTTTAATTTTATGTATCTTATCTTCTCTGTTGCTATTCTAAATGTATTTTTTTCTTCCATTATATTTCCCAACTGGTTGTTGTTTGTATGCATATTCTAGTATGTTAATTTTATAACCAGCCAACGCAATGAACTTTCTTATTGTTTGTAACATTTTTTAGTCGATTATCTTGAATATTCCACATAAACAATCATATCAACTTAAAACGATGAACATTGTCACCTTCTTTCCAATTTTCACACTGGAACAATGTTAAATAATAGTGGTAATATTTTATGTCCTGGTCTTGTGCCTGACTTTAATGAGAAAGCTTGGCGTGTTTCCCCATTAAACATTATCGTGGTTATTTCGCAAACATATCTATTACCCTATTAAGGAAGCATCCCATCCATTGCCATTTTATAAGAGGCCTTACAAAATCAAGCACGGGTATGAATTCTTCAAATGCTCATCCAGCTTCGGGTGAGGATGATCCATGTGATTTTTCTCTTTGAGTCTACTGATATACCGAATTTACAAAATGATTTTTTAATATTCAATCATTTTTTTGTTTACTCACCACTCTACTAATGAGAATGATATTCAATCATTCTTGAATTCCTGGGGTATACTTGGCCATTATATTTTTTAATGTGCAGCTGATTTCTGTTTTCTGATAATTTATATAGTTTGTTGTTATTGTAATATTCATAAGTGACATCGGGCTATATTTTCTTTTTGTGCTTTGTCACATTTCGATGTCACTGTTATGCTATTTTCACAAAAAAGATTCATAAGGTGTTTTCTTTTTGTGTACTCTGAAAGAGTTTACACAGCATCAGAATTACCTGTTTCTTAAAGGTTTGTTAGAATTCTTCCGTGGTGCTCTTGGGGGAAGGGAGAAGAATGCTTTGACAACCGTCCTTAGTTTTCTATAGCAATGGATCTGTTGGATTGTCTGACTTTACTATGGTTAGTGTTGGCAATTTATATTTTCCTACAAATTTATCCTTTTGTCCAGGTTCTCAAATTATTTTGTATAAAAATGAGCAAAGTAATGTCACATTATGTTTTAAATTTTATCAGTTTCTATGGTTATTTTACTGCTGCAGTTCTTTATTTGGGGTATTTCTGTTTTCTCTCTTTGCCTCGATAAGGTTAGCTAATGGTTTATCTATTTTATTAGTTTTTTAAAAAAAGAATAGAATCCGCTTTTGGATTCATATATTAATTCTACAGTTCTTTAATTTAATGCATTGTATTCTGCTTTCAAATAACTAATGCCTTCTTTCTGCTTTCCTTAGCTTGAGTTTGTTTTCTTTTTTCTAACTTCTTGAGCTGGCTGCTTAATTAATTTATTTTCATTTGCTTCATTTTTCCTTGTTTTCATTTTTATTCTTTTATCGCGGGTTCTGACATATAAAATTTTCAATAGGATTATTTTAAAGGTATTTTTCAGTTTTGGTTTTGATTTTCTCATTGTTCCAAATGCTGTTTAAGAGAAAAAAAAGATGAAAATTTCTGATGGAAAAGGATTTTATATCAAAATTCTAATTTTATTACATTATAATCCCAGAATATGGTTTGTATAGTTTCTACTTTCTGAAGTATATTGAGGTTGTCTTTGCAGCCTGAGATTTTCAGTTTTAATTTTCTGTTTTCAGGATATTGAGCTGAATATGTATCAGGATAACTTTATGAATTAGATTATTTGCCCTTCTATATCCTTAATTATTTTTTGTTTACTTGTTCTGCTATGGGCTGGGTGGTCAACTATAATCTCTGACTACTAATGTGCTTCTACTTCTTTTTGTATTTCCTGTAGATCTACTTTGAGGATATTGATGTGGTGACATTTAAAGTATAGATACCTATATTTTTTAGAGAGAGGGTCCCACTCTGTCGCTCAGGCTGAAGTGCAGTGGCATGATGATAACAGCTCATAATAATCTTGAACTCCTAGGCTCAGGTGATCCTCCTGCCTCAGCCTCCCCAGTAGCTGAGACTACAGTTGTGCACCAACATGCCCAGCTAATTTTTCTATTTTTTGTAGAGATGGGGTCTTGCTATTTTGCCCAGGCTGGTTTTGAACTCCCATGCTCAAGCAATCCTCCTGCCTCCCAAAGTGTTGGGGATTACATGGGTGAAGCACTGCACTCAGCCTGAAGTATAGATATTCTTGACTATTAGCTACCCATTGGAGATGGCGCTCCTGACTGTTACAGAATGTCTCTTTTTCTAGTTTAATGCTCCTCTGCATCCCCACTCCCTGCCTCCAAATTCAGTGTCGTCCCTGCTTAAAGTTGTACTCCTTGCTTCCTTTCTCTTTGTGTTTGCATGTTGTGTCTTTGCCTGTTCTTTTATTTTCAACCTTTCTTAGTCATTGAGTTTTAAGATATAGAAGAAATTTAGGTTTTATTTTGTGGTCCAGTCTGAGAGGAAATATTTTTAGTAGGTAAAATAATCTTATCCACATAAATTAATATAACAGACATGCTCGGTCTTAGCTATTTTTTCTTTTAAATCAAGTTTCATGTTAGACTTTCTGGTTTTATTGCTGCTTCATTTTGTTCCATCTTTTACCCAATATTCTGTTTTATTTACTTGATTTTTATGTATGTATTTCTTCTAATAATTTGGAAGTCTTGCATTTCCCTGCCCCTCCCAGGGTTACTCTATCTCTATATAAAGATATAGGTATATCTTTTTTCCCTAATATCTATTGACTGCTTTCTATAAGAATGAATTAACTACAGTTCCACTTAAACTAACCTCCGCACTACTACTTTATTTTAGTTTATATTATTACTATTTTTTCTCAAAGTTTCCCTTTTATACCTTTAAATACATACGTACATCTCTTACTTTATTAACTTTGAATGATATCTTTAACAGTCAGCTATAAACAAAAAGAGTTATCAGCACATTGACACTACTTTCTACCTTCTCTTCCCTTCCTCAACCCAAATTTTGTTAATTATAGAATTTTTACATTACTAAGGTTTACAGCCTTTACATTTGGTTCTATAGCTATAATCTTCACGTTGCTTTAGTCTTAGTCTTACTGTCAGGTACATGCATTTAATGTAGTCCCCAGTTCTTCTGTTGAAGTTTCTTCCATTCATGTTGTGGTTGCCTGGAAATCATCCTCTTGTAGATTCTTCAGGCTCATGAGATTGATGTTCTCATGTTCTTGCATATTCATTAACTCCGCCTTTATACTTGATTGATAGTTTGCCTGGATACAGCATTCTTAGATTACACTTTTTATTTCTTTGCAACAAATAACCTTGTGGAGACATCTGAGGTTACCCTGACTTTTTCTCCTGGTTAGAGGCAACTTGATCTTTTGGGCTGGATATTCCAAAGGACTCTTTGTCTTTAAGCCCAGTGCCTTTCCTGGATTGGAGCATTCTGTGCCACTATTTTTCTGGGACACAGTAGGCCCTTTCAATCTGTGGATTCAGTTCTTTTTTTATTTCTGGAAAGTTCTCATGAATCGTATTTTTAAATATCTGTTCTCTTTGCAGGGATATGAATTGTATATATGTTTGTCTTTTCATACTGACCGTTTTCCCGCTTATTCTTGTTTTAACCTCTTGTTTGTGTCTAGCAAGTTATCTCACTTTTTAAATGCTGTCCTCCATATTCCTTCCTATGCCTTCAGCAGGGTCTCTGTTGGTTTTACATTTTTCTTCCACTTATTTTCTGAACAAATATCATCTCCTGATTTATATTATTTGCTTGTTTTGCCATAGTTTTAATGAGCATATGTATCTCTTCTTTGTCCTCTTGGTTTATGGACGTAATTGCTTCATCGAGTTTTAAAAATTTCCATAGTACTATGTTTGTCTCTGTGGCAACATTTTTCTGGTGAGTGTTCATCTCCTATTTTATTTTTCTTTTCTCTCTCCTTTTTTTATTATAGTATCTTTATCACATAGATCTGATGGCAGTTCTTTTTTGATTATTAGTTCATCTTTGAATGAAGTGACTTCTTCTGGGACCAGCTGTTCGCATGAGGTTCTGGAGTGGGAGAAGAGGCCTGGACTTATTCTAGGCCACCAGGAATTCTGCTGTAGGGATGTCGTTGGTGTGGGTAAGGTCTTTTAAGCTTTACTTCTTTCTGGCCAGCCGGCAATGACAGCTGCAGACAAACTCATAACACAGCCTCTCTCTGTCCTGCTCCATGAATATGCTGCTTCCTGCAAATATGACTTTCTGCACGACTCGTCATTCAGCCCCATCCTTCTTATTTCAATTATATTTTATATCAAAACAGGTTCATGAAAGCCCCTGCTGCCAGCCCACATACCTGTTCTCATTGTTCCTAATGAATGAAAGTTATTATTTGACCCTGGCGTGTGGCACTTACCTTGGAGAGCCGTGTGCGGCCAGCTTTGCTTGAACCTGTGCCACAGCTGCTCTCTCCTAGCATCTTGCTGTTGAACTTCACGGAACTTCCTCATGTTTTATGGCCTGAGCTAATAGATACCAGCTAGCTTTGTCAAAGACAGAGTTTGTTTCTTATTCTCCTTGTTGCTTTTAGGTGATTTTCAAGAGAAGTATTTTTCTCTTAAAGGAAGCAGCAATTTCTCACAATTTCTTCTTACCCAAAATACACTAATAACCCTGTTACCTAAACACCTATCTCTATGTGTCTTTTTCATTTTGACTTTTGCAACCAACCGACTGATGCTCTTCCCATATTTTGCTATTCAAACTTTGGAGACAATTTGGTTGATTAAACTAATACATATCTTCCTTATTTGTATAGAACCTTTGCCCCCATAGACCCCGGGCAAACCCTGGGGTCAGGTTAATTCCACTGGTCAAGCAGCCGTAGATGTGGGGTTTTTAATAACACTGGAGAATGTGGCAGTCTTGGGCTGTCTCCTTAGCAAGAGGGTTATTTAGGCAAATAGCCCAGACAATGACTTGGGGTCAGGACTGAGCTTGGAGAGTTTGGGGAGGAGGCCCCAAGCCAAGCCTGGATGGGGGGGCCTGATGAGGGTGGGACACACTGGAAGATGAGCTGCATATGTAGAGGGGATGGCAGGCCATGGAAGGCCTTGAATTCAGTACCAAGGAATTTGGATTTAAGGTCATATAGGCTATTGAGAGTACTGGAGACTGGAGAGAAGTGATATGACAAAATGAGGGTTTTGGAAAGATTTATCTTGTTACCTGTAGTCCCTCTGTTACAGGCTGAACTCTGTCCCTCCCTCATTCACATATTGAAGTCCTACCCACCCCGGTATCTCAGCATGTGACTGTACTTGGGGACAGGGTCTTTAAAGAGGTGACTAGGTTAAATGAGGCCATGTGGGTAGAACCTAATCCAATATGACTGATGTCCTTATAAGTAGAGGAAATTAGGACCCAGGCACGCCCAGAAGGAAGGCTGTGTGAGGACACAGCGAGAGGATGGCCGTCCTCAATCCGAGGAGAGAGGCCTCAGAAGAAACCAACCATGTTGACACCTTGATCTCAGCCTTCTGGCCTCCAGAACTGTGAGAAAATAAATTTCTGTTGTTCGAGCCATGCAGCCTGGGATACTTTGTTACGGCAGCCCTAGCAAACTAATACGTCCTCTTGTCCCCTTCAGCCAGAGTGAGCGTTCCAAAATGCAAAGCTGACCCCTGCCCTTCACCCCTGCAGGACAAAGTCTAGTGTGGTCTGCAGGCCTTCGTCATCTGGCCTCATCTCCCACAGGTACTCCAAACCCAACCTCACACCTGAAGCTCCAGAGATACTCAACAGTTCATAGCTCCCTGGACAGCCCATGCCCTCACACTTCTGCATCTCTGCTTGGAGGGCCCTTGCCTGGCGAACTCCTGGCCAGCCGTAAAGCCCACTCAGACTTCACCTCCCTGGGCAGCCTTTTCTGACTTCTCCCTCCTGTGCACCCTGCACCTTACTTGTCTGTTCTGCATGGCCCACACCGATGTGACTGCCCCTGTTCCCGTCCCTCTGCTAGACAGGCTCGGAAGGTCTTACTCTTCTCTCTCATTCTGGGCTTAGGCTGGGCAAGAAGGTACTCAATAAATCTTGTTGAATTGAGTTGAATTTTGGATCTATAAGGCCATGGACCTTTACCCTAAGAGGAAAACAAAAGAGAGGGGCCTGGTGATAGTCTGGCTGAGCTAAGCCTGGCATCAGCAAGCATGTCTCCTGAGAGTGTCTGCTTCGCTCTCTGGACATGCGGCTAGTGTGTCTGCTGGCTGCGCATGGCCCAGCGGATTGGGCGAGTGTCTGTTTCATTTCCGCAGGACGAGGACATTTCTGATCCCCAGTCATGTCTGTCCCAGGCCTGGCACAGTCCAGTGAAAGGCATTAAGGAGATTTAAAGGCTGCTTCAGGGGCAGAGAATAGGGATTGAGTATATCCCTTACCTCAAAGAGGTATGGGTTTGAATCACAGCTCTGCCACCTAGCAGGTGTGTGACTCTGGGGTAAGTTCCTTAACCTTCCTAAGTCCTGTTTTCCTCATCAGTCAAATGAAGATAATAACAGCTGCCTCCTAGTGGTGTTGAGAGGATGAAATGCAATCATCTGTCCATCTTTCCACCCATTTTCCTCCCTTCTCTGTCTCTCTTTATTTCTCTCTTTCTCTCTATCCTATATATCATCTGTCTTTCCATGTCTCTATCATCCATCCATCCATCACCTATTATGTACCTATCCTCTATTTCCTGCCATCCACCCATCCATCTGTCAAGTGTTTTTGCCCTGTTCCTGGCACACACCCGTGCTCAGTAGATGTTAGTTTTATAAGCTGTAAATGAAATATTTTCTTCATTTCCCTCAGCTTAAGTGACAGGGTTCAGAAAGAGAGGGGCCTTTTCAGACTTTTGGCCTGTGGCCCTGCAACCCCCCACAGGCCTAGGGTACAACACTAGTGATAATAGCAACTGCACACTCCCTGGAGCACCAGGTAGCTCATGAAATGCTTCCCAGCCCACCGTTCCATGAGGCACACTGAGAAATTCACTCAGCCCCATGACAGCAGCACGAGAGGTGGTGAGGGCGGTGGTGGCGGCCACCCTGGCATCCCAGAGCCCAGCTACAGCTCCTTTTGTCCACTGCATTCCCCTCTTTCCCCTGCCAGGGGACCTGAACAGAGAAAGCTCTTCCAGAGGCCAATAGAGCTTTCAAAGGGGTTTGACCTTGAGGGTCCTTATGCAGGGCTTGGAGAGAAAGTAGAGGTGGCTGGGACCTGGGCGTCCTCTCTCCACCTGCCTGAGCTGCACCTGCCTGCACTGCGCAGGTCGGCTCTCCCTGGCAGCCATCCCAGGCAACCGCCCCCGCCTGCCTGCCATCCCAGAGGGCCATGTCCTCGTTCACGGACCATTGGGTGCAGGCTGCTGCTCTCTCCTGCCTAATTGCCAGTGTCCTTGTTAACACCCTCCCTCTGCCTTCGTGCCTCACGCTCACCCACCACTCCTGGCTCCCCCCATGAGTGCCTCCCACTTGATGAACAAGATGTAAGTATACAAGTTATTAATCTTCCCACCAAGGCAATTACAGCCCCACAAAGTTCCTCCTTGGCCACGTTGGCTCTTCTATGACAACCTTATCAGGTTAGCAATTTCAGATCTGCATTAAGTGTTCAGAAATCAATTTTCAGCTTATTTTGTGTTGCAAAGTTTGCCATGCCTGAAACCGCACTGCTAATTGAACAAGAGCAATTGATGTTTTAGCAGTAATTAAAGATGGTAATTATGACCAAATCTCCCCCATGGCCCTGCCGTGTTTGCTTTTGGACCTGTCAGAATGGCGGGCGGGCCAAATCAATCTTAATAAAGTTGGTGCTTCAGAAGTCTCCCCAGAAATGGTGTCACCGTCAGGGTGGGTATGATGGAGTTGTGGGGAGCAACGGGAGCAGCACGTTTGGGGCCATGGGGTGGCCAGTCAGGCAGTCAACAGGTGTGGCCAGTTTGGTTCCCTGAGTGCCTGGCCAGCATCAAGCTGGGGGTGGGGGTTGGCCGGGAGGACCATCCAAAGACATAGATGAACATATTCTTGCCATTAAGGTGCTTACGACATATTTGAGAAGAACGGATGCACGTGCATGCACAAAATAACTTCCGAACACTTATTTTCATTCCCAAACATTGCAGAGGACCTACTATGTGCTGGGTGCTAGGAGAACAAAAATAAAAAATGTCATCTCAAATGGACCCACAAACAAACACAAACGACTATGACGTTTGTATCTTTTATCCAGGACTCGGGGTCTGTGCTGTCTTCCTGAGGTTCTCCGTCTTCAGAGAGGCAGCTGGGAATGCGGACAGAGCTCTGGACAGGGGTCTGAGGGCTCCAGGCCTGGTGTGGCTGTTCTATGCTGTGGCCCTCCCAGTGGGGCATCCACACACCCACTCAGCTGTCAGAGAGAGCAGAGACTGCGGTGAGGTGGGGAAGGCATGGTCAGCAGCAGGGGGCTCGTCCTTCCCATTCAGAACATCACAACCAGATTGGTGCTGACTCTCAAGTCATGTCCCATGAGGCTGTTCCTAGGTTGTTATTTGCTGCATGTGCCAGGCACTGTGCTTTGTGCTTGGGGACACAAAGATGGCTTTTGAGCAAAAGGCTTGGGCAAATACCAGCAGGTGCTGTACTTGTAGGTAGAGGGTTAACATATAGAGAGAACCCATGTGGTCCCCAGTTGCTCAGCACCCCATGGAGAGGTGAACTTGGTTTTAAAATGTAGGTATTATTATTATTCAGGTATGATGAGGTCAACAGATTGGGGACAGATGTCATTGAACAGATAGTTTGTTACTCACAGTTCCCAAGAGGAGGGGGCCTGCCACCCGGTGCAGGGCCACAGGTCAGTCACGAGGCAACGAGAGGCTTGATCGTGGTTTCCAAGCAAAGGAATGGGTGAGGCAGGGTAAGCAGGCTTAGGAATGGTCAGTTTCAATGATTTCAGTGGGCTCCAGGGCATAGGGGCTGTCCCTGGTTGTCTGGCACCTGGCCCTGGGGTGATTAGAGAAGGTGGCTAGTAGCCAGGGAGTGTGAGAGCCCAAAGCAGGAGGTAGTTGGGGGTGTAGACTCCTGGATTGCTTGCTTTGCATATAAAAGGTGCACTCCCAGGTGAACTATTGGCTATCTCTAGGAATTAGCTAGCCCTGGGAGGGGCAGTCCCTTCAGTGTCATCAAAGCCTTAGATGTAATAGCATCAGAATAAAATGACATGCTTAAAACGGGCTTGGGCTGGGCAAGCTGGATGCATCATGGGTTGTGCTCCAGGAGATGACTGCCGCCCCCTGCTGTTGTGCTACTCTTTTACAGGGAGAACTGGAGAACAACTTTGCAAAACAATATGCATGAGGGTGCCAGCTGCTCAGGGGAACTTTATACCAGAGCTAGGCATGCCAGCTGCCCGGTGTTATAGCACCTGGACACCACGGGGAGCCACCAGCGTCAGCCAGCTCATTGCTGGCCGTCTAGGGACAGCCACCACCACCAGGTCATTCATCGGACGTTCCTGTCTGCATCTCTACAATAGCGAGGCTGTGGTGCCTGCCCACAGGAGCTTTACGGTCTAGTAGGGGAGCAAGACCTTTATGGGTCAGATCGTAAGAAAGCCCAGCACAATGTCGTGACAGAGCTATGCCAGGTTTAAAGGAGCAGCAGAGAAGGGCCTGGGTCAGAGAGGGAAGGATTCTTGGGAGTGGAGTCTGTGGGTTGAGTAGAAGTTGAGTCAGCTGAGGCTGGAGGGGTCCTATTCAGGCAGAAAGGGCACAGCATGGGCCAGGGTGCAGAGGTGCAAAGTGTTGTAGCACCTCGTGGCAGCGAGTGGAGTGCACAGATTGAGGTCGGAGGTGTGGAGGTGGGTTTGGAGAAGGAGATGGAGATCGCATCAGGGCAGGTGGGTCGTGCAAAGTCATCTGGAGACAGGGAGTGGGGAGTCACTGGAGGGGGGACAAAGAAGGGGTTAGGTTGGCCCTTGAGATAGTTCATCCTAACAGCTGTGTGTAGGTGGCAGGGTGGGGACAGATGTAGCAGTGAGGACTCAGGAACACACTGCCTGGAAGCTGCTCCTGAGATGATTCCCGGCTCCATATGGAAGGGCTAGACGGATCCCCTGGACAAATGCTCCCCCAGCCCTGTACCTGGTGACATGCAGAGGGTCAGTGTGATTGAGCAGAAAGCATGGCTGAATGATCCCACAGCTCCCGTCCCTAGAACTGCCTTGCTCAAGCCGTGGCAGACACAGGTAGAAGGCAGCTCGCACAGCGGCAATATCGGGCAACGTAGTGAAATTGATTCTCCCAGAGAGGAGAGAGAGATGTACTAGCTCTCCAGACACAGAAATATCCCCCAGCCCCTGCCTGGCATGCAGCCTGTGTTGGCCACAGGTGTGTTTCAAAGCATGGCTACTAATGGCTATTCTCACACTCACACAGACCCCTGAAACACACATGCGTGTATATGGGCCTGAGTGTGAACACTGAGCAACAGAGGCCCACACGTTTGTGCACACAGCAGTATGCACAGATAGGCCTAAAGCATGTGCTATGTGTGCTCATGAAACACGGCCCTTGTGTAGGCCGTTTGCATCCACACCCAGGCACTCGGGGGGGGGGGGGTGGATATGTGCACCTGCTCTCAGCCCTGATGGGGGTGTTTGCCCTCTGCTCCAGGTGGCATCAGTTTAAAAAACGAGGTAATTTGGGATCCAGACAGGTCTTCAATCAGAGGGCTTAACTGTTCAGGGAGAAGGTGGGGATGGGAGTGGAGCTCGTGCAGAGGAAGAGGGTGGGAGAGAAGCAGAGGCCAGCTCCTTTGGTTTCCTCTGGGGGTGTGCACCGCACTTCCCGTACCCTAGTCTCCCGTGGGGACAGTTACACCCCTCAGATGGGTCCATCTTCAGACTCCAAACGGTCAGTCCCTGACAGCCAAGAAAGGGCTGGCAGCTGTAATGGGAAGAAACTGGTTCTATCTCCATACTCAGAGGGTTTTCAAATTTAGAGTTCATTTTGCCAATCCCTGCATTTTCTAGTGAGTACACAGAGGCCTAGTGGGGAAAACGACTTGCCCAAGGACACCCTGGAAGCCATATGAGGGGGTACCTGGCTATAACCACATACCTTGGGCTGCAGGAGGCTCTGCTAAGTCTGCCCAGCCCAGGCTGGGAGATGCACGGCAGCCCCAGCTCAGATTCTACTGGCCAGAATCATGCCACTTTGAGCACATTTTGGTCCCAGAATCTATGACTATGTGGCCAGCCCCCTTGCCACCAGACCCCCTGATCTTGCTCATCTCTCCTCTCTCCCCTCAATCCTGTTCCCGGAGTCATATTTACTTTCCTAGTCAGGACCCTCTCCCAGGGGCGAGCAAACCGTCCCCCTCCCCGTAAGTTGCCTGTGACAACTTAAGCTCCTTTCCTTTGGTGCTGTTTCAAGAAAAGGGAGAACAGCTGGTCATTTCTTCCTGATGCTTTTTGCTGCTAATCTTCCAGGCTGGTCCAACTTACAGACACAAACCTTGCAAGCACTCTCTAATCTCTGATTTCTCTAGGAAACAGCATCAGTGGAGTAGAAATCGGAGGTGGTGGGAGTTTTGGCCAGAGGGCTGGTTTCTCAGTCTCGGCCCTGGAGCTGATTTTGTTTGTACCTTACTGGGACCCTGGCCCCTTTCCTGGCTGGGGCTGCTGTCACAAGATCTTGTGGAGCCCATTCAGGCAGATTCGAGAGGGTGGGAGTCCAGTCCGGGGCTCAGGACCAGAGGCATGGCTGGGTGTCCACGATGTGCTCACCACCCTGGGCACAGACGTTCAATGCCCGCAGAGCCTCCTCTGCCACCTTGGACCCTGCATTCTCTCCAACTTCCCTCTCTCAGCCAGCCTGTGTGTGTTCCCGGAGCTCCTTCCCTGGATGGGTGATTGATTAATTGATTTACATATTTATTAAAATGTATTTTAGTAGCGTCTTTGCCTTTGATGCCAAATCTCATTTCCTATTGTGGGGCTGCTGACAGCCGGCATTGTAAATGCAAAGACACTTTACAAAACAATTTAAATAGCAATTGCCACCAGCTTAAAAATGAGCAAAACAGACAAATAAAATACTGATGAGGAAATTGGCAGCTTCAGGACAAGGAGGGCCAGGGGTTTCTAAGCAGCGGACAGCTCCCGGGATGGTAAAGGCCACGTAATTGTCTCTTTGGAATGGCCCAGATTTTAGGTGTAGATGATGGGAGGTTAACAGCCACTGCTCTTAGAGCAAAGGGCTTTGCCCTTAAAGGAGACCTGTCCTCAGGGAACTTCTCTGAGCAGAGGGCGTGATAGGTGAAGGGAGCTGTCAGGGTGCGAGCCCTAGATCTTTGCCCTGCTGTCTAGACTTGTAAGGTGGTGTCCGCCTGCTCCGAGGACCACCATGGGCCCTGTTGGCCTGAAGATCTGGGAGACCAGCAGGCGGGTTGTTCTTGTCCAGGCAGTAGGGTGGGAAGAGTGTGGACAGGAAAGCCAGTCTCCGGATTCTGGCCCCAGCCTGGCCCAGCTGCGCATCTCGGGCAGGTCACACTCCCTATCTGGATTTCAGCACCTCCTCTGTGGAACGGACTGGGGTAGATTTCTAGGGGCACTAACCTGGGCCGCTGGAGATCCGGTATCTAGTCCTGTTCTCCACTTCTCACTGTGTGACTTCCAGCAGATTATAATCCCTCTCTGGGCCACATCAGAAGCATGTGAGCAAGGGAGGTGAGACTTCATGAATCCTTTTTTTTTAAATCTGTGTAATGCAAGGGGCCCACAACATTGTGTGGGCCCACTCAGGGGCTGATTGGAGGGAGGGTGAGAGGGGAAGACGAGTGGGAGTGCCGTGGGGAGCACCTGCAGAACAGGAGGCCAGAACCCAGATGGAATTTGAAGCAGGACATGATCACCCTGTTCCTGAGAAGTGGCAGAGCCTAACGCTGTCAGAAAAGAGGGTACAGATCTCCACAGGTAAGTGGGATTTTGCTCATCCTGCTTGACCTTGTGCGCACACCGTCCTCTGGTTGCTTCCCGCCTCCCCGCCTGTGCCTGCTTGGTCTCTGTTGCTGCACCTCTGTCCCCTCCCATGCTGCCTTCCCGCTGCTAGATTCACTTCCTGCCTGAGCTCATTTGCAGCTATTCTTCTTTTTTTTCTAAGGTGCTCAAATTTTCATTCCAGCCTTGACCTCTTCCCAGAACTCTAGTCTCATAAATCCAGCAGCCTGCAGGACATCTCTCCTTAAATATCTTGCTGTCATCGTAAAAACATCTAGAACCCAATTCAGCATCTTCTTTTGCAAACTAATGCTCCCCCTCCGCCACCAGCATTCTGTTTTCCATGTAGCCTTCTCTCTTTAGTTCCCCGTGTCCAGACAGTTAGCAAAAGAAACCTGTGTAAGGTGTTTACTGTTCCAGGGGACTTCCTGTGCACGATCACGTTTCTTTCAGCGAGCACGTGCTGAGCGCCTGTTATACACCACGCATAGGGGATGGGAGGTGAGGAGCAGACACAGAGCCCTGCCCTCACCCTCTGCCTTGGGCTTCTGACTGGCCTGTGTTGTCCCTACAGGCAGAAACACTGCTTCGCTTCTCTTGGGAAGCTTCTCGAGACTTCCGTATAAGACATAGTTCAAACCACATGACCCAGATTTTTTTTGTCAAAAGTTTGGGGAGCACGTTGTGTAATGAGAGCATTGTGCCAAATGCTGAACATAGGAAGATAGGCCCCTGCCCTTAGGGAATTGCAGACTGGAGGAGCAATGTTTCCACACGGGTTATGCAGCAAATGCAAACCACAATACAAGATATTGACAAGGCAGTGTTCAGCCATTCATTTGTCCATTCATTTAACAGATCTTTGTTGAAGACTCGAAATGTGCTAGACACTGTGCTGGGTGCAGTGCGTGGAGAGATAAAAGCCATAGTCCCTGCCCTTGAGGGGCCCATGCCCTGATGGAGGAGAAAGACTCATGTTTGTACCCCCGTAGCATTCTGAAATTTAAAAAAAAAGAAAATAGATAAATAAATTGGGGAATAAAAGAATATACTTAAGAGAAATTAAAAAAAAAACAAAGACTCATGAGAAGGAATGTTCCCACTGGTGAGTAGGGGTGATGGAAGCAAAAAGCGTGGGATGCTGTGGGGCAGAGACAAGGGGTCTAGAACCAGGAAGGGGTCTCAGAGCTCCCCTGGGATGAGCAGGCATTAGTCAGCAAGCAGAAGGTGGGTGGGGAAGGGAGGGCACTTTGGGGGAAAAGCACTCGTGCAAATGCCCGGGGAGAGTGGGAGCTCACTGCACTGGTAACAGCAGCTCTGCCAGGCTGGCCCCTAGCAAGACATAAACGCCCATCGAGTGGTATGGACTTTTTAAGGGCAGAGGAATTCAGCAGAGGTAGAGCCCTTCTGGAGAGATCAGCAAAGGCTTCCTGGAGGAAGTGGGCTTTCAAGTGCACACTGAAGTGCGAGGAGGGTTTGGACAGGTGGGGGTGAAGGAGAAATGCATGTGGCTCTCAAGGGCTGTCCTTGTCTCGTGGCATCTGAACCCTCTGTCTGCTGGCCCAGCTTCTTTTCTACTGTCCCCCTTGGCCCACTCTGCCCAGGACAAACTGGGTGGCTTACAGCTCCCGTCCTTTTCAGCATCCATGTTCTTACACAGGCAGCCAGTCCCTTTGCTTGGAAGGCCCTTCTCTGTGTCTCTGAACTTGGGGATCATAACCGTTTTTCAAGATCTGGGGATTCACAGGCTTTTTCCTCCATGAAGCCTTTCTCCTCCCTCCTGCCAAAACAAGTTTCTCCTGCCCTGCTGAGTGCACTTCTCTCTGATGGCTGTGGCTCTTCTTTGTACCTCCCATGCTCTACCTGTGTCATAGTTATCTGGGGCATAACTCACCTCTTCTGTTGCTCTGCAGGGCAGGGCTTTTGCTGGTCACTCCAAGGCTCCCTGGGTCTGGCATAGGTCCACATGCAACCGGCAGTGATTGAAAAAGAGAACCCCAAATGTTGGGGGGCCAGAGTGAACCAAGATGTGGAGGTGGGGACATGAAGGGACTTGGTGGGTCTGGATGTCTTGGCTCAGATCCAGAAGGACAGTGACTATGGGTGAACTGTTACGAATATGTGTGAATTCTTGTATGCATGGTATGGCTACTGCATGGAGAATGTTATACTGGGAAGCTCTCACGAGGAAAGCCACCCCTGAGTGTGGGGAAAGGGTCTCACCTGACAGGTAAGAGCTTCCTGGCATGCACATCAGCACCTGCCATTCTACCTGTCAGGGCGGCCAGGTGGCCTCTTACAATGGAGTCCAGCCTGGAGTGGATAGCCCCGGAGGTGTAGGAACCCTTAGCCAGTGCCTCTTTTGGCTTTGGCTGGACAGCAAGTAAACTATGCATTCATTCACTCACTCACTCATTCATCCTCACTTCATTACTAATGGTGTGCAGGTGCTCTGGTGTAGTGGGCAATAAGTTGGCACCATTTATGTTTTCTGTCGTTATTTACTTTTTGTTTTCCTTAAATATTTAGGAAAGTCTTTTTTAAGTGTCAGCTTATGTCCGCTATGCCAAAGGGAGGGGCTGGAGTTTTAAGGGCAGAAGTGCACTGTGGGGACCAACAGGGTGGGGGTGGTGACTCCCAGGGAGCTGGGGACTTGAAGGAGGTGGTCCTGAAAAGAACAGAGTGGGACCACCATGGCAGCCACTCTTGTCACCTGGGACTCTGTCCTCAGCTCCTCTCTGCTGGGTGTCTGCACACTCTGACTTTGTCCTGCGCAAGGGTCCTGTCTTTTCATGAGGCAGTGTTGCTGTGTGGTTAGAACCCGGGCTCTGGAGCTCATGCACCTGGGGTTGCCTCTTCCCCTGAGACGGATCCCTCTAGCAGTTGGGAGTAAGAATTGCAAGGATTTTGTGTGTCCTGTATTGCCCAGTATGTGCCTCCTAGTGAGTCGTTCATGAGTGACAGCTGTCATTATACAGAGATGAAAAAGACATGAGGGTCTCTGTTGTCCAGAAGGAGAGAGAAGCAAAAATGCAAAGCTAAGTGGTGTGTCCTTTTATTCATGCGGGGAGGTGGGTTTGCACGTTCTTCTTCGTACTCCTGGCCTGTCGCTTGGTGCCCTTGATCACACGCAGCTCAGCCAGGGTGAAGCCCTGAACACAACGAAGGAGCTAAGTGGACCCTGGTAGGTTTGAACCCACAGCCTTGGCTTTGTTGGAACCCCAGCACACAGAGCTTGAGGGCAGCACCAGGTATCATCCGGTCACTTGCTCTCCCACCCCGAGTGTCACAGATGACCCCCCACTAGCCTCCCTGCCACCCCTCTCCAGCCTTCTGGGATGGGAGCTCCCTCCTGTTCCCTTCCCCGGAGCATCACACAGGGCCATCCCCATGGAAACTGTGCCGGGGACCCTGTGGGGGGATGAGAGACCGATGAGGAGGGAGAATAATCAAGAATTATTTGTTTGGGGAAAGGGAGAAAGGAGGGGAGAGGGAGAGTGGGAGGGAGGAGAGAGAGGAGGGCAAGGAGAGACAGAGGGGAGAGAGAAAGAGAGGAGAGAGAGGAGAGTCTTTTCTTTGGGGAAAAATGGAAATTTAATCAGATCAGTTTTTATAGTGCAAATAGAAAATCAGTTTTAATAAAGCCAAAAGGAAATGCAAAACAGCCGCTTGAGATGGAGATTGTGTTAAACAGACAGCTCTTTAGGAGTAGCCGAGTCTGGGATGTTTATTGTGCACAGACAGAGCAAGGAGGGGGATTTCTGGCTGAATTTCAAGTAGGACTCTGATTTGGCTGGGGGGGTGCTGAGCCTCCTCGCCCCTCCTCCCCACCTCTGGGCCCACCTGTCCGGGGAAGGGGCTCTCCCTAAATAAGAGGAGGAAAAGGGGGACGGTGGGACAACAGGGGCACCTTCGTGACCCGAAGCAAGAGAAGCCACGCTCCCCTTGCTAGGGGGCATACCCCCAGCACCCCCAGACTTCTGGCCAATCTTACCCTCTTGCCCAAGGACCGGACTGTGCCCTCCATTGACACACCACTGTTTTTAGCTCCTGATTCTTAATTATAGTTCTGGCCCAGCTCTTGGCTTTATTGCTTTCATTTATTATAAAAAGACCAGTGTCTGTTTTCTGAAACGGCTATCTGGTCAAATCACGGTTGATAAGCAACACTGAGCTGTCTTTTTAAGACAGGCCAAATTTATCACACTTAAAAAAAAAAAAAAAGCAAGCCTTCGATGGCCTATTAGAAAATTTCCCCCCCTTTTCCCAGAGTGACATTTTAGTAAAAGGCTTTATTTTCCCCCTCAGCTTTCACAAAGCCATCGCCTTGAAAGAGAGAGAGAAAGAGAGCGAGGGAGGAGGAGGGAGCGAGTACTTCTGAGGCTGTTCCATAAAATATATGGAGAGGGCACAGCCGATAACAGGATCTGTCCTAATGGGGCTGTTAGCTTAGGAGGAAAAGAAGGGGTCTCTGGCATGTGTTTGTCAGCTGTTATTTTGGTAATTAGAAGAGAAACTGCACTTTACATTTCAGAAATGCAGTTATTCGAGGCTGCAACAAAGATACAGGGGCCTGGGGCAGAAACATAGGTTGGGAGGCGCAGGGGGTGGCAAGAAGGGGTGGGGCTGGGTTGGTGGCCCCTGAGGTTAATGAGCTCATCTGTCACCTTTGAAGCTGGCTCAGAACTGGAGAGACGCCCTGCAGAAGCCCTCTCAGTAGGCCCCCTGTCCTTGCTGAGCAGCTGCCACCACCCTATATGACAGAAATGGGGTGAAGTCAAACAGTGGGCCCACCAGGCTACTGTGGGAGGTGGGGAACCAGGGTCCAGGCAGCAGTTTTCCTATGGCTGTGGAAGCCTCTGACCATGAGGGGGGACAGGGACAGAGACTGGGGTGAAGGCATTTTATGGGCTCTGCTGGAAGCAAATTCTCAGCCCTTGCTGCTTACAGGTTTGGCTTTACAAAGAATAGCGGTCCAAGAGATGAGGGTGGTAGCTGCTCCTCCTGGAGGGGGTGGTGGCATCCTTGGGAGCAGGGCCTGTGTCCAGTTCATCTGCAGACATGCCACAGCCAGGGCAGGGTGCTGGCTGGTGGAAATCAGAGGCAGTGGGAGGCTCCTCCTGGTGACCTGTGACCTGTGACCTGCATGCTCCTCCCTGACTCCTTTCCTCCCTCCGTGAATGCAGCTCCATTTCTCCTTTGCTTCTTCCTTTCACGCTTTTCTTCCCCAGCAGTATCTCCCTGTACCTCATTCTGAATGAGACAGCTTTAATTGCTAAACAGCTCCCTCCTTTTCTCTCCCTGCTGAGATCTGGGTTTCAGGGGAGTGCTGCAGACAGTGGCCTCCTGGCCACTCTGCCTACACCCCTCCTCTGTCCTAGGGTGGGTGCTTGCAGCCTCACACCCCTCGAGATCTCCTTTCTTTCCCTGGTGGTGAGCCTCTGATTCAGCAGCAACGGGGCACCTGACATCTGGCCACCTTGGGACCCAGAGAAAGCTCCATGTGCAGGAACCTGAGCGGCCAGAATTGAGGGCCTGATGGGGTCGTGGAAGGGGCTTGGGCTGTGGGGCCAGAGGGGGCTGAGTTAGAAACCAGCACTACCATTAGCAGAAGGAGCTTAGGAAAGTTACTTGACTTCTCTGAGCATTGGTTTTCTCACCTGTAAAATGGCACAGGGTTGTTGGTAGGATTAAATAAAATTACGAGTGGAAAACTTGCATTGGAGGGCCAGGATTCAGTAAATGGTAGCCTCCTGCACCCTGCCTGGGTCAAGGTGGGTGGGATATGTCTGCCTGGCATGTTCTTTGTCTCAGGGGTGAAGGTGTGGGCCCCGTGGGACAGCCTGTGTGACGGTGGGCGCAGGCAGGACTACAAGTCCTGGGACTCCTGGTCCAGTGTCCTTTCTGTCACCCTGCTATGTCTTTTCATCTTCCAGGGCTGTCTTGGGTAGGCCATTTTCCATTTCTCCAGGCCTCAGTTTCCTATCCTAGGTGATCCCTAAGATGTTCCATTTCCTAAAAAGGAATGTTCCCAGTCACAGGAATCCATTCTGGAACTCTCTGGATCCTTAGGCCTGCACAATCGAACCATGCCTGGAGGTGTTTCCCCCTTTCCATGGACTTGAATAACGCAGCCTTGCAAATGGGTCTCACGTTATTTGAGGACTGCAACTCTCAGCTCCAAGCGAGAGGCACAGAGTACCTCCCCAGTTTGCTGGGATTGAAGGGTTTCCCAGGATGTAGGACTTTCAGTGCTAAAACTGAGGGAGCCTTGGGCAAACCAGGCTGAACTGGTCACCCTAGGACAGGACTTCAATTCAGGCCTATAAACATTAGTTGCTGCCCTCCTGCAGGCAAGATGCTGTAGCAGGTGTTAAGGACACAGCAATGACAGAGGCAGGCTTCTCGTGAAGGTGCTCAGAGCACAGACGAGGGTAGCAGTGCAGATGGATTAATTGCCCTACAGTGTGTGGTGAGGGGACTGCCTGAATGAAGCCTGTGCAAGACACCCAGGACACCCAGAGGAGGTGGAGGAGAACTCTGGTTTGGTAGTGGTAGTGGGATAGTCAGGAAGGCTTCTCAGAGGAGGTGATAGCTGAGGTGGGTTTTGAAGGCTGAAGAGACATTCACAAGGCAGGGAGAGTGAAGGCAGGGCTGGGATGGGGCACAAGGGGCTTGGAGAAGGGGTGGGAGGTCAGGAGGCTGCAGAGGCTGAAGGGTAAGGTCCTCTTCCCTTGCAGCACAGGGCGCAGGGGCAGGCCCAGGGGCTGCATGTGGGATGTGGTTTGGAAGGAAGGCCTCAGGGCCAGCGAGAGGTTGGGATGCCTCCCCCACCTAAGGATGAAGACATAATTTCGACAGAGTGTCCTGGTTCCATCTCAGCCTTCCAAGACCTATGAGAATGTTACAGGGCTGCTCCATGCCAGGGCTGCTTGGCTCCCTGGCATGGCCGGGTGCCTGGCCCATGGCTGGAGGCCAGTGGCCCAGAGCCCAGGGAAGCCAGCTGGTGACAAAATAGAGTTGTCCTGGCTCTGGCCAGGCAGACTGGTGGGCTCTGACCCAGGCTGTGATCCCCGCAGGACCTCCTCTTGGAGATATTTAGCTGTGCAGAAAGAGGCAAAGGTGATGGTCCGGCTCTGCAGAGTGTCCCCTCATTCTGTGCTTCCTTGCTTTGGTCACTAGCTCAAGGACTCTGAGGACCCAGCCCCTTTGAGGTGGGGCTGAGCTAAGTGACCTGGCTGAGATTACTTCTACCTCCCTCACACCATACAGTCAGAGAGCCCGGTGTGATTAAGAAGCCATGGACCAGAGGGAGACACGAGTACTGGGCCTGGGGACCGGAAGGGACTGTTAAACAAACAGCAATAATTGACTAGTAGGCAAACCACGTTTATGCCTTTGACTCCTGTAGGCGAGAATGCATAATCTGGGTCCACCTCCAGTCTTTTCTGGAGTAAAACAAAGTATTACGAACAACTAACCAGTTAACCAATTAATCAACCATGAAAACTTGACCAGGAGCTTCAAAGCAGAACCCCTCAGGAAGAAACCCCAGGTACCAGGTGCCCAGGAAGGACCCAGCCATCTGCCTTCTGTTCTCAGCCCTCACCTCCCTTTATGCGGTGACAATGCACTTGGCTTTGAGAGATTTGTTGGTGTCAGAGGCTGCCAAACTTCCTTCTCCTGATCTACAACTGTTTACCAGTGAGTATATATATTTGGACTCAAGGCTAGAAATGAATTTATATAGGTACTTTAAAAAAATAGATGAGTGGGAGACAATGATGACAATATAATAATGTAGGAGGTGAGCACATACTTAGAGCTCCATGCAGCAGATGTGGGGACCCCTCTGGCCCTGTCACTCACAGCTGTGGTCAGCTAGATTGGCCCTCTGAGCCTCCTGTCCCTCCTGTCCTTCCCCTGGGATGGGGACACTTTGTTCCCCGGCCTCACTTAGTAGGTCTCCCCAGCAGACTGTGAATCCTTGAGAAATGAGGCCTTCTTTTTTCTTGTCTTTATATCCCCGGGGCCTGGCACAAAGTAGAAACTCAATAAATGTTAGTCAAATGAATGAATAAACGTTTGAATAACAAAAATACCTGCTCTACCGACCTCTCTCAGGATTATTGGGAGGATCAAATGAGATAATGCACATGAAAGCACTTTGTAAATTGCAGAGCACTATACAAATGCAAATCATTCACAGCTTCGGTGGAAATTATTATTCAAATTATTATTATTATTTTCACAGTAAAGGAGGACAGGAAGGAGAGGGCAATGGAACCAGTCCCTGATGGGGTGGCACTCTCGAGCCTGCCTGGAGCGGCTTTAGAGCGTCCCTCAGCAGGCAGCGGGTGGGGAGGTGGGCCCCGCTGCCCCGCCTGCCCCTGCTTGGGCTGGGGCAGAAGTCGCTGTTGGAATCCTGCCCAGGGTGGGGACTGGAGCCATGAGCACATCTTACCCTGAGCAAAATGAATTAAACGCCAAGCTCTAAATGCAAAAGGTTTTCTTTTCGGTGCTGCTTTTGTTTCTCTCTCTCTTTTTAAATGAAGTGGCATTCTAGGAATGGAGTGATGGAGAGAGAGAGAGAAAAGCCGGGCACCTCAAAACCCGGGGTTCGCGCCCCTCTCCCTCCTGGGCTAATGTTTCCAACGCTATTATCCCGCCTCCTCAACCCCTGGCCTGCGAGAGGGAGGGCGAGCCGGCCGGGCAGCCAGGAGACGCGGAGCAAAGGCGTGATTGATAATTGGCGACTGTAATTCTGTAATTCATCTCCCTGTACCGCAGTGAAATTAAAAGAGTTTAGGTTCCCAAGCATAATGATCATCAATTAAACGCCGGGGAGATTTAGTGTCCTCATTTGAATTTTGTTTTATTTATTTAAATGTGTCTCTTTTGCAGCGAGGGGCGCGGGGAGTGGGGAGCGGCGAGCCGCCGGGGGCCGGGCGGCGGGCGATGGCCGGGGGTCCCGGAGGAGCGGGGTCGCGCGGGCTGCCCGGGGGCGGCAGCGGGGGCGGCGTGGCCCGCGGGGCGGCGGGCTTTGTGAGACAGGGGATCCATCATCCCGGGCCTAATCAGTTAATACTGATAAACTGCCAGCAATAACTGCCAATTGCGCCGCCGTTTTGGAGCTGCAAGTTCATTCATTTAGGGAGTGCGGCGGCACGTCGGGGAAGCGCTCCCTGCCTGCGTCTTTTGTCTTTGCGCCGGGAGGGAGGTGATGATGCGTCTGGTGGGGGCGAAGGGCCACCGCGTCGACTTCTCCCGGCAAGGGCGAGTGAACACTGGTTAGCTTGAGGGTGGCCCCGAAGGTTGCGGGGCGCATCTGGTTCTTGGGTCCAGGCTGGCATGGTGGTGGCACCCCCTTTGAGGAGTCAGAGGGAAGGGTTTCCCCGTCAAAACGTGGGACCTCCTAGTGTAGGGCCACAGAAGGGAGCCTCAGGGATCAGGGGACTTCTGGCCGCCCTGCCACTGCCCAGCTGTCTGACTCAGTTTCCTCCTCTGGAAAGGAGGGGCTGGGCTAGGTGGCCTCCAGGGGGGCTTCTAGCTCTGTGGCTCCGCTCAAGCTACCTTTCCGCGCTGGCCTGGAGCAGGGATGGGTGACACACTCTCAGTGCTCCCTTTCCTCCCCTTGAGTTTGGGACTGGGTGCTCTCCGGATGCCACCTCTTCCCCTCCCATCTGAGCCCCTCTTCCCTCCCCACGCTGCTGTCCATTTTTCTGGGTTGGTTACTGCTGCGGTTTCCTGGCATTCTCTGATTCCGACTTCTCACTTGCAATCAAGAAACTAAAAATAGAGCATAAAGGAGCTCTCCAAGGGGGGTGGGTGGGGGTGGCAGAGGACGAGGAAAGTGCTCTGGTTCCCCGTGGGAATGCGACCTCATCAGCTCTACATAGGGAGTTGGAAATCCAATCCAGACTCTTGGCAAGGGGTGGGGGCGGGTTGGGGAGCCTTCCTGGTAACCAAGTGGAAAGCTGGAGAGAAAATAGTGAGGTCGCCCGTGGGGAGAGAGGGTTGGGGAGAAGCAGAGTGGGGAGACAGCCCTGGGGGGCTTTCTGGGCGTTTTCGGTCCTTGGGGGTGGGGCCTATAGCATGCCCTACATCGGGGACCCCACCCAGGTTGAGTGAGAGCGGAAATCCCGGGACGAAGGCCCATAGCCAGCCATAGGGCCTTGTATGCTCATTCATCTGCCAGGAGGGGGCGCCCTCTTCTAATTTTCACAGAGGCATCCTTCCTGCAAGCTGAGGCCCTGCAAAGGCTGCGGGGACTGGTTGTGTAGGTAGGTGTCCTTTGAGCTCATAGACAAACAGGAACCCCATCAGGGATTTCTTCTTCAGGACCTCAGCATGGTGTCTTTTGGATTGTAAGGAATGGGTGTGTTCAAGCTCGATGTGACAGATGGGAAACTTGGAGGCCTTGGGGCTGGGGCTAGGAGTGAGGGCAGAGGGGGTCTGGTCTCTCAGACAACCGTTCTCAGAACACAGACCACACCCTCCCGCGGCAGAGCTCCCTGGAGCTCAGAAAGGTGAGTGGACTTGTGTAAATTACTCAGCCGGTCCAGGGGGGAAGAAGCCTGATTCCAGAGTCTGGAGCTTTGGGCTGCAGTCCTGGCTGTACCATTCTGTGGCCTTGGGCATGCTGCTTTTTTTCTCTGAGCCTCAGTTTCCCCCGTTGTCTAATAGGATGTAATTGCATAAAAGCTCTTGTGAGGAGGGTAGCTCTACATGTGCAAAGGATCATGGTTATAATGTGCATCTCTCATGCATAAGCAGACAGCTGCCCAACCTTATCTACCAAGGGGCAGAGCGGAGGGAGGACTTTATCTCCACCTTTGTTCGGTGCTGCCTCACAAGCCCCTTTCTCACACGAGCCTGTCTTTAGGACCCATGATGCTTCCCCTCCTGGGGGAGGGAGGGAAATGGCTGATGGGAGAATCCCGAGACTTGCCGTTTTCTTTGTGCCACCGATTCAAATCAAGATACTGTCTTTCATCCTCCTCTCTGTCTTGCTGAACTCATTCCAGTTCCCTTACCAAGCTGATTTCTATCGAGAGAGTTAGTCCTTGAAGATGTGGGGATTTCTCCAGCGAGGAAGGGCTGCGAGGAGTCGGGTCCTGCTGGGGCAGCCACCTGCACACCTGAGGAGCTGTCTTCTCTGGCTCAGCTGCAAGGCTGTCTCCTCCTAGTCTGTAAAAGAGCCCCTCTCATCACCCCTCCCTTCAGGAAGACTGAGGGCTTTCCAGATTGATCAGAGGAGAGATGAAGGTGACTCCAGGTGACCAATAATGCCCACCGCCCATTCTGGGTCCGTCGTTTTCATCCTGTGCCTGGACCATCCACCCCAGGGTGTTTTCTCTTCCCTGACCAGTTACCTGTCAAGGGCTGTTCTGTGGCTCCCGGGGACTGTCTTTGGACCCTTTGGGCAGAGCAGCAGGTGTATTTGGGATGAGGAGCTATAAGGGGCAAGGACTCCGCAATTTTCTGTGTGCAATCCACAAGGGCATCAAACCCAAGTGGGCATGAAGCCCAACAAAGGCTTTTTAAAAATTACCATGTGCTGTCCTTTTCTCTGATTACAAAAGTAATACATATTCATGGTCAAAAATTTGGAAAATACAGAAAAGCACAAAGGAAAAAAAATTCATCCATATTCCACTACCTGGAAACAACCACTATTAATATTTGAGGTGTATCACCTCCCTGTCCTTCCCTGTCTCGCTGTCTCTTTATCTCTGTCTTTTAATAGGAATCTCACGCAGCAGTACTGTTTTGTCGCCTACTTAGTAACAGTGTATGAGGAGCATTTCCCCACACAACAAAAGCCAGTTGATGAGTGTGGCCAGGTGTTCGGTCGGCGAAATGTGGGACAGCAGGCTCTCAGAGGAGATCTCAGCACTGACAGATCGGGACTCTCTCCTGTTTCCAGTGGAGACAGAGGACCAAAAACGCCATTGGCTGGAAGGGTAGCCCTCGAGGCAGGGCAGTGTGCAACCCAGTGTCCCAAGGATGTCACGGGGCTTGTGCCAGGCTGATCCTGCCACGTTATCTGAAACCCTATCACTGCATCAACTTTCTTCATATGTGGGCTCTTGCCCTAGCCACGTCAGGCCAGCGGGAGGGAGGGAGAGGGGTGAGGTGCCAATCACTTAGTGGCTAAAACAGCATAACACTAGAAGATAAACTAGAAATAACACCAGACATATAAAGAACTACCTCATCAGTGACTTGGGGTGGGGAGGGCAGAGAGCCCCCTCCCTCAGTGGGACATGGTTGAGCAATGACAGTAACAGGGAAGCTGAGTCCACTTTAATTGCAGAAGTTCAGTTTAGCTGAGCAGGGTGTACAAGTCTGGGCTGTCAGCATCTCCAGATGCTGAACAAATAGAAGATCTTGGTTTGAAGACTCTGCCCACACCCATTGCCCATCTTGTCAATACAGCAAAGATGTGAAGAAATTGGAACCCTTGTGCACTGTTGGTGGGAATGTGAAATGGTATGGCCACTATAGAAAACAGTATGGTGGTTCCTCAAAAAATTAAAAATAGAATTATCATATAATCCCACAAGTCTATTCTGGGTATATATCCCAAAGAATTGAAAGCAGGGGCTTAGGAGATATTTGCACACCCATGTTCGTAGCAGCACTATTCATAACAGCCAAGAGGTGGAGGCAACCCAATGTCATCGACAGATGAATGTGTGAACAAAATGTGGTGTATACATGTGATAAAATATTATTCAGCCTTAAAAAGGAAGGAAGTCTTGTCACATGCTACAACATGGATAAACCTTGAGGACATTATCCTAGGTGAAATAGACCAGTCATGAAAAGACAAATACGGCATGATTCCACTTCTATGAGGTCCCTAGAATCGTCAAATTCATAGAGACAGAAAGTAGACCGGGGGTTGCCAGGGGCTGGGGGAAGAGGTTAATGGGGAGTTGTGTAGAGTTTCAGATTTACAAGATGAAAAAATTCTGGAGATCTGTGGCAAAACAATGAGAATATACTTAACCTACTGAACTGTACACTTAACAATGGTTAAGATGGTAAATTTTATGTTATTATTGTTTTTTAACCACAATTAGGAAAAAAAAAAGATAGTCCTTTTGCCTTCTCTGGCCAACCCAGCAAAGAAAGAGATTTCCCTTTTCAGAACCCCCAAAATGCTTACACTCTCGAAGTAAGGACACCACTGAGTCTCTAAACTGATCCATTACTTCTTCATGTATCCACATTTGAGCTTCATTTTGGGCAAGTTGTTTGAAAGCAGGGATAAACTCTTTGCCTCTTTAACAGCTCAATTAATATTTGCTGATTGGCTGAATTGCCACTTCCCTCGATATATTTTGGAGTGTGGGCTGGAGCGGGGTGGATGGTGGGGAGGGCAAATGCAGAGGAGAAAGGGAGGAGGCAGTGTGCTTGGGTGTGAGTGTTTTTCCACACATTGCCTAAGAATTGTTTAGGCAGCTGCATTCTATCATACCTGTGGTTAAATATACATATGCTCACACACTATTTTTATGTGCACACACAATCAGATGGAGTGGGGCAGAATTTGGGCTCCTAATCTTGAGTTAGACCTAAGAAAATGATGTTGTGGACTCTCTTGGAAGGTTTAGACTGAAAAATGTTGAAAGACATTAACCCAAACCACCTGGGACATGTACCTAATTTTGCTTTTCTTTAGAATTTCTAGGGAAATGGATCCAACAACTCTCTTCAGGAACACAGATCAGTGTTTTACAGCTCTTCTGCCAGGAAAGTTTTTCCTGACCTCTCACCCTCATCCCTCCTGCTGCCATGTAAACTTCTCCTCTGCTGATATGGAGAACGTTCTCCTGCCACCTGATTCCTGGTAGGCCCTTTTAAAAATTGGACTTTAACAGAATAAAGATCCCTCACTTTAGGTGTCTGTAATGTTCTCTTTGTAGGGTGGTTCTTCTGCTCAGTTAATTGTCTGGTTCTCTTGAAAAGCAATCTTTTCCCCCAGTTCGTGTTGCTCTTTTGACCTAACATGGCCATGCTTGGCCTTTTGAACGGGATTTGCTTCTAGTCGGGAATTAAATTTCCATAGCAACGCCGGCAGCCATCTTAGGAGGACTCTCCCCCGGCCCTGTTTCAGTACCGTGGCATCCTTCTCGCACAGACAGGTGGTTTGCCTGGTTATAAGCCATGTGTATATTTATTCTCATTTCACTCAGGGTGAACGACAGCAGTGGCAACTCGAGCTACTAACAGGAGGAACAAAAAATACACAAAGGAGTCTGCCTGCTTTTAGTTCCTGGGGGCCCTGGACTCCTGAGGAAACATGGGTGTTTGCTTTTTAGCTTCAGAGCATTTTTTTTTTTAAACTGGGGATCGGAGGTTTTCATCTCATTTCTGAATCACCTGGGCCTTTTTCTCTAAGCAGGGCCCCCTGCTAAGCTCCATGCAGGGAAAAGACCTGAATCCTAGCTTTTGGGATTTGTCTGTTTGTTTAAAGGTTATTATTTATGGCTATTTTTAAGTGAACTGTAAGAAAGGTGAAGCTTTTTTGTTTTTTCACACTTACCACTCAGCTCCCTGTCAGTAACTCTAGAAGGATCTTTGCTGACTGTGGAATCAAGTTCAAACTTGAGAACACGGCCTTCAAGGCCCTCAGTTTGCTGGCCTCAACCTGCCTGCGTGGTCTTAACTCTCTTGCTCCCCTTAGGTTCCCCACCCTCCTGCCAAACAGGACATTAGCCTGTTGTCAGAATATACTGGACACTCATCACCTCTCTGCCTTGTGCCCTGACCTTGCAACACCCCTCCTCCCAACCGACCTGTGGAAGTTCTGCCCCAACACTGGTGTGTTGTGAAGCAGGTTACAGGAATGTACATTCCTCTTATCCCTGACGGCAGCCAGGTGGCTGGAGCCACCAGAACCCCTCCTGGCCAGTGCTCCCATCCACGGCAGCATTGTTCATTTGTCCCAGTGAGCCATTAAGCCGTTACCGTGTTCCATGAGAGCTGTGTCATGAACAGGTTGGGAAGCACTGCTTTAAGGCTCAGCTCTATGCTGTCTCCTCCGCAGAGCATCTCCTAGACCCTCCAGCAGAAGGCTCTATGCCTTCCCTAGACGCCTCCCCCAATCCTTCTGGAATGTCTCTGTTCTGCTTTGTATCATGGGTATTTATTGCTTTTCTAGGCATCCTGCCTCCCTCACTTTTCCCCAGGGATTGTAGCTCTTTGAGAATTTTGTTCTCATTTACTTACACTAAACAGTGTCTACAACTGTGTCTTGCATGTAATTGGGACTCCTTAAATGTCTGTTGATGTGAAATCCAGAGCTTGTGTAACTGCAGATTGTCCTCCAAGAGAGACTCCTCCGAATACACTACTCTTACTCCAGTTACCCCACCACTGTTCAAAATATTTCTGGGATTTCTGGTGTGGAATTATTTTCAGAGAAGGTTTATGAGCCAAAGAATAAAACTAGTCTCTTTTCTTTAGGATCAAACAACGTGTATTTAATTTTCATTTTGTTGTCATTGTTAGTCAACAAATATCTATTGAACCCCAGGCACAAGATTGTTTCTTAGAACTTAATATAAACTACTTGTCTGCCTTATTAGCAAGATTTGGCTCCAAATAAGTTTGGTCTTTTTCCAGAAATCAAATCTATCCTCAAAATATTACACGTTTACCGTCTTTGAGCAGATTCACAGCAAGGAATGCAAGGGAATACAAAACTGCAAAACACAAAACAAGACAACAACAACAAAACCAGTGGCAACATCGCTGGAATAAGTGAAGAGTCTCCTCAAGAACCACCTTGCAAAGGACAACATAAACTCTGGGATGCTTTTTAAAAAGATTATCTCCCTAGCTTATGTCACTCTTTGTACAGGTATGTGTCATTCAGAAACCGAAGGAACGTCAAGTATGGTTTGTGCCTTTAAGGAGCTTATATTCTTAGAGAAGATACGTGAATGCACAAAGACTTTTGTGAGAAATCTTTACTAGAATTGTGTTGATATTTGAGAAAGCCTCCGAACTCGTGAGTCATTATCGTATGTGGTTAGGATTATGCCATTTGGAGCCAACAGATGCCGTTTATGTCCTGGCTCTGTCGCCCAGCTGCGATAGCCCAGGGAGTTATTTAAAGTCTCCGGAGCTTGAGTTACTTGCCTGTATAATGGGAGGATGGTATTTACTCCATAAGGCTGCTTTAAAGACGAATGTGGACTCTGGCACACAGCTATTCTGATTTCAAAGAAAATATCTACAAACATTTGGATTGTTATTTTTTTCCCCCAGCAAATGGAGGGCTAAGGAATAAATTGCTGCCTTCAAACTTTTGGACTTAGATTACAGACTGGGTTTTAAGATGTTCTCGGGTTCCTGTGAAGAGAATAGTAAAAAGACCTGGCATTTCTTTGCTATAAAAATGATAGGGCCAGATCTCACGAAGAGCTTCCTCTGCAGATGGTTAGGCAGAGCAACAGACGAACAGAGAAGACCGAGGAATTATTTATTGAGAAGAATGAGCCTGGCGTGGCTGAATGTATTAAAAATAATTCTTGATTTGTTTAGTTGGGACCTTCTTCTAAGCTGTGGGCTCTGCTGTAGAATACAGCTGTCACTCCTTCCTTTGGCATGGGGCTCTAGACCTTGCTGGTCCAAATTCAACTTCTCCAGAGAAACATGATTATGCTAATAGATACGGTCACGTTCTAAGCGCCAGGCACTTCACGCAGATCAACTCCTTTAACCTCAGGAGGCAGGTACCCGAATGGTCCGTGTCTTACGGATGAGGAACAAAAGCCCAGAAAGCAAGCGAATTGGCCAAGGCCACACAGCCTGTTAGCAGCAGAGCTAGGATGTGAGCCCAGGCAGTCTGGCTGCAGAGCCCACTCTCCCATACCATCTCCTCACTCCTTGACGCCACCTGCTTCCAGGATTTACAGATTAGTCCAAATGAATTAATTACTTATGTGTCACATTTATTATTTGTCTCCCTCCCACCAGTACCTAGGCTCTAGGAGGTCAAGAATTTTTGTCTTTTTGTATTAACTGCTGAATCCCAAGTACCTAGAACAGTGGAAGGACATAAGAGATGCTTAATAAGTATTCGTTGAATAACTGAAGTTGTTACTTTATCATTTTTTTAAATCTTTCTTTTCCTTTTTGTTTTTTTTTTTCTTAGCACATTGCTTTTTAGGAGTTCTGATCTGTGTGTCCCCGGGCCTTCTTCTGCCGGTCCTGTTGCATACAGGTGGATTTCAATCAGTGTTGTCAATCAACACACCAGATCTTTCCCGGGGAAAAGCATGTTCCCCGTCTGAAGCTCTTTTCTGTGGGCACTTTTCTCAGTCAGAAACAATCATAAGCCTTGGAACTCAACTGGTCTTGGTAAATAAGGCCTGCAGACAGGATTTTTCGTATTTGTTCGATTTGTTTTTTTAAGTTAAATGTCTGTTGGTGGGATGTACGTTTCTCTTTGTCACAGATAGCTGTCTACTCACCCATTTTGCCTCCTAGCTCTTAAACGGGGCTCTGTGATTCTAGTCCAACCCCATCATTTTGTGGTTGAAGAAGCTGAGGCCCAGAGGTGGTGGAGGCTTGCTCATGGTCCTGTAGCTGGCAGAGCTTGGAATTAGGTTCTGATCTGATGAATCCAGTCCAGCATGCTTTCCCCCACACCATGTGCTGGGGCAGGAATGCCCAGTCTGATTAGGAATGAAATGGCTATCTCAGCCGGGCACGGTGGCTCACGCCTGTAATCTAGCATGCTGGGAGGCTGAGGCAGGAGGATCGCTTGAGGTCAGGAATTCGAGACCAGCCTGAGCAAGAGCAAGACCCCGTCTCTACTAAAAAAAAAAAGAAAGTAGAAAAAAAAAAAAAAGAAAATGGCTGTCTTTGGTCCAGGGGATGGTGAGTTTGGGGCGAAGGAACGAAGGAGAGGAGTTGAGTGGAGACGAGCACTTCTCCTTGGACTCCGCCACCACACTGCCACTGTGTGTGTTGGCAGCCCCTTCCAGTGGTGGTATTTTCAGCAAATGGGAGGGGAGTAGATCTCTCTCTTTCTCTCCCCCCACCCCCATTGTAATTAGTTGTCAAAAAATTTTAGATGGAAGGGGGAAAGCCTAGGTCCTGATGAGATGATACAGCAAAGATTTCATTTCATCTTGAATTTGACATTAAACTTTAATAGTTTCAAGGACAAGAAGCCAAGAGATATCAGATGTAATGAGATAAAGCAAAGTTTCTCTGACAGCAAATTTGATCACAAATGGGCTCCAAGATTGCTTCTTTGATATAAATGAAACATAATTCATCTTCCAGCGCCCTGAATGGGCTTTCAGGCTGGGGACGAAGCTGGCATCTCTCTTGCCTGGAGCTGACAAGTGGCAGCACAGGGAGGAGGTGGAGGCTTGGCTGGACCCTGCGGGCAGTTCCTTGGCTCTGTCTGGAAGGGACGAACAAGCAGCTGCAGGAGCTCGGGGTGCAGCTAGTGTCAGGGAGACCCTTCCGCTCTGAGCCGAGGTTTTGGCTTGGGAACCTCTCCTCAAACTCAGAATGGCAAAGAGGGTGTCAGACAGTGGGGGACCCCTCTGTGGGAAACTGCTCTTCTGACACTTTCCTGGTTTGGATGTGAGAGGGGCACAGCAGCTTATACTTCAATGCCCTGTTCACCCTTCTCTGAAATGTCTTCTTAAACCAGTTCCTTCTTTTCCAAGAGTCCTGTCACTGCCCAAATCCAGACCAGCATGGTGTTAAGGTCAGGGTGGCATGGAGGGCTCTGGCCTCCCAGGCTCCATCAGCTCTTCCCCCTGTGTTTTCTTGCTCTTGCATGGATGACTACATCAATGCCTTCAGGGCCTGCTCACTGCCTTTCAACAGGATCTCTGCCCTCAAGTCAATCTTTTGCAGAGGTTCAGCTGGCGCTGCTGGTTCAGCTTCTCAAGGTCTGAGGTCAGGGCTTTTGCCACTAGCCTCCCGCTAGCCTCCCGCTGGCCTCTTGGCCTCTGGCCTTTGCCCCTTCTCAGGTCACAAATCTGTAGAGACTTGAGGACAGATGCCTTAACCTGATGCCCCAAGCCCTCCACCACCTGGTGCCTTCTCGACACATCCCTCATGCCTCCTCCAATGCTCCCTGTCATGGCCTCAGCTGGGGAGAGCAACCCCAGCAAGCCACACCTTTCTCTGCACTTTGGCTCCTGCAGTCCCAGCCAGAAGCTCTTCTTCTCCTGGTCAAACCTTACTCACCCTCCTTCAATCTCTAAGGTCACGTCTTCTGAGAAGCCTTCCCTCCCCAGCTCTGCCAGCAGACAGCCCCTCTCTTCTGGGTCCCCAGACTCCTTTAAGACTCAGAGTCGTCTTCCCTGTCCTATTGCTATCCCTGCACGTATCTGCCTCCTTTTCCAGAGCAGGAGCTCCATGGGCCGTGCCCTGTTGATCTTTGTGTCTCCCTAGGTATGTCATGGTGCCTGGTCTGGAGCAGGTGCCAGTGAGGATGCATTTGGTGAAATTGAATCCCAGCCCATGGCTCAGCCTTCTGGGTTGTGCCAGGCCCAGTTTAGCAGACGGCCCTCCCCTGGGGTTCAGAGGATCAGAATACATGCACGTGTACCTCTCTGCCTGCTATGGTTTCGATACTTGACCCCTCCAAATCTCATGTTGAAATTTGATCCCCAGTGTTGGAGGTGAAGCCTAATGGGAGGTGTTTGGGTCATGGGCTCTGACCCCTCATGAATGGCTGGTGCTGTCCTTAAGGTTATGAGTGAGTTCTTGCTCTATTAGTTCCTGCAAGCACTGGTTGTTAAAAAAAGCCTGGCACCTCCTCCCCTTTTGCTAGCTGCTTCTCTAGCCATGCGATCTGCACACACCAGCTCGCCTTTGTCCTCTGCCATGTGTGAAAGCTTCCTGAGGCCCTCGTCGGAAGCAGATGTTAGCGCCATGTTTCTTGTATAGCCTGGAGAACTGTGAGCCAAATAGATCTTTCTTTATAAATTACCCAGCCTCAGGTATTCCTTTATAGCAACACAAATGGACAAAGACACTGCCTCTGTAGAACAAATACACCAAATGTAGTAGTTCAAACTAAATAACTTTGTCCAAATTCTCTTTGATTGAAAGTTTGGGTTTGCAAAGTTGAGACCAGATTTAGAACAGAAGATCTGCTGACATCATATTCTTCTCTTTCCTCGGAGCCAGAATGAGGGTTGTCATGAAAACATCTTCACCTTCTCCCCTGAAGACAGCATGAACACCCCGAGGGGGAGGAAACTCTCCTTGGAAAGGGGGTACTGGGTTTGGCATTAGGCTGAACAAAGATGTAGACAGGGGAGCCAGGTTAGAGTAGGGTATGCGTGAGAGATAGGCTAGGTCCACCCTGGGAGGCAGAATCGGAGATGGAAGCGAGGACTGGTGGACCAATTCGAGGGGAAGCTGAGTTTGAGAGCCCTGGGTCAATTCGGAATTCTAGATTTAGCCCAAATGTCCATCAACAGATAAGTGGATAAACAAATTATGATATATACATATATTGGAATATAATTCAGTCATAAAAGGAATGGAATACTGACTTGTTACAATGTGGATGAACTCCAGAAATATGTTTTTTTTTTTTTTTTTTGAGACAGGGTCTCACTTTGTCACCCAGGCTAGAGTGCAGTGGCATTATCACAGCTCACTGCAACCTCCAACTCCTGGGCTCAAGTGATCCTCCTGCCTCAGCCTCTCAAGTAGCTAGGACTACAGGCACACACTACCATGCCTGGCTGATTTTTCTATTTTTTTGTAGAGATAGGGTCTTGCTCTTGCTCAGGCTGGTCTTGAACTCCTGACCTCAAGCAATCCTCCTACCTCAGCCTCCCAAAGTGCTAGGATTACAAGTGTGAGCCACCGTGCCTGCCTGAACCTCAGAAATATTATGCTAAGTAAAAGAAGCCAAACACAGAGTTCATACATTATATAATTCCATTTGTATGAAATGTCCAGGATAGGTAAATCCATAGAAACAGAAAGGGGATTGGTGGTTGCCAGTGCCTGGGAGGAGGGAGGAATGGGGGATAACTGCTTAATTGATATGGGGTTTCCTTTTTGGGGGATCAAAATGTTTTGATTGAGATAGACAGAGGGGTGCTGGTTGCAAAACATTGTGAATATACTAAATTCCGCTGAATTTTTTAGTTTGGAATGATTAATTTCATTCCAAATTGTGAATTTCAACATAAAAAAAAATTTTTTTAAAAACAACAAACAAAGGAAGGTAGGGTTAGTCCTAGGGCATCCGAGTTAATTCTACCAGGTATTTTTCTTGTCATCCTGAGCTGTGCTATGAAGCTGCCCACACATATGTGAGGGTGTCTGTCAGGGCTGCCACCCCACACATCCCCACTGGGGTGATGGTCCATGTGGATGGAGCACAGTGGGCCTGTGTCCTCCCTGGGGTGCCCATGGGTCTCGGATCAAGAGAAGGGTACGCCAGAGCCCTAGGCCAGCTTCCTCTATCTGTGTCTCCTGCTCCCATAGTCACAGTGTGATTCATGTCCCTCCCTGCAGCTCCCAGCCAAGGGGACTCACCACTGATAATTAAGACCTGGTAGGTGGAAAGATGGTCTCCCGCTCCGTGGCATCAGTCTCCATCCATGCTGGCCTTCCTGTCTCCCAACGCAGTGGTCATTGCCAGCACTCTCGAGATATAGTGGGCAAGGGAGAGGGAGAAGACCCTGGGTGATGACAGAAGGGACCCAAAATCATTATTTTAATGGAGTCATTGGCTGTGCTTCCAAATCTCCTTATCAATGTCATTAGAATTAATTTGATTGCATGCTCTCCCTCTTCTCCCTCTCTCCTTTCTCATCACAAATGACTTTCCCATGCATATGTTACTCAAGGGGGTGACAAGTTTCCACGTAGTGGGCCCTTAGAGGCAGCGATGGCACTCGGAGCTGGCTGCAGAGGCCTCCTGCTGACACCAGCTCTGCTGCTCCAGGGGCACTGGGGTTGGAGAGGGTTGTAAAGGGCCTCTAGCCTTTGTGGGTTAATATCCCCCTAAAGAACTAAGAAACCCTCTGCCCTGTTCCCATTGGTCACAACAAAATTTAGGGACAATAGCTGTAAGGAATTTTTCTTTTCTCCTTAATGCAGAATCCCTAAGGCACATGGAATTCTCCATCCTGGTAGCAGAGTCCCCTTCCCACCCAATCCAGGCCTCCTAGACCAGAAACCTGTGAGGTGGTTTACAAGGGCTGTGGGGTAACTGCGTCCTGTGGAGGGTGGAGGTAGGGACCGTGGGTGTTGGAGGCCTTCAACTCTCTGCCAGAGGCCTGGCCTCCGAAGGAAGGCTCTGCGAACGAGGGTGAGGATAGCTTTGCACTAGCAGGTCACTCTCTAGTGAGTGACGCCCGCAGTGGTCTTGCCACCCTCTCCTTGGAGCTGGCCTCCCTGATGCTACACTGTAAAAGGGGAGCTTTTGGGATTCTGGGCAAACACCTACTTTCTCCCGCAGATGCGGTCCTGGGCAGCCTGTGAAGTCTGCTCTATGTTGTCTTTCTGGAACGGCCCCGTGGAAAGGGCCCTGGTGTGTTTGCTGACTGCCAGTTTGCGTTTCAACAGGGTTGGAAGCCAGGAGTACAAGGCAGCTGCAAATGGCGCCCGTATTAAGCCCTATTGCCACTGCGCTACTGTCACTTGCCTGACCTGATGGTCTTTGCAAAATCTGATGGATTCTGGGACCTGTGAGCTGGACACAGAGCGACGGCACCCCTCCAGCAGGTGCCCTGTGGTTTGTGCATCTGGAGGAATCCCTTCGAGATGGCCACCTCCTCTGTATTTCCAAAGGGCTCAGGGTCACTCCTCGCATGGGTGGAGAAGACACAGACTATGTGGCAGTGTGGCGAAGGGAATGGGGCTTAGGGGACAGTTAGGAACCTAGGTCTGGGCCCTGCCTTGGCCACTGTCGAGCTGTATGGCCTTGGCAGTCACGTTGCTTTTACGGGCTGTGTTAGTTGGCTAGGGCTGGCGTAACAAAGTACCACACATTGGGTGGCTTAGAGCAACAGAAATGTACTGTTTCACAGCTCTGGAGGCTAGAAGTCTGACATCAAGGTGTTGGCAGGGCCGTGCTCTCTCTGAAACCTACAGGAGAGGATCCTTCCTTTCTTCTGGCAGCTTCTGGTAGCCCCAGGTCTTCCTCTGCTTGCGACAGCACAACTCCAACCTTCCCATCGTGTCTTCCTCGATGCACGTCTGTCACTGTGTCCACATTTCCCATCAGGGACCTTCTAGGACCTGTGCCATTTGCCAGAAACTCTCCCCACCCTTTTAATTACCAATGTTCAGAAAAGAAAATCTAAATTTCCAAGAAAAGGAAAAGACAGGTTTTCCATTAGTGGTGTCAAACTGTAAGGATCTCCTGGGGAGCAGGTTATAGTGGTGACATTCTGGTCCCACTCCCAGAGACCCTGTTCCGAGGGGATGGGGTGGCCAGAGGAGCTGCAGTTTTACAAGTTCCCTTGTGATTCTGACGTGCACGGTCCCTTGACCTCGGTGTAGAAATACTGCTGTAACTCTTGGTCCGTAGACTCAGGTCCTGTCCTCACCTGAGAGGTGGGATGCAGATGCCAGGGTGAAGGGCAGGAGGGAGAATGGCCTGGAGTTACCTGTGGCACTCTGCATGCACTGCCCCTGCTTTAGTCACTGTCCCACACAGGGACAGCCGTGGCAGGCCAGGCTGCCTACGTGCCTGCTACCGGGGCCTTCTCTCAGGTCCTGGGGAGAGAACCATGGCTGTGTGGGGGAAGTGGGGGCTGTGGGGAGAGGTGGGCAGCCCCAGTCACCTTAAGGCCTGTGACAAATACCTTTCATTATCACTGAGAGGAATAAGTCACGTTCTGCAGTCCCAGATATCTTTTCTTAATTGGTGAGACGGGGCTGATTTATTTGTTAATTAACAGATGGAGCCACATGCAATAATGTGGTTTGCTTTATTTATACTTGACAGGGGTGGGTTTCTAGAGAAGCGCCTGGGGAGGCAAGAACTGCCCAGAAGAGGGGCCGGGATGGTGGCTGTGATGGGAAGGGGAGCCATCCTCCTAAGGGGACCTCGTGGCTCCACCTGTCCCCCAGGGGTACCTCGTATTCCTCTCCTGACCAGGAAGTCAGTGCCACTTCCCCAAGGGGTCGGCAAGTTTGTTTGTTCAGGTGAAAAACCAAAGGTATTATTTATTAAAAAGCTCACCGTGCTCCTCCTCCTCCCATCATTTCTTTATTCCTTCCTTCCACAATGTGTCGGGCACTGGACACTGTGCTGTGGAGCCAGCAGGGAAAACGACAGACACAGTGCTTGCTTCCAGAGATCCGCTGCTCTCTCCCATACAACGGGTGACTTTGAAAGGGCAGCTTTGTTTGCCCTGTTCCTCTGTGCCCAGTGTCAGGGACACGAGGACCCGTGACCAGAGGATGCTTTGTAGTAACTTGGCGCTAAGGCGGATGCAGCCACACCAAGCACTTGGTAGATGCCTCCTCTGGGCTAGACAGGCGTGTTGGGGACAGCAAGCCATCCCTGTGCAGTTGCAGTGTGGTGGGAAGCCTATCTCTGGAGAGCTTCTGCGGTGGCAGAAGCCTGGGCCTGCCTGCACTAAAGGGTGTGTGCGGGCAGCTCACCTGAGATGCACCTCACCCCTAGGTCCAGGCCTCTGAATCCCAAAGGTCAGTACCAGACTTCCCAGGTGTCCCTTCCTTCCCTTTGATCCATAGCACGAATACTCTTTCAAAGACTGGCTGTAGTTGGCCATGTGTGGGCTGAATATCCAATACTAGTCAATGTCTACCTATTTTATAATTTCTAATTTAAAGTGTCTGTGGTTTTCCTATTACATTGTGCCTTAGCACATTTAATTCTCAGAGTCAGCCTAGGAGGCAGGTACCGCCATTACCTTCATTTTACAGACGAGCAAATGGAAGCATGAAGAGATGAAGGCCTCCAAGGTCTCCCGGTTGGGGAAGGGCAGAGCTGGGGGCTGGTTCCGGGGCTGGTGCTCGTAACCACCTCCGTCATCCTCCTCCCAGCACGGTGTCAGCCTTGTCCAGAGCCACCTCCATACCTACACCCATGTCTCTCTGCACCTTCTCTCTATCTACCTGCACGTGCTCGCACCTGGGTGACTCTCAGGGACGGTTTTGGCATACAGTCAGGCGCACTGGAGTGGGATGGCCGATCTGTCCATTGCTTGGCTGTTTGTCCTTTCCACTCTCCTTGACTGTTCCTCCTTTTCTGTGTACTGAGGGCACATCGACAATGTCTTCAGATAGGCTGAATGAGCAGAACAATATACTCCAGAAAAAACAGTCATAGGCAGGTAGCGGCGTGGCCATGGAGACAGGCTACCTGGGCTCACAGTCCTGCTCCACCACGTACAAAGTGTGCCACCCTTGGGAAGTTACTTCATCTCTGCAGGCCTCAGTTTCTTCCTGGATTCAACGGGGATGGTAGTAGTACCTGTCTCATATAGTTATAGCGGAGAGTTAATGCGTGTGAATTGCATATCACAGCTGTGGGCTGAGTGAGCTATGAATGAATGGTGATTAGGATGGCGATGATGTTGATAAAGATAAAGATAATGGACATGATGAAGATGATATTGAAGAAGAAGAAGGAGGAGGAGGAAGAGGAGAATGAAGAAATGTCAGGCCTGGTATAAAGGCCCTTGTGATAAATGTCCTCACCTCCTGCTTTGGGGATCATGTATGTGCTCATCTCTGTGGCCCAGAAGAGGCTGCCTAACAGGCATGGAAGAGGCGTTCCTTAGGAGCAACTCCAAAGTCTCCCCTCGTGGGGATCGAACCCTGTGCTCTAGGGAGCACTTTGACAGTGACCCATTCACTCGGAGTTGCCGTACCAGCTTCTGCTTGGAAGTGCCAACTTCCTCCTTCTACTCAACTCTGCAGAGCTCTTTGCTTCATGTATGAAAACAGATGGTGTAAGTAATTACAAAGCCAAACAGCTTTGCTAAGACCCCCAAGAAGGTAACATTTCTTCCAAGCGTTCATAATAGCTACCATTGTGCTCCAGTTAGGTGTCAGACCCTTTGTATAATGGCCTCCATAACCCTGTTAAAGGGCGAGTCAGACCATGTTCCTTTGTTGCTCAAAGTACTCCACATTACTCGGTACACAGTACTCAGCATCCTTGTTTCACTCAGGAAGAAAAAGCCAAAACTTTACAGTCCCCTCCAAGACCCAGTGGGATCTGACCTCCCATTCCCTCTCAGAACTCACCTCCTACTGCTCTTCCCTCCTTCCTTCTGCTCCAGCCACACCAGCCTTCTCTGCACTGCAGAACTATCAGGCACACTCCTGCCTCAGGGCCTTTGCACTGGCTGTTTTCTTTGCCTGGAATGCTCTCCCCCTAGATATCCCCATGGCTCACTCCTTTGAGTCATTTTTCAAATGTCTTCATCTCTGTAAGGATCACCCTAACTACTTTGATTGAAATTTAAACTCTTCCCCATCCTCTTACTCTGCTCCATGTCCCCCTTAAAAACATTTACCTCCTGCTATAATGGATAATTATCTATTATGTTTTGTCTGTTTTCTCAGTTGGAATGTAAACTCTATGAAGGCATAGGGTTTCGTCTATTTTAACAACGTAGTTCGAGTGCTTAGACCAGTGTCTGGCACTTAGTAGAAGCTCGATAAACATTAGCTGATGGATAAATAAGTGCTTTATGTGTGTTCTTACTTAAGGTTTCCAACAAACTTATAAGGTAGGTACTATTATTATCCTCATATTACAGATAAAAAAAACTAAGGCCCGGAGGGATTAAACAACTTTTTCAAGGCTACGTGGTTAATAATGGGGAAGCTGGTTTTGGAAACTGGCATCATTTTAGAGCCTATGCTAGTATTAATTATACTATGCTGTTCTATCCACCCTTCTTCCATACATCTTTCCTTCATCCACTTATCCATCCGACTTTCTATTGTCTATCCATCCATCTTTTCCATCTCTCTCTCTCTCTCCAGCAAAATCTACTTTATACCAGACACCGTGATGGGGTCTGAGGATATGTAACTGAATGATCATTACTTTCAAGGAGCTCACAGTACAGGGGCGCAGGCCTCTAAGGGGCTACGTTCAGATTTGTAGGAAAGAAGGTTGGTTCTAAGCATGACGATGCTGGAAATTAGAGGTGCTTTTCTCTGAATTCTGGCTTATAGTAATATTAATCTACTTTCATTTTGTCCATGCATGACAATATCCACAAACTCTGCACAAAAATCTCTACATAGGAAGGCAGAAGTCTCATCTGAATATTTTATTTGGTGTCTGACATTGTGTTGGTCTCCTGAAAGCTCCTGGCAGAAATTATATGAGGTGGGGGATGCTTGAAACCGGAGATTATCATTATGTTGCTGCTTTAGTAAGAGATAGCCCTGGCTGAAAAATCACAAGGCAGAAACATAATCAAATTGTTTTTCTACTTATGTGCAATCCCTAAGGCTGAAGGTTAGTTTTTTTTGAAGTCTTAATCAGGGAAGTGCATACATGAAGGGAAAATTGAACCTGGTTTCTGGGTATGGGGTGCAAATTTTGGGAGACTTTTCCAATTAGGGAAAATGTAAACATAATTTAAATTGCTAATAATATTATTATTTTTACTTCTAGCAATAGTAGTAACATTTTTTGAGCATGAACACTGCACCAGACCTGTGCTAAGTGCTTCACATATGTAATTTGATTTAATGATCACAATACCCCCAATGAGTAGGTAATATTAGATCTGCTTTATATAGAGGGAAACAGACTTGGAGAGATTAGTAAAATAAGATGGTCAATCTAGCTCAGTGCCTGGAATATAGTGGATGCTCAAACAATGCTAGTCTCCTTGGCTACTCTCCTTAATAGAACAGTACGGCTGTAGAAGCCTTGAACTTTCCTAGACACACCTGGAGTCCATTAGTATTTGCTGCCTTTACCCCCTCATGGGTTAATGAGTTTTATAAGCTGACAACCAGCTGTGCAAAGCAGTAGTTCTTCCTTTCATTTGTTTTAAACTACCTATTTCAGGCTTCAAGTGGTGCGTCTGTAGATCCAGTGATTCAGGAGTTGATGAGCACATTCATGTTCATCTTTGATAGCCTTTAATCTTGCAGCCATTTATTGTGCACCTGCTATGTGCCAGGCGTTGTGCTCCTCTCTGTGGATACAAAGAAGAAATCTTCCCTGACCTTAAGGAGCTCTTACTTGAAAGACTTTGATTACTGGACTCTGTAATATAGTTGTAAGGAAAATGGACTTTGGAACCAAGTGAGCAGGGATAATATATTTAAGTGCACAGGTTGTGCACTGCACAACTCCAGCTAGTGTCATCCACATTGAATATAGTTGTGCACTATGGAGTTGTGCAGTACACAACTTGCACAGTGGTATGTGGTGACCTTGTAGCTAGGGGGTAGGAGGGGGGATAGGGGTCATAGACGAGTTATTAATATTTGCTTTAAACTTCCTTTTTCTTAAATGTAATATGGTAATCCTAGTACCTCGCTCACAGAGTTGCCTTGAGGATTAAATGAGATCATGCATGCCGAGAGAAGATTACAGTGGCTGGCACATGGGAGCTGCTGAGTAAATAGGAGCCTTTATCATCTTGTCTTTCCAGATTCGAGAGTGTGCTTTGCTGTGCAGTGAGCTCTAAACAGGTCTGATCTTATCTGGGACGGCTCAGGCCCATCCGAGAACATGCACATGGCTTATTGAGACCTTGGCACTAATCAATAGAAATAGCGTTCTCAACTGCTGCTGGAAGGTTAGAAACCTCCTCTGAGATCTTGATGGTGAAGTGGCCACACAGAGTTCTCCCCATTTCTTTCTTACAAAGATCAGATGCAATAATAATACAAATTCTTTATTAGTATTAATTGTAGTTAATAAATATTCGATACTTGTGGCTTGCCAATATCTTTGAACATCCGCCTTAGATTTGGGTAATCGCTACAGATTTCTGGTAAATCCTCCTAAGGCCGAGGCCAGAAAAGGCATCGCCAGCCTCCCTTGCAGCTGAGGCCTGGCCCGTGACTGGCGGATGTTTGGCCAATCACACTCTGGCACGGAGGCTTGTTTAGAGGTGGGCAGTGCACGGAGGCTGCCAGGCAGAGGAGAATCAGTTTTCTGGCTGGCATGACAGTAGAGGAGTTTAGTTCTCTGCAGGCGGTTGTGGCAGGGCTTCTAGCGTCCAGTCCTGAGCATCACAGGAGGCCACTGGAGCGGGTGTTTTCACAGAAGGGCACCCCTAATGAGATTAGGCGTGAGTCCTGACTGTGTGGCTTTGGATGCTGGCTCTGAGTTGCTGGGAACTATCTATATATCCTTTAATAAATATGTTCTTCTCGCAAGAACTTGCCAAAGTGAATAGATTATTTATATCTAAGAAGGGTGACTGACACTATAGTAATGACGATAATAATATTTATAGTAAGACTACCAGCCGTGCCACATCACCTTTGGCAAATGCGACTGGGGATTCCAGAACTCCTGGTGCTGCTGAAGGCACGCCCACCCCACCACCCCGCTCTCCTCCCACCCTCACAGCCTCAGTCTCCCAGGACAGTTCACTTACCCCGGCTTACATCAATCCCATGAGAAGCCTGGGACTCCCGGTCCCCCCTGCTGCTCCCCAGTGGGCTCTGCATTTCCCGCCCCTCCCCCACCCTTGCTCTTGCCCTGGAACTCACGGTCAGCCAGCAGCAAAACCCCTGTTTCCTCAGTCTCTCCTCTGGACATCGCCTGGTTCCCCCCCTAAGGACACTTGTTCCTGGGGAGCTCTTTTAATTGGTGGCTTTTTTCTCTCTCACCACCATCAAACTCCTTGTCCTGGATGTGGCCTAGAAGCCTTCCTAGCCTCTCACTTCTGCTGCGACACGATTCTCCATCTCTTCTCTAAGAAGCCCCAGCACTGGAACTCATGTCATCCGGAGATGTGGTTCCCTAATGAGCCCTGGCGACTTCCTCTCATTCCTTCAGAATTCCCCTGACTTACTGTCCCTCTCCCCAATATGACCTCTCCCACAATTCTTGGTGATTTCGATATCCACAGTCCTTGGCCTCTCGGTTCTTTGACCTCCTCCTTCAATGTTCTTGTTCTCCAACCTGCCCTAGCCCCTGACCCCTGGTCACACCCTAGATCTTGTCCTTGCCAGTAACTGCCCTCTTTCCAAGACATGCATGTCGAGGGGCTCCCCTCTCTGACCCCCACTTTTATCCTCTGGCTCACAAGCTCTAGGGCCCTGATCCCAACAATCCTTTCCTCTATTGAAACAAGCGATCCCTCCATCCAAATACCTTCTCATGTCCTGCCTTTTGTCCTCTTCCAGCTTAAATTCCACAGTCCCTCCGTGTGACCACTCTTTTGCACACCTCTCAGCTCTCTTTGTATTTGAGGAGCAAAACCCCAATCCTGATAAAGCCCAACCCTCTGTTGATTGGAGCTCACACCTGTGCAGCTGAGCTGGAGAAAGGCACATCCTAACCTGATGGCTCTCACCTCAGCCTGGCGGGCCCTGTGTGTTGCGACCACCCTCCTAGACTTTCCCTCTCGCTCTCCCCTCCCCTCCGTGACTGCCATTGTCAAGGTCACAGAAGGGCTCTGAGTTGCTCATCCAGTGGTCAATTCCTTGTTTTCCTCCGACTTGACTTGTGGCTGATGCCGGGCAGAGCTAATGGACTCTTTCCTTCTAAAAACATTTTCTTCGCTTACTTTCCAGAACTCCACCCCCTTGGTTTTCTTCTTTCCTCACCAATTGCTGTTAGCTCCCTGTTCTCTTAATGGTGGAATGTCCAAGAGCTCCATCGTTGGACCTCTTTCCCGAGTGATCTCATCTGGTGCCTGGCTGTAAGCGCTTGGCAGGTAAGATGACCTTCAAGTGTGCATCTCCAGCCCAGTCCTCACCCCGACTGCAGACTCATGCCCACTGTCACTGACATCTCCACCGGGGCGTCTAAACATGAACGGCGGATCCCACCCTCCAAACCTGCTGGATTGGTTTGCTAGGGCTACTGTAACAAAGTGTTACAAAGTGAGTGGCTTAAACAACAGAAATCTATTATCTCACAGCTCTGGAGGCTTGGAGATCAAGGTGTCAGCGGGGCTGCGGTCCCTTTGAAGGTGCCATTCCAGGCCCCTCCCAGAGCTTCTGGTTGGTCCTTAACTTGTGGCAGCATCATGCCAATCCTCACCTGGGACTCTCCCTGTGTGTGTGCCTCTCTGTCCAAATTTCCCCTTTTTAAAAGGACACCAGTCATATGGGATTAGGGCCCACCGTAATGGCCTCCTTTGAACTTAACTATATCTCTGCATCTGCAAAGACCCCGTTTCCAAATAAGGTCACATCTCAAGTGTTGGAGGTTAGGACTTCAATGTGTCTTTTTGGGGGGACACAATTCCATGCATAACGCCTGTTCCTCCCACTCCATCCCATTTTGGTAAATGGCAACTCCAGTCTCCAATGCTCAGGTCAAAACCTTGCAGTCATCAGTGACTCCCTGTTTACTTAAACACTAATATCCAATCCATCAACATATCCTCTTGGATCTGTCTTCAAAATATATTCAGAATCCAAACAGGTCTCATTATCCCCAGAGCTACCTCCCTGGTCCAAGTCACTATCTTTCATCATCTGAGTTGGTGGCAACAGCCTCTAACTGGTCTCCCTGCTTCTGCTCTTACTTCCTATGGCAGCCAGAGTGACCCTTTAAATATGTTAGGTAATGTCACTGCTCTGCTCAGAATCTTCCTGTGGTTCCTCATGGTATGCAGAGTAAAGGCCAATGGCCTGCAAGGTGTGACATGGCTCACATATGTACTTTACTCCTCTGGACTCATCTCTTACTACTCCCTTCTCCCTCCCTCTGTGCCATTCACTCTAGCCTCCCTGCTGGTTCAGCCTCAGGGCCTTTGCACTGGCTGTTCCCACTGCATAAAAATGCTCTTTCCCTGGATCACTGCTTGGCTTGCCCTGGACTTTCTTAGACCTTTGTTCAAGTATCACCTTCTCTGGCAGGTCTTCTTTGACCAACAAATGTACTAATAAAATTGCAGCCATCCCACCATCACCCCTCCCACTTTATTTTCTCTATAGCATTAAGCTTCATCTGATCAATTGTGTATTTTACTTGTTCATTTCTTGTCTGTCTGCCCCAGCCTCCTTGGGGACAGGAATATTTCTCTATTTTGGTCACTGTTGTATCTCCAGGCCTAGATAAGGCTGGTACATTGTAGGGGATCAGGAAATATTTGTACAAGCAATTAATTGAATTAATAACAATAATTATAATAATGGTGAACTGATAGCAATTAGCAGCTTTCAAAGATTGATTGCCATTTATTTTATCCTCCTAGGAGGCTAGTGAGATAGATCTTGTCATTTTGCTGATGAGGAAACTGAGGCGTAATGTGATTGTGTGATAGGTCCCAAGTCATGTTGGGAGTGACAAAGCAAGGCTTGACTTTGGAATCAGACCATCCAGGGTCAAATGCACACCCTGCCTCTTTCTATGTGTGTCCTTAAGCATTTTCCACAATTTCTTGAAGCCTCAGTTTCTTTTTCTATAAAACAGGGATAATAGTTCTCATTTCATAAAGGAGTCAAGAAAATTAAATGGGATAATCCTTGAGTAGCAACTGGTAAGTAGTAAGCACTTGATAAATGTTAGTTTTTATTGCTATTATTCTCCTTATTTATTACTGTTATTATATCCTACTGATGAAACAAGAAATAAAAGTTGTAGAGAAGGGATTCTCTTTTTGAACCTTTATTTTCTTCTGACATCATCTTGGGATCCAGCTACAGCATTCTTTTGAGATCTAGGAGTTGAAGATTAATTTAAAAAAAGCAAAACAGGCTCAGTTTGGCCCACGTATCCACAACTGTATATTGGCATCAGCGTGCACGCATGTGAGCATGGTGTCAGTGTGCACGCATGTGAGCATGGTGTCAGTGTGCATGCATATGAGCATGCTTTGCTTGTGCCGGTGTGTCTTTAGCTTTCATTTACCTCGAAAATTGATAGATTTCCAATTTAGAGCAAGGGGGGATCAGGAGGGAGAAGGAAAATGGAGCTGCCCATCAAAATTAGCAGGGAAGTGGGTAAAGGTCATTTGATCACAGCTTGGCTGCACTCCGAATTAACCTGCATAACAGACTTGTTGAGTTTGCAGCTCTTTAAGGCGCATATTAACACCGGGAAGGAGGCAAGGGGACACCCGGAGAGAAGGTCAATTTGTGGTTGCTCAACCCAGCAGGGCTTCTGGAGAAGTGGGGCTCTGGGCCCTTGGGGTGAGGAGCAAGAGAGGAATGTCTGGTCCACAGTGGAGGGGCAGCTTCTCCAATCTGGCCGGCCCCGGGGAGAACCCTGACAATGCAACTGGGAGGGGCTTCCCGGGGCTGGAGCTGCAGCAGAGGGGGAATTAAAGAGAAGTGAGCACAGCGCCCCTGGCAACTGCAGATTCATTAATCGTCTGTGGGGAAAAGAATGGGAGGCATTTATATGATAAAGATGCCGGGAAATTAGAGGGAGCAGCGGTGCTGTTTACTGTTTTTATTTTATTTTTATTATCGTTAAATTGCTTCAAGTCACCTGTAATTTTCTTAGGCTGTCACAATTACAAATCTTTGAGGATTACACAAGACACACGCAGTCAGAAAGGTATAATTTAAACTTTCAGAGGTCTGAGGGCCTCAGCTTTTTCATCACCTCCCTGGCAGTTGGCCCTGATGGGTTGAATTAAGTGACCCCCCCAAGCCAGGTTCCAGTCCCCAGGCCTGGCGGTTTCACAACTAACAGGGCACGGTGGACAGCTGCACCCTGGAAGAGAGGTGTGACCTGGGGCTGTGACAAAACTGCATATTCCTGCGTTGCCCCAGATGGCCCTCTGCCCGTGGGCGAGTCACTCGCCCTCCCCTGCTCTCAGTCTCCCCAGCTGTCACGTGGGGATATTGATCCGTAACTTACAAGATTGTGGTTTGGCTTCTATAAGACTATGGTTCCTGTGCGCTCCAACAGCAATTCTCTAACACCAGCTGGGTGTACTGCAATTCAGTTCAATTCTGAGGTCAGCTCAGATTTCACAAGTTAAAGGGCAAGGTCACCAACAAAACCAGCCTTACTTCAGGGGTCAGATGCAAATGGGGTCCCTCTGAAGGGGAGAGAAAAGTAGTATCTTTTCCTTACCCATCTCAAGATTCATGGCTGAGACCCCTATAACAAAAGACAGATTAACAAGGAAAAAGCATACAAATACAGTCGATAAAAGTTTTAAGTGCCATGGGAGCTTTCAGAAAAGCCCTCCTGGACTGAACACTTGCTGCATCCTTGCTGAACACTCAGCTGTATCCTTGCTCTTTTCCCAGCCCCCCCTTCAAGCTGTTCAGCTCTTTCCTTCCTTCCCCGCCCCAACCCCAGACATAAGGGCCATCCCAGGAACCTCCAGAGCTCACCACTGATCTCTTCTGTGACATTTACCACTCTGCTTTGCTTTGCGATCATTTGTGAACGTGTCCTAACTTCCAAGATGTTCAGCTCCTTGAAGACAGGTAACAATCCGTGGGCCCAAAGAAAAGGACTGCTGTAACTGAATGAGCACCTGCTGTGAGTACTTGGTCCTTCACATACACTAACCCGAAAACTTATAACCACATTCCTATTTAGTTAGTTGTGATCTCCGTTTTAGAGATAAGGAGACTGAAGCTTAGGGAGATAATGGCCAAAAAGCTGACGAGTGGCAGGGATGAGGTTCAAACTTACAATGACTCCAAAACCCATTCTCTTTCTCTTCCACAATGTGGTCTCAAGGCAAAGGAAAAAAAACCTCACATTTATTGAGCAACTACTGGGTGCCAGTGCTGGCTGGGATCCCAAACTGGGCAAGACAATCCAATGAAATAATATATATGGAAGTGACTAGCGCAGTACCTGGCACACATTAGGTGCTCGATAAATGCTAATCAAGGGATGGGTAGACATGGCATCCACTCCATACCTGTGCTTCCTTCTAGGGTAGGGGCTGAGTGCTCCATGGAGGGCTGTGGAAGGAATGCTGGGGCCTGAGATCTCATTCTGGCTCTGCCAAGTGCAGTTCCCATGACCTTGAGCAGGTCTCACAGCCTCTGCAGACCTCATTTCCTCTCAGTGAAATGAAGAGGCCAGACGACTTTTTTCTAAGGTCTTTCCAACTCTACTAGGTGAGGTGATGTAGGGGTCAATGAGTTGTAAACAGGCAAAGCAAATACAAATGGAAGTGATTATTTTAATACCTTAGGTCCTTTCTGCGGCAAGGGCATCTCTCTGGTTTTTAGGAAGATAGGACAATTTCCTTTCAGAGGCCAAGTTTCTTTTCTTTTTTTTTTTTTAGACAGAGTCTCACTTTGTTGCCCGGGCTAGAGTGAGTGCCGTGGCATCAGCCCAGCTCACAGCAACCTCAAACTCCTGGGCTCAAGCGATCCTACTGCCTCAGCCTCCCGAGTAGCTGGGACTACAGGCATGCGCCACCATGCCCGGCTAATTTTTTTCTACATATTTTTAGTTGGTCAGATAATTTCTTTCTATTTTTTTTAGTAGAGACGGGGTCTCGCTCTTGCTCAGGCTGGTCTCGAACTCCTGAGCTCAAACGATCCGCCCACCTCGGCCTCCCAAGTGCTAGGATTACAGGCGTGAGCCACCGCGCCCGGCCGAGAGGCCAAGTTTCTGAGGCCAAGGTTCTCAGCTCTCCTGGGCCAGCTGGGACACAGGGGCGGAGGACAAATGGCCACCACTCCCCATTGCATGGGGTGGGGGGCACTGCTTGGGGAGCCCTCCTGTCTCATGGGGCACTGAATTCTGTGGGATCTGGCCACGCTTGGCAGAGAGTTAATTAATGGCTGCAGGGAGAATTAGCAGAAATAACAATTGCTTTGATTAAGGGAGAGAGATGACTATGAGCTTTGCTTTAAGTAAAACACACAAAGAAGGGATAAGAAATCATCCACTTTGCCTCTAGCGCTGGGCCCATGGGTCTGGGCTTCCTCTGTCCTGGCAGCTGACCCCTCAGCTTCCCGCAGGACATAAGGATCAAGACTGCTGTGGGCTTTGTGGGTATGAATTTGAAGAGGGGCCCAAGGTGACCAGGAAGAGGTGCCAAGCGGCAGGCTGATGAACCTGGGCACAGTCAGGGGAAAGACACTAGCACACCACAGATGGTTAGTATAGCTTCCCTCCTGAGGGCTGCCACCTGCAGACACTGGCCAAGCCTTCCCCTGCATTTCCTCGTTTAATCCGCACACCCACTCTCGGAGGAAGGGTGAACCCTCTGGTCACTTGGCTTGTAAGTAATGGAGCCATAGTTCTAAGGCAGGTCTGTATGTCTTGGGTGACAAAATGATTACCCATTGTAATACACCTCCTCCTGCACAAGTAGAATGCAAGGAGGATGGAAAACATTGAGAACAAAAGGGTGAAAGGAAATCAAGAACAGTGAGCTTAAGAGAGGAAAGGACTGAGTCCCAGCAGTCCTCAGACTTGCCAGATTGGCTGCTGGAAGCTTCTAATGTTAGCATCTGTTGAGCCCCTACCATGTGAGCGGCATGGTGCTAAGAAGCATTGCATGTACCAGTTCGTCTAATCCTCACAGTAATTGCACATGGTAGATGTTCGTGATGGTTAATTTTATGTGTCAACTTGACTGGGCTAAGGGATGCCCACATATATGGTAAGCACCATTTCTGGGTGTATCTGTGAGGTTGATTCTGGAAGAGATTAGAATTTGAATTAGTAGACTGAGTAAAAAATATCTGCTCTTACCAATGTGGGTGGGCATCGTGCAATCTGTTGAGGGCTTGAATGGACCAAGAAGGCAGAGGAAGGGGGAGTTCTCTCTCTCTCTCTCTCTCTCTCTCTGCTTGAGCTGGGACATCCGTCTCCTCCTGTCCTTGCACATCGGTGCTCCTGGTTCTCAGGCCTTCAGTCTCAGACAGAATTTGACCACCAGCTTTCCTTTCTCCAGTTTGCAGATGGCATATAGTGGTCTTCTCAGCCTCCATAATCGTGTGAGCCAATTCCTGTAATAAATATTCTTTTTTATGACTTTCTCCAT
>CM052438.1:106934466-106950062 GCA_028533085.1 Varecia variegata
TTGGCTCGCTCCCATTTTGAAAGTTGGAGAGCAACCTCATTTTGAGTAGTAAGCAAGATGACATTTGCGCTGCTTGCTACATCTATAGACAGTACACACAGTGGTTAAGAATGTGGGGCTTTGGAGTTGGTGTGAACCCATCCACTGTTTATTAGCTGTGGGTTTCATGGGGATTTTTTTGGTAGGGGGTCAAGATTCTTGATCATGCTGTGCCTTTGCTTCCTCATCTGTTAAGCAGGACTAACAGTGGCACTGTGCTTTGTGGCTGTCCTGAGACTTAGATGAGCTAAACATAGTGTCAGACAAAGAGGAAGCTCTCAATGAGTATTATCCCTTATTAGACATATAACTGCCAGTGAGAAAGTAACAGGCTCAGAAAATCTGCAATAATTGGCTCCTCCCCCACATGAGTCAGGGTTCTCTAGAGAAATGGATCCAATAGGATATATAGAGATATAGAGAAAGTGATTTATTATAAGGGATTATGGAGGCCAAGAAGTCCCATGATCTGCCATCTGCAAGCTGGAGACCCAGGGCAACCTGTAGAATGGAAAGTCCAAGCCTGAGAGCTTGAGAACCAGGGGAGCTGATGGTATAAGTCCCAGTCTGAGTCCAAAGACCAGAGAACCAGGAGTACTGATGTCCAGTGGCAGGAGAAGATGGATGTCCCAGCTCAAGCAGAGAGAGAGAACTCCCCTTTTCTCTGCCTTCTTGGTCTATTTGGGCTCTCAACAGATTGCATGATGCCCACCCACATTGATGACAGTACATATTCTCTACTCAGTCTACCGATTCAAATGCCAATCTCTTCCAGAATCACCCTCACAGACACACCCAGAAATAGTGCTTACCAGCTATCTGGGCATCCCTTGGCCCAGTCAAGTTGACACTTAACATTGACCTTCACACTTCCAAAGACAGAAGCCTCATTTCTTTGCTTCTTTCCTCCGAATGATTCCTCCACTGAAATTCAAGCATGAACATGAAGTTTTTAGCATTTTCACTTGAATGTGATCCTAATTCAAGCTTCCTTTATTATTCAGGTGAGTGCAATAAGTATCCACTTACTGTTTCCTTTCAGGGAGGTGCTATGCTAGGCTGTGGGAGGTCTCAAGAGTAAAAAGGTCGTGGGGAAATCTCTTTGCCCTTAGGGAGCCTGTAGTCTGTTTTGACTAAGGGAAAGGAGTCCAGCTTCTGTAAAACACCACCAAGTGCAGACACTGTTGAAAATGAGATGCAAACCCAACAACTAGGTTATTGGCGCTAAACCATATCACTGTCCTGCCTCATTTTAATTATGGTTTCCCTTCTCTGCTAACATCAAATTAAAAAATCCTTGCCATAGTAGTCTAGCAACATTGTTATATTGTCATTCTGCAAATTATGTGGAAAGAACAAATTGTTTCCAGGCTAAGTTTCAAGTAAATTTATGAGCTTATGGACAAATTGCCCATTATTCCTTTCAAAAAATTTAAATACTGTGTCAATTGACTAATTTTCAACCTTCAAAAAAGAATACCATCTCACACGTTTCTGGAGCATTAAGATTTATAAATCTCGCTGCCATGTATTTTCCCTCTGAATGCTTTCGACCACGACACTGTGAAGGAAGGAAGGTGGATTATTCTCCAGCTCAGTGTAGTCGCATACAGAGGCTTGCAGGGGTCAAACATCTTGCCTGTGTTCACGCACTGGAGGGGCTGGTAAAGTTTTGGAACCAGGAACCCTGACTCCGAATCCACTGTTCTTTTTGCTACGTTACTCTGTAGTCAACTAGTTATGCACCATTTAACTAACATTTAATTAGCTGAAAATGGAACGAGATAACCTTGAAATTAATTCGAGTTAATGTTAAATTTGCTAACTTTTTATTAGTTGAATGTTTTCATTAACTTTTCCAATGGCTGCTCTTTTGTACCCCCTCACAGCAGTGTACAGAATTGAGGAAGTGCTCAATAAGTATTTATCCAACAAACAAATAGCTTAGCTGGCCGGGTTTGGCTGCAGGGTGGGGTTAGAAGGTTGAATCACTGCAGACAAAGTTGAGCATTTAATTCACTCTTTCATTTGTCAAGTATTAATTCTCCATGGAGTAGAATATTGCACACATGTGGCCTTTAGCAAGTTTTTTAACCTCTCTGAGCCTCAGTTGCTTTGGCTTTAAAAATGAGGAATAATAATAGTACCTAACTTACGGGATTGTCATTAGGATCAAATAAGACAATATATTTAAAGAGCTTGGTATAGAGGGTAGCATGTGGTGTTGGGTGCTCAGTAAATGGTAAAGATAATAATTATCAATCTCCGTGCTATACACTTATATGTGGTTCATACCCCAAGGTTCCAGAGCCTGCAATGAAGTGGTTTCTTGCACTCTGAACAGCAGGCAGAGAAAGCCACAATTAATCTGTTTCAGAGCAGAGGGGGGAGAAGAGGGAAGCTATGGAGGCAGAGCTGAGTTCCTGAGGTCTCAACTGAAGAAAGCATCTTTCCCCCTTAATTTTAGGTGACAATGAGGGAAGGGATGTAGGAGCTTGGGTGTTGATCCATGCCACACTCCACACAGGGCCTCCACTTAGCATCCTTGGGGAATTTCAGGTCCTGGGGCCTGGGATGAGATGCATGTGCAGGGATGCAGGGACAGGGGCTGTGAAGCAGGCACCGTGCTGTGTTGGAGCCACAGAAGGACAAAGGTGATCTGGCAGAGTGCAGAGAGATTGGGTCTTCTCCTGCAGGTCCTCCATCCCCTTTCTGCAGTAGAAGGAAAGGCATCTGCCTGGGCCCCGCGAGTGTGCCTGCCTCCACCTTCATGGGCAGGATGCTCCTGCAGCTGAGCACTGGGAAGGCAGGAGAGAGGGCCAGGGTGCTTGCCTCATCCCCTGCCAGCTGGGGAAGGGGCACGTGTGGGTGCGGAGAGACCCTCCATTTTGACAGAACCCAAGCTGGGCTGCAGTCTGGGAGGGAAGCATTGGATACAGTTGCTCCAGTGAACGCAGCTGCTGGTGAGCTCACTTCCAGTCCGACATTCGTGCTGGCCCCACGGCAGCCACCTTCTACCCCCTCCAGAGGAAGTCACTTAGGAAGGCAGCAAAGCAACTCCCACCGATCTCCCAGCAGTTGGCCTCCGTCAGGGATAGGATGGCCACGGGGCCAGGGAGGGCCAGGGAGGCAGGGGCGAAAAGCACACAGCTCTGTCCACAGTTTGATCTCACTGGGTTCCTAAACCCCAAAGGGATTCTCGGGGGAACCTTGGTGGACGAGACAAATGGCCGATGGTCTGCATCCAGGTGGCAGCCATCTTCAGCCCTCTCTTCCATGGGAAGAGAAGAGTAAAATGCCAGTTTTCTGCTTGACTCTTACGGGAGTGTGTGGGTTTTTCTTAATTTGTCCTGGCTGCCCACCAGGTTTATTTTCCTTTCCCCATTTCTGTGTGTCCTGTGTGTCTACTCCCAATCTGTGTGTCTCCTCATCTCTCATGTCTGTCCCCAGGCTTTTCTTCCCTAGTTGTAGTCTGAGCAGTGGTTCCTGACTAGGGAGGTGGTGTTGCTCGCTGCAGCAGTGCTGCTTGGAAACGTGTGGGATTTTGGTTGCCCCAATGACTTGGGGCCGTTACTGACTGTCAACAATCTATGTCTAGGGACCAGGGACGCTAAGCATCCTACAATGAGCAGGCCATTCCACACAACAAAGACTCATTCCACCCCACATGCCAGTAGTGGCCCTGTTAAAAGTATAGGGAGAGAGGGATGAGGGTACTCAGAGATGACTGGGCTCAAGGGAGAGTGTTTCACGCTAACCAAACTTATAAGAGACTGATAAAAAATTGCAGAGGAATGATTTATAAAGAGGCTGTTCCTTTTCAGTGGACAGAACACTTCTCTCTACCTGCTATCTGGAGTACTCCCTTCTACCAGGACAATAGGGAAAGTGAATGAACAGTTTAAAAGTGAGCATGGATTAGGGGCTAGTGGAGATTACACGGTGAGGCATTCATGAACTGATGACTCCCTCATCCCTGCTGCTCATGCCTTGCCTCCCTAGAGCCCAGAATACTTGTGTCAGTCTGTGTCTCTGCCTGTTAGCCAGTGCTGGGTGAACCCCAACAAACACCTGCCTTTTCGGCTGCTACCACTCAAAGGCCCAGGTAATAAGGTCCCGGGTTGTGCTTTAGAGGACCCCACTTGGGCTGTCTCCTACCTGGGACCTTGGAATGTCCTGCCCAAACAGCCCCAAGCCCACTCCCACGGCCTCTTTCTCAGATCCATTGCCGGCGTGCATATCCCAGGGCCCAAGGAAGGCCGAGGAGCAGCTGTTTTGCAGGATGTGGGAAGACAGAGAATGGACACGTGGCCTGAGCTCTGGGATAAAGCCGATCATCAGAGCCTGTCCCCAGGGAGTCCCAGGATCTTAATTATGGCCACATCCAGTCCTCCTGGGGAAATGCCTGTTAACCTGGATTGCATGTGAGGCCATTCCCTCCTAGCTCACCAGATCTTGAATTTTTGCCCAGTGGCTTCTCGGAAGGTTAATCACATACATTTTGTTGAGTTTTACAAATGTCTACATTTCTTCTAAGGGGTCTTTGTGGCAGATGAGGGGGTAGGGAGGGTCTGAGTTCATGGCAACTTCTCACAGTTACAATTACGGAGCCCTGTAGTGTCTGCTGCGTCCTCTGTTACCCCCAGCTCTGTGCTTGGCATGTCTGTTCCTACATCCATTTGCCCCCGTGTTCTGTTTCTTCCATTTTCATAAAACTTCTACCTTTGGGGACCAGAACACACAACCATAAACTTATCCCATCAAACTGTAAATTTGCAGGGTTGGTATAGCTTCCATATAAACATTAGAGGTGTTGATGTTTCAGGCTGCAGTCTTAGCTGTTTCTTCGATCTTTTATTGACCAGTAAATTATTTATTGGGTCTGTCATAACAATAAACCAAAGCCTATAAATTATATTCATAGTATCACAAAAATCTTCCCTCCTGCCTGGCATCTTCAGATGCGGATAGTGGTTCTGTTGGACACGCAGCAGCCAGGGTTGGAGTGGTACCACCCTCCGTCTACCCATCACCCTTCTCATGCCCTTCCTCCATCGCTCTCCTTTGAGCTCTTTGCCTTCTTCCCACAATTTTGCTTCATTTTCCCTTCCCTCTATTTTTTTGGAGTCCAAGGTGAGATTTTAATGAGGGTTGTTGAGGTCCCATTGCTCCTCCAGGTGGCCCCATCTCACCCCAGCCTGCATCCCAGGCCGGTCTCAGGTCCTCCCTACAGAAACCCGACTTCCCCAGGCCCCAGCCCACAGCTCCGGGCCTAACGGCTGATCCATTCCCTTGCAATTCATCTGCCTTGAAGGCCTAGAACACCTGTCAACTCCTGGGAAAATGAACTGTGCCCAATCGATGGCCAGTTCCAACTGACACTTTGTGTTGTCAGGAGGGGAGTTTATTGCAGAGCGTGTGTGGGTGTGTGTGCACGGGAACAGACACCACCAGCCATTAGGCACTTCCTTTCATTTTATTTTTCCTTTAGCTTTTAAAAAGCACCTTCCTCAATTAAAGTGGCAAGGCAGAGCAGACAAGGAAATCAGTGGATCTCTTCCCGAACATCAATAAAACAAATTTCTCTCCGGGATACCTATTTGTTATTTGGATATCAGACTAACTGTAATCTGTTTCCATTTTCCTTCTTCGTGTCCCCCGCCAGAAGCTACAGGCTCCGCCGTGGAGATCCTGCTGTTTCCATTTGGCTGAACGAGGGGATGGATTAGATTGCTATTTGCTATGCGGACTCTCCCATCTGATATCCATTAGATGTGTCAGGAGAGCCCTGAAAATGTGTCTCCCCTATTTATCTGGGCGTGGTGGGGTGGGATAGTGGTGGTGGTGGCGGTGGGGCTCTTGGGAGATGTCACTAGCTTCCTCAAAGATTCCAGCATGGGTTTCTTCCTCTCTGTGCTTGGTAATAAATCATGGCTCTAGTTATTTCTATTCTAAGAGATATGGATATCAGGAACCTCTCCCTGATGCTGCAAAAGGGGAGGAAGCTAGACCTTGGTTGAAGGTGGGCAGAGTGTCTTTGATGCAGTACCCTGGAAAGTCTAGAGCATAAGGAGCTCCATTATATGAATGAGGAAACTGAGGCCCAGAGAGATTACATAGATTGTTTTCATTCTTTCCTCTGTCTTCTTTCCTGCTGCCAGTTCTCTTGAGGGGTGTCTCCCAGCTTAGCCACCCGCTGCCCACAAGCCTTGAGAAGCCAGGAGCAGATGTGCTATTTCATCTGCGGATTTGCAGCAATCAGGAAGGCAGGGGCCACATGCACTTTTTGCTGTGCCCCATGCTGCCTGGCATGGTGCCGGGCACAAGGCAAGCTCACGGTATATCCTGGGTGGTTGAGCCCTTGGGGTCACCACCTTCTAAAGCTTTTGTTTAGTAAGTCCTCACCACATGTGGTCTTACCCAAACCTTCCGGCTGCCTGAGTCCTCTGGTCTTGTGGACTTCCTTCCTGTCCAGCTGGAGGGCCCCTTCCTTCTGTCTTGGCCGGCAGACCTGTCTCTCCTCTCCTTCCCAGCGATCCCTGTCCCGTCCCACCTCCATGGGTGATCTGTTGCCGGTGACAGCTTGGTGCCCCCCACCACCCCCAGCCTCTCCACCAACTGCTGTGTTTCGGCTGTCCCCACTTCAGGGGGACGGCTCCTTTTTCAAGGGACTGTTGTTCCCTTTAACACCAAGAATCCTTCAGAATTGACAAGCCCCGTCTCTGCAGCTCACAGCCTGCCACTGGGCTCTCGACCTGGGGCCTGGGTGACTTGTCATCTTCCCTTGTCAGTCGCAGGCTCCTGCTCCTCCCTCCCCACTGGAGCCTTAATCCTCTCCCTTTGATAACACAATTGTCTCCATGGCGCTGAGCAGCCCTCGGGGCGCTGCGGGGGCTCCCAGCCCACGGAGGAAGATGGAAATACCAGCGACAAAGCCCTTCTTGAGAAAAGGATAACATCGGTGTCCAAGTCTGCGCCCCACTCCCCGGCCTTTTCCTGTTCCTCCTCAGAAAAAAATCGCTAGCAGAGAAGATGTGCGGAAACTGGAAGGGCAGAAGGCCCGCAGACAGAAGGCTCCGTTTGCTACTGCTGTTCCGAGAGGGATTATTTATTTTCCTATCTTAACAGAGTGCTGGCTCCGGCCCGGTGTGGTGGGGGAGCAGGCGTCCCCCAGCAGGACAGGCCCAGCTTCCAGAAGCTGCTGAGGAGCTGCTGGGCCTAGAGTGGCCCCATCATGCCTCCTCCTTACGCCGTGGGACTCAGCTCTGGGGGGTGGGGAGCTCAGCAGCAGTGGGGAAACGGTGCAGGGTTTGGAATTCCCAGTGATCTCTCCGTGGTGCCTATGGCTTGGTGTGGAATATGCTCACGCCTCTCTCAAGTCAGCCCCCAGTGTTTTGTACGTTTTCGGGGTTCTGCTCGACTCCTCCGGCCTCTGGGCAGGGCTGCCTCTGAGAGTCCCTCTCTTGGGCTGTGTGGCCTGCCACGCCAAGGGCACTGGGCCAGCTCTTGGGGCCTTGGGGGCAGCTCCTCCTGTGCAGAGAGGAAAGTTGGTGAAAAGATACACAGATTTGTGCGGTCACTCACTGGCAGGTATAAGTTTCCTAACCTTAGATTTCCTCACCTGTAAAACACACTAGTAGACTTACTTTTGGTGATCACCACATAATCTACGTAAAAAACTTAGTTCCAGTAGCTCCCCCGGCCCCCACCATGCTTTGCTGATACCAAAATCTGAGGATGCCTCCTGCCGCGGACCCTGGGGATCCCCGCGGATGTGAAAAGTCAGCCCTGGGTACCCACGAGTTCCACGTCCCATGAATACTGTATTTTGGACCCATGGTTGGTTGGACGGGGGTGGGGGGGCTGGGGGGATGGAACCGTGGATACGAAGGACCGACTGTCCTAGGAAACGGGAAAGCTCTAACGCAGCTGTGTTTATCGGATCTCAGCTTCCTCATCTGTAAGGTGGAGGGTGACCTTAGCAGCCCTGGCGACCTCTGGATTATGGTAGAGCCACACGAGTAGCTGGGCATGAAAACCCTTGGGAAGCATGAAGTCCGTGAGAGATGGTTATTTGTAACCTTCTTGTATACCTGTGTGCCTGTCACTTAGGGGAGAGGGAATAGGATGGAATCTGCCTTAAATGCTCAGAAATGGTTTCCAGGCTGCCCAAATTCCTTGCTGTCCCCTCTTTGTGAGTTCCCTGGCCTCTGCTTGCGTTGGCCTCACATATTCCCCAGACTCTGTTGCTGCTTCCCTGATAAGCCCCACGCCAGGACAAAGTGCCACACCATGCACAGTTGACAGCAAAGCTCTTGGAGGTCAGGTTCCTTCCATCTGCCTCTCTTGCTGTTCTCCCATTCACAGCTCTAGTGAATCTGAATTTTGACTTGTTAGAAAGTGCCATGTCTTTCCTGCCTCCGGGCCTTTGCACATACTGTTTCCCCTGCCTGCTACTCATCCTTCAGATCCTAGTTTAATTGCCACTTCCTCCAGGAATCCTTTTGCAGCAGGTTGGGTGTCCTTGATCTAAGCCCTAGCAGTGCATTTATCTCCCTCTACCATAGTTGACTCCTTGTTTGTTTATGTTTCCCACTTGACTGTGAACTCCTTGGGGGTAGGGCCATTCCTGTTTTGTTCTGTGGTATATTCCCAGCACCCAGCACAGTGCCTGACATATAGCAGGTGATCAGCAAGTGCTCATGACAGGAAAGAATAGGAGGCTGGCCTAGGACAAAAGAATCAGGTGGATGCTGCCTAAGTCATTTTACTGAGAGCTGTCCCATTCATCGAGTATTAAGTCCCTCTGTGAGCCAGGCTGTCCCCTAAGCCCAGGGAGCTCCTGGGCTGCAGGCCTGCCTGGAGGGGTGCACACAATGTGGAGCAGACACATTATCAGCAGAGCAGGTGAGAGTGGGATGAGGCGGCTCTGGGGGAGCCCTCTGCACCTGGGCCTGACCCCAGGCCCCCAGCCTTTCTCCCTATGCCCAGACTCTTCCAAGGCCAGTCTGGCCTTGGTCATTGCCAGCAGAGGTGTCTCTCCCTAGCCCAGGCCTCACCTGCTTCCTATTTCCACCTTGTCTATGGATTTTTCATGCTGAGCAGCAGCAGCGTGGGAGGAGAGAGGTGGGACTGTGCCCAGCTAATCCAGCCAGGGGCCCCAGCCCGGCTCTGGGAAGTCCTGCTGGAATATTAATATTCTGAGGAGGAAGCCAGTGATTACATTTTAGACTTGCAAATGGGCTTGGTAAATAGGCTTTGCTGAGAGGTGGGACAGACAGCTGGACCAGCCAGCAGTAACAGCTGGGAGCAGCAGCACAGTGCCAATTAAGGAAGAGATTTGCTCCCCCAGAAAGGGGGCTCTCCAGGGGGTGCTTCCTGGGCAGAGGTCTTTTAAGTGACTTCATTTAGGCAGTCTTGCCCTCCTTCGGAGCAGAAGTCCCCAGACATTGCGCTTCCTCTCTCTCTGTCTGCAGACCGGACGGGAGGAAGGCACCCAGTGATAGAGCACATGCTCACTCGTGTGCATTAGTGCCTGTTGAAGAACTCATTCATTCATCCATCCATCCACACATACATTGATTCCCTGAATAATATGTATCGCACACCCTTTCTGCATCAGGCATTGTACTGGGTTCTGGGGACATTGCCACAAGGAAGACTTTCATTCCCCGCCCTTTCCTCCAAATCAAGATGTGGTCCAGGCCCAGGACAGAGGTGGGAACACACGCAGGTGTTCAGTTTGCCTGTATCAGACCCAGGTCACCTTTCTATCCCAATCCCAGGCGAGCACAATGGATACGTCACATGGACACAGGTTGGGATGGTCTGGCCCTCTGACCATCTTTGTGTTTCCAGCACCATTTCTGTAAAGAAAAGAAGTCAGAGCCACGCAGGTGGCCAGACCTCTGGCTGTTGCCGCAGTGCTCTGGCTCATCTGGTGCCTGGTGCAGATTGGAAACAAGGGCTCTTTCCTCAAGACTCATCACTGCCATCTGCTGGAAAACGGTCACAATATATGTACAAGTCTACAGGGCCACATGGGAATGGTGCCCCCTGGATTTGCTCAGGCCTTCCTGCCTGTCCCTGTGATCTTCATCTGTCTTTAGAATGATCAGCCCTGCGGTTCCACAGGGCCCTGGCTACCACCAGGTACCTCAGGAGAAAGGTGCAGTGTTGTGTCCAGCCCTAAAACACCTGGAAAGCCAAAACCCATCTTTGTTTGCTGTGACTGAGGGCAGAAATGTATACTATTCTAAACTACATGTGAAAACCTAAGGTGGAAAATAATTTTCCTTTCCTTCTTCCTTATGCATCTCTCTCCTCTGCTCCATGCTGGAGACCAACAGCATCACCACTCAGACAAATGCAAAACGCTTGGCCAAGAACAATTCCCGGCTCCTTGGCTCCTAATACTCACATATTCTTTGGAGGAACGCTTGAAGTATTTTTATTTAAGGTTCATTGTCTTATAGTTTAATTTAAAGGATAAATCTCTGGCCTGAAACCCCTTTGTCCACAGAGGAGGTAGTCAACAAAACGATGGATTTAATCAATAAAAAACAAAAACGCAAGTTTTCCTGAAAGAATACTGAGGGCCTCTATTTCCAACCTTACATGCACTGCAGTGTGCACACATGTGCACTACAGTGTACACACACATGCACACACACATAGACACACAACACTTGTCTGCTCCTGTGCGTGCAGGGGTTGGGAATAGATGAGCCAGTGCCTAGGCTGGTGCCTTTTGCCCACCATGTCAATAAATTTGGGTTAATGAAAATGGTGATGGTGCCACCAATGACTGGGAACTTCTCTTTTCTGAGCTTTGGGTTCCTTGCAGGTAAAATAAAGGTGTTAGCTCTGTGTGATGTCATTGCCTACCCTAAACCCAATGGTTTTGTGAAATGGTGGGAGAGTGTCCAGGAGTGTGTTCCCAGGGGCTGGTGGCTCCAGCTGCAAAGTCACTCTCCAGGCCCCCAAATGGCAGGAAAGGGCTGACCCAGGAGCCTGGATCAGTCAGAAACGACACATTCCCAGACTGAGCATCCTGGCGCTGCCTTCCTTGGCCCTGGGAATGCAGGGACTGGATCCCTTCAGCCGTGAAAGCTGTCACCTGCTTTCTGCCTTGAATCCTCTATCTCTTCCCTTACTGACATCATCTGTTCAATACAGCTCAATCTCCAAGTTAAAGCAGCTCTGAGCAAACACACTGAGCCTGGTGGTGGGCATCGGGAAAAGTCAATACCGCCCTGGGGCAGTGCTGGCTGCCTTGGCGGTGAGACGCACCAGGCCCCAGGCTCAAGGGCTCTGGGGAGGACCAGTGCATTGTGGGGCTAAGAGGCAGAGGACCCCTTACTTGGTCTTGGCCTGTATCCATCCATTGATCTGTTTGGGCACTGAATAAACACTCACTAAGGCTCTGTGTGTGGGCTCCATGTTGTGTGCTGTGGGGCTGCACAGATGAATGAGACATGATTTCAGCCTGAAGAGCTCACACAAACCACCCACCCAGTACAGGGCCAAATGTGTTACCCAAATGCCATGGGGTTTCCAGGAAGCAGAGTGTACCCCCAGCTAGAGATCGGGAAAGGCTTTACAGGGAGCCAGCATTCAAGGTGGCACCTAGAGGACAGTCATAATTTCAGCAGGTCTTGAGGATCTGCTGAGGACGAGAAGGAGGTGTTTGAGCAGAGGGCAATCACCAGGGAAACGATGCAGAGAAAGCACGTGGCACAGCTGGCATGTGGCATGCCATGAAGTCGGGCTGCATTTCAGCTGGGGAGAGGAATGGGAGAATATGGGACAGGGAGGGCGACTGGGGACTACTCAGCAATTGAAGTCAACCAGGCTTGGTGTGGTAGGTAGAATAATGACCCCCAAAGATGTCCATGTCTTAAACCCCAGAATCTGTGAATATATCACTCACCACGGTTGAAGGCACCTTGCAGATGTTATGAAATTAAGCATCTGAGATGGGAAGACTGCCCTGGATTATCAAGGTGACCCCCAGGTAATCACAAGGGTCCTCATAGAGGAAGACACTCAGGTCAAGAGAGGAGAAGGTCAAATGATAACAAAAGCAGAAACTGAAATGATGCGGCCACCAGCCAGGGGATGCTAGCAGCCTGTGGAAGTTCGAAGAGGCAAGGCGTGGATTCGCCCCTGGAAACTTCCAAAGTGACACCGTGCTGCCCACACCTTGATTTTATCCCTGTAAGACTCATTTTGGACTTCTGACCTCTAGAACTGTGAGTGAATAAATTTGTGTTGTTTTTAATCACGAAATTGGTAGTAATTAGTTACAGCAACAATAGGAAACTAATACAGTTGGAAACATTCCTCTAGCTGTTGTGGTTTCTAACCTAAGGCAAGTTATTTACATTTCCTATTAGACTCCAGTCTCCTCATCTTTTAAGGGGTTTAAGAGTAGTACTTACCTCTTAGGGTTTTAAGGACGAGCTAAGATTACATATGCGCAGCACCTGCACTTGGAAATCATGCACGAAGTTATAGCCATGCAGGGCTCAGCACCTCACGCCCAGCTCCCCCTCCTCTCCTCAGCCTGCCTCCTTCCAGCACAGTTTCTCACTGTCTCCTCCTGTAGCTTAGCGACTTCAATAACCCAGGCTGCTGGAGCCTCCCCCGGCTCTATGTTTCCGGTAAAGATACCGCTCAGACTACAGATCATTTAAAACACAGTGTGAGGGATTAGACACCTACTCATGGACCTGCCATGACATTCACACATCTTAACAGCTATTGATAACATATTAATGTTTAAAAAATTAGTTGTATATTTTATTGTAAGCACCAGTAAGTAAACATGTTTCTTTTAGGTGCAACATTTAATAAGAATAACAATTGAATCCTTGAGAGATCCATGTGTAGTTGTGACTTAGTTCAGGTTTTGAAAGGTACACACAGATTGTGTTAGAAGTTTGTCCCTGTGACAGACCCAGAAACACATGTAGTTTTTATAAACATATCTTTTTAACAGCTTTATTGAGGTACAATTGACATGCAATTAACCGTACATATTTAACATGTGCGATTTGGTAAGTTTTGACATATCTGTATACCTATGCGATTATCACCGTGATTAAGATAATAAACATATTCATCATGCCCCCAGATTTCCTCATGTCCCTTGGTAATCCATTCCACTGTCTCTCTCCATCCCCTCTTCCCCTTCTTGCCCCCTCTCCCCACTGATCTGCTTTCTGTCACTATTGATCAGTTTACATGTTCTAGAATTCTATATAAATGGAATCATACAGTATGCATTCTTTTTTGTCTGGCATCTTTCACTCACCATAAGTGATTCATCCATGTGATCGTGTGGGTCAGCAGTTCAGTCCTTTTCATTACTGAGTTGTATTCCATTGTATGGCTACTGTTTGTTTATCCAAAGTTGTCCAGTTGATGAACATTTGTATCATTTCTGGTTTGGGACTGTTACAAATAAAGCTGTGAACATTCATGTAAAAGTGTGTGGGTATATGCTGTCATTTCTCTTGGGCGAACACCTAAGAGAGGAATGGCTGTACCACGTGGTAGGTATATATTTAACTTTTTAAGAAACTGCCAAATTGTTTTCCAAATGGTTGTACCATTTTACATTCTCACCAGCAGTTTATGAGAGTTCCTTATCAACACTTCAGATGGTCAGCTTTTTTCATGTGAGCCACTCTGCTAGACATGAAGTGGCATCTCATTGTGGTGTTAATTTACATTTCTGTAATGACTAATGAGGTTGAATATCTTTTCATTGCTTATTTGCCATCCCTATGTCTCCTTTGGTGAATCTTTTGTTCATTAAAAAAAAAAAAACCTGTGTTTGCTTTATTGTTGAGTTTTTAAAGCTCTTTATTTGTTATATCTAAGAAATCTTTGCCTAACCTCAGGTCCCAAAGATCTTTTTCTATGTTTTCTTCTAGAAATTTTATTGTTTCAGGTTTCACATTTAGGACTGTGCTTCATTCTGAGTTAATTTTTTTCCATGGTGGGCTGTGTGGATCCAAGTTACTTTTTTTGAATGTGGATATTCAACTGTTCCAGTAGCATTTGTTGAAAAGACTATGTTCTCTCCACTGAATTGCCTTTGTACCTTTGTCAGTGTGGGGGAGAAAAAGTCATATTTTTCCTTCACCCATTGCTACATTTCTGGCTAAGGCCAGATGATGAACAAAAGAAAAGACTGATGAACAGGAGAAAAGCATAACAAATTTCCTTTTATGATTTAGAATAAGTTTTATGTGACCTGGGAGCCTTCAGAAATGAAGATCCAAGAAACAGAGAAACCTGTGTATTTTTATGCTTATGTTTTGGGAAGAGTGGACAGTCCTGTGCAGATGTGTGATTGGACAAAGAGGTTACGATCTACTGATAACAAACTGGGAGGACTTAGCAAGACCTGTTTGTTCAGATTCTTGTCTGTGCCCCCATGTCTTCAGAGATAAGGACATTGAGGGTCTAATGACCTAATTAAGAGAAGAGGATAAGGGGTGAGAGGAAGGTAGGAGTGACCTTCCTGATTCTACTGTTTTCTCAGATGCCAAAATGCCATATTTTGGGGTAGCATAATCTGAACACCATCATCAAAAATTAGCTGTCCACTGACAAAGATCCTTTGCTTGCCAAACTTTCGTTAGGCTTCTAAACCTTCTCTAGGACCATGTGGGCACTTCCTTGTAAAATCCAGTTTTAGCAAATAAAGCTGCCAAGGCAGTTTATCAAGAATTTTCCACCCTCAATACCTGATCACTCTTGATATCTGATCTTCACTCCCCAGCCTTGGTATCTGATCACACTGGCCTGCCTTCAGCATCCTTTTGGACTGGTTCAGCCAGAAATCCCCCTAGACCTGGGGTCTCCTCTTAGCAATTTTCCATCCACTGCTCCCTCCCTCCTTAGCTATAAATCCCCACTTATCCCTGGCGTATTTGGAATATACCCCAGTTCCATACTGGGGTCTCTTCCCCTATTGCAATAGTCCCAAATAAAATTTGTCCTCACTACTTTAACTTCTTCTGGCCAGCTCTGGTTTTCTTTGACACCATGGTTGGGGCACAGAAGACGATACCCCAAAGTACGGTGCCTTGGCATGCTGAGCGTTTTTGAACTAGAGAAAATTGGAAGGCCTCAGAAGCTGCCTCAGAACCAAGGACATTCTGACCTTCACTTGTTTCTCCCTCAACAAGCTCAGGGAAGGCTTTCTCTGGAAGTTCCCGTATCTGACTGAGGAAAACTTCTTCCGAAAGAAATGCTCAATTGTCTTAAGGTCCCCCCTTCCCTGGGAATCTCATCACATAACCAGGTGTTATAGTATGAGTGTCATGCCAAAAATCATTAACCTGCCATTCTGCTTTAATCTGCCATTTTGCTTCTGTAAACCTGCTTGCTCCTGCTTGCTATCCCCAACACAGAAATTCCTGAGTACAACACCCATGTTTTGTGTAAACAAGATAAGGCCCAGAGCCCAAACTGCCCAGGTCATGGTACACCAAAGATAGGAAAATGATGGCTTGAAACGAGACCAATCAGGAGCAGGA
>CM052438.1:106956497-106966936 GCA_028533085.1 Varecia variegata
CTCTCCTCATACCCGGGGCCTAAAGCAAACCTGGTAACTGTCTAGAACAAAAGCAAGCTGGGGCACATGGCAGGTTCGTTTTCTTCCTTCCTCCTTTCTCTCTTCCTTTATTCTTTCTTTCCTTCTTTCCCCTTTCCTCCTTCCTTCCTTCCTCCCCTCTGTCTGCCAATATTGAGAAAGTTCCAGCTTGGTTCTGGTGCTGTTGCGGGCGTGGTACTTGTATTCATTTCCTAGGGCTGCCAGAACAGAGTACCACAAACTGGGAGGCTTAAAACAAAATTCAAGAGTAATTTATTCCTTCACAGTTCTGGAGGCTGCAAGTTTAAAATCAAATTGTCGGCAGGGCCATGCTCCTCTGAGACTCTGGGTAGAATTCTTCCTGGCCTCTTCTGAGCGCCTGGGTGTGGCTTGCAGCTGTGTCACTCCAATCTCTGTCTCCATCATCCCATGTTGTGTGTGTGTGTGTGTGTGTGAGCTTCTTTGCATTGTTTTCCCTCTGTGCATGTCTGTGTCCAAATGTCTCTCTTCTTATAAGGATACCACCATTGTATTAGATTAGGCGTCTGCCCTACTCCAGTAAGACTTCATCTCAATGACTTACATCTACGACAACCCTACAGCAGCCTAGGCACGCTGGTGGCTTGGATTAAGTGATGAGAGTGGGCGGCAGACAAGATGAGAAGTGAACAGATTCTAAACTACGAAGGAGGTAGTGAGCTGGTGATGAATTAGGTGAGGAGCTGAGAGCGGAGAAAGTCAAGGGCGACCAGGTTCCCAGCCTGGGCAGCTCAGTAGGAGCCAGGGCAGGAGGCAGCTCTTCCTCCCTCTTCCTTCACCTACTGTGCTTTGAGCTCAATGCTGAACACGTTACACAGGTCATCTCACTTAATCCTCGCTCCTTTCTTAGTGGCAAATAAAAGAATGGTGGGTCTTACAATCAATGATATCTCAGATTTAATAAAATACAAAATTATCCCTGTTTTGCAGATAATGAAGCGGCCGTTCAGGGAGATTTGTTACCTAGCTTGTCTCATTTAATCCTTGTTACATGGGTTGTCTCATTTAATCCTTGCAACAACCCTATGAGGTAGTTTTATCATCCCTTCTCCACAGATCAGGAGCCATGCTGGGCGCAATAATAATAATGGCAGTTAGGATCCGTGGGGAGCTTCCAGCCGGGCGCTGGGTGATGTGCTGTGTGTGCACCTTGCAGCCACCCAGTGAGGTGTGCGCTCGTGCCACTGGGGAGGCTAAGACATGCTCCCGAGGGCACACAGCTGACATCGCTCCCGTCACTTACAGGACAAAGGCCAGTCTCCTTGGCCCTGCACACAGGCCCCTCCAGGGTCCGCCTCCAACTCCCCCCACTCGTTGCTTGGGAGTCCTCACTTTGCACCTTTTGCTCCAGCATCACCGAACGTCTGTGGCTCCTTAGAAACACCGTGGGCAGGGCTGGGACTGGGGCGGGGCAGGGGGCAAGTGAGGCCCCTAGGGTGCAAAATGTAGGGCAGCACTCACTTCCCAGTGTCCTGTAACTTCAGAGTCGGGCCCTGAGTGGGAGCACCTCCCTGCCTCCACCTGGCCCCAGCCCTGCCATGGGGCTTCTCCACACTTCGGTTCTTGTTTCTCTTCTCGGGAGTATCCATCCTCTCTTTTCCCCCTTGCCAGTCTCAGTCTGCCTCATCCTTACACTTAATAGTCAGCCAAAAGATTACCTCCTCCGGGAAGCCTTCCCTGACCGCCTCCTACCTCTTAGGCTAGGGCAGGCGTCCTTCATTAGCACTCCTATAATAGCAGTTCTGTATTCTGTCATTGCCCTTCCACGAAAGGGGTCAGTTATGTGTTGCTGTGTTTGCTCCCCCACTAGACTGTGGTCCTCTTAAGGGAGGTTGTTTTTTTTTTTTTTTTTTTTTTTTTGAGACAGAGTCTCGCTTTGTTGCCTGGGCTAGAGTGAGTGCCGTGGCGTCAGCCTAGCTCACAGCAACCTCAAACTCCTGGGCTCAAGCAATCCTACTGCCTCAGCCTCCCGAGTAGCTGGGACCACAGGCATGCGCCACCATGCCCGGCTAATTTTTTTTCTATATATATTTTTAGTTGGCCAGATCATTTTCTTTCTATTTTTAGTAGAGACGGGGTCTCGCTCTTGCTCAGGCTGGTCTCGAACTCCTGAGCTCAAACAATCCGCCCGCCTCGGCCTCCCAAGTGCTAGGATTACAGGCGTGAGCCACCGCGCCCGGCCTTAAGGGAGGTCTTATTTATCTATGTGTTCCTGTCATTCAGCACAGTGCTTGGAATACAGTAGGGGATTATTTTACATATGTATGTATATATAATACATATTATATCTATAATATATATACTATTTATATATATATTTTGAGACAGAGTCTCACTCTATCACCTGGGCTAGAGTGCCATGGCATCAGCCTAGCTCACAGCAACCTCAAACTCCTGGGCTCAAGTGATCCTCCTTCCTCAGCCTCCTCAGTAGCTGAGGCTATAGAGGTGTGCCATGACGCTCAGCTAATTTTTTCTATTTTTAGTAGAGATGGGGTCTCCCTCTTGCTAAGCCTGGTCTCAAACTCCTTGACTTCAAGTGATCCTCTGGTCTTGGCCTCCCAGAGTGCTAGGATTACAGGAGTGATCCACCGTGCCTGGCCCCTAGTAGGTGATTATTAAATGTTTGTTGGATTAACTAACTAAGCATTATGGGCTGAATTGTGTCCCCACCAAATTCATGTTGAAGTCCTAACCCCAGCACCTCAGAATGTGACTGTATTTGGAGACAGGGCCTTTAAAGAGGTAATTGAAGTAAAATGAGGTCATTAGGGTAGCCCTGATCCAGTCTGATTGGTGGCCTTCTAAGAAGACACAGAGAGAAAACAGCCACTTACAAGCCAAGAAGAGAGGCCTCAGAAGAAACCAACCCTGCGGACACCTTGATCTTGGACTTGTAGCCTGCAGAACTGTGAGAAAATAAATTTCTGGTTTTTGAGCCACCAGCCTGTGGTATTTTGTTATGGCAACATATATGCTAACCAGGTAGCCAACTAACAGGTCTCCAAGGTCATGCTCATGCCTCACGTTGCTTTAAGTATCCTCTATTTATTTCTTAACAGCATGTCTTTTCTCCCTAGAGGGTTGTCAGCTCTAGAGGAAAGAAGTGTATGTTTGTATCTCTCCCATGCAGGACTCAGCCCCTGGTTGTTCATACAGTTGTTGCTCAATACATGCTTCCCATTTTTGTGTTGTTCAGAAGTGGGGATGGTCCTCATTTCTCTGGGATTGTGTTTCAGCCTTATTTGATGAAAGCCCAGCCAAGCTGTGAAAGGTGGTGCCCTGTGAGTCTCTGGGAGCCCTGACCTTGAGTGAGCCCAGCCTCTCACCCGTTATGTACCCAGGGGGTCAGGAAGGAGGGCGGCAGAGGCCCTGGACTCTGCACTTCACACCACCCTGTGGCCTGGCAGCATGCAATGTCCCCGCCATGGGGTGAGGACTGTCATGCATTGGAACTCCACAGCTCACTCACCGTCCACTTATTCAGAAATAGTTATTATGGTTATATGGAACAGGTGCCACACTGTTCTAGGCACTGGGGATGTGGGTGAAGGAAACACACCAGATGTCTTCAGCCTTCCTCCTAAAGCTCACATTCTAGTGTATTCCAGATCTCCAGCATCCTTGACATGCCAATAATAAGCACAGCTCATAAATGCTCACAATGACATTTTTTTCTCATTTTAACATCTCTGTCATCGGGGTGGGTCTTACAGCGCACAGCATGTCATAGTTACATGGGTAGCCCTTATTTTCTTTCTTAGTGGTAAATAAAAGAATGGAGGGTCTTACAATCAGTGGTATCTTAGATTTAATGAAATACAAAATCATCCTTATTTTGCAGATAGTGAAGCTGCAGTTCAGAGAGATTCAGTGGCTTCTCACAGTCATGTGGCTACATTGACTTCCGTGCAGGCTGGACGAGCCCTGGAAAAGGTAGGGCTCTGCGAAAAGCCACAGTACTCCTGGCAGAGCCTCCTTGCTGTCACTCTCCGGGCATTGGTTTCCCAAGCACAGCACAGCTGGCTGCTCTGATTTTTCTACAGGGAAAGGAAGCGCTGCCCTTTCCCAGGATGAACTTCAAAGGGAGCTGTCCCCCCTCACTCCACCCTGCCAGGGAGCAGCGTTAAGCACATCTGGGATCAAAAGAGCCCCCTTCTCTCCAGAGCACCCAGGGGGCTTGAGTGAGCTCCCTTTCCGGTCTGCTCTGAGTGATCAGTTGACAAAATATATTTGGGGAAGGAGGAAGCTTCTGTGATCAGCTGTCATCTCCCCTAAACACCCGTGATGCATTTTCTCTCTTCATTACCCACAAGGTGTCAACCCCTCCCCTGTGGTGATCTGTAGCAGGGAAGGTGTCCTATCTGGAGACAGAGACGGAGAGGAGGGAAAGGAGAAGGCTGCCCTAGAGGAAAAAGTGGGAACCGCAAGTTGCTGTTGCCTTGACTGTACCTAAATCTAATCCCCAGAGCCATGTCTATCCCATGTCTGAACCCCAGATCCAAAGCCAGGTATGGGCTGACCCCAGCAAGCCCAATGAAAGCATTGCTCAGCTTCTCCAGAACCTTGCCCTACACACACACACACACACACACACACACACACACATACACACAGAGCTGTCTGGGTGAATCTCTTTCTTTCCCATCTGGAATTCTCCACCTGGTTAGCAGCAACACATGAAAGGGTTTGCTACCCTCTCCTTGGATTTTCCATAGATGATATCAGATCCCAAGAGGTCACCTTATCTGTACCCTTTCCTTCACCTCCATCATATCTCTATCCCATCCTTGGCCCTAGAGTTCCACCAGAGGAATATCCAAACTCTTTTGTCTGATATTCCACTCCCCTTACAATCTAGCCCTGATCCAGGTCCCCGAATGTAATAAGTGGTACTCTTTAATCTAAATATTATATTCCAGCAGAACATATTTTATAACTGGACCAGAAACATGCCTGAAAAGAATCCCAGCTCTGTATGGTTTCTCACTCCATGCTCCCTCTTGCTGCATCCTTTAGAGCTCAAGTCTTCAACCTGTTCCCTGAAGATCCTTCCTGGGCTCAGCCTCAAGCTGGCCCTGCCCATGGTTAGACTGTTTTCCCCTCCTGTGACGGGGGAGCCACAGCCTGCACTCGGGGTCAGAGTGAATCTGTGAGTGAGGTGAGCTGCTCCGAAGGAGGCCTCTTTGCTGACCCCACAGCCTCTCGATGCAATGGGCCAGTTCTGATACTTTGGTTATGTGCCCCAATTCCTGTTCTGGCATGGGCTTAGAGCTTTGTCTGTTCCTTCCACAAATCCTCATTCTAGGGATTGTATCCTAGTCCCTAAATATGAGCCTTCCAAGAATCACTCCCTCTACATCTTGGAATTTGTCACCCTGGACTGAGACTGGAGGCTTCTGTATCCCAAAGTTATCTGCTTGTTCACCAGACTGAGCCTCCACTGCCATTGCCTTCAGCCGGGTCAGCCTCTGTGGTACCTAGCACTCCCCAGGGGGCAGAAAGTGCTAGCTTCCAGCCCCTTCCTACCTTCCCATCAGCTCACAGGGACTTGCTCTGCTCTGCCAAATCCTGAGAGCCCATGAGACCTCTGACAGCTGCTGTCCAGGGGACCTCCCTACGCTGTTCTCTTACATCTTAGATGATGATTATAGAAAGACCCTCTCATATATCCGTGAATTACCTGGCTCATTCATGCTGGGTACACGTAATGCTTATTGATGACACAAATGTTGCTGTTATCTCACCTGGACTCTTCCTGTCACAATGACTCACTCCACTCCCTACCTTTGGCTTCCACTGGTCTTTTTCTTTCCTGGGGATTCTTCTTCCCTTCCCTCCAGTCATCCAAGATGAAATGTTAGTGGGTCAGACGGGGTATTTCTCTAGGGTAGGAACCATGGTTTGTTCGTGTCTGTGTCCCTAGTGTTTAGTGTGGTGCCTGCTATATAGTAGATAACAAGAAAATAGCTGATAAGAAATGTGAAATTGAGCTCAATAAACACTGCTTGAGCCCCTCATGTGTGCAAAGCACTGTGCTAAGTGTCTTAGGTTTCAGAAAGAAAACAAAACCAAACAGAGTATTTGTCCTTCAGGAAACTTGGTCAGGCAAAGGTGATCATGGATGTTCCCAATTCATCACAGGTGGGTGCCACATGGGTAGAAGCTTCCTTCTAGATGAGGGGTTATCAACTGGTGAGATAGGGATGGTAGCTCAGAAGATCATGGGGTTTCCTAATGATTATTAAGAATGAACAGAATTCTCCATGAGCATATAATGCTAGTTTGGCTTCTATCTTGGTGAAGCGCAATGTCTTCAGTGTTGTGACTGGTAGGACTGGGCTAAGAGACACCAAGAGCACTGAGCCTTGGAGGATCCCTGCTCTTACTGGCCCCTGGAGGGACTAGGCTCATCCTCTTCCCTCAGGTGAGGAGTGAGGGCTCTGATGGGGGAGGACAGCCTGCCAAAGGCTGCCTGAGTGGCAGCAGGCAGTCTTGTCAGCCATTATTTTGCTGGAGTAATCCTCGAACCCTCGCGGCCTCTCCATTTGATCTGCCTGAGACCGCAGGAGATAGTCAAATGCTTTTGGCTAATATCATATGCAAGCATAATTAGATGGCAGCAATTACCATCTGGGTTCCTAGCACTTGTTCCAACACCCAGGCCCTGGGCAAGGAGCTGGTGGGAGCAAGGCAGGGAGGCCTCCCCCAGCCTGCTTGTCCTGTGTCAGCCTCCTGGAGAGCAGCTTGCAAGCCTGGAGCTGGGGAGCACAGCCCTGTGGAAGGCCAACGATGCTCAATGAAGAGTGACAACCGGCAGGTGGCAGAGGGAATCGAGCCGTGACAGTGTCTCTGCCAGCTCAGGGGTGGCATGCCGCTGTGGGCTGGGTGGGTTGCCATGGGCATGGAGGATGAAGGCTCAGGGAGGAAGCCAAGAGTAGGTCTGAGGGTTCTCAGAGCAGTGACGGGGCTGATGAGATGCCATCTGCCCCGCCCCTGGCACTGGGTTCTTCCACCTCCAGACTGTTGGAGCTCCCTGCGGGTGCCAATGACACAGGCATATGCTTGGCCAGGTCTGGCTGACATTTTCCTGAGGCTGGTGCTCAGACTTCTTGGCTGGGAAGGGGAGGTGGAGACAAAGTGAATCAAAGTGGCCTGGGAGTAGGGCCTGTGGGCACAGAGGAGGCTGGAGAGAGCGGAGAAGAATGGACTCCAAGCCCTCAGATCACCATCTCACATTCTTTCACTTGGGGACGGTCCTGGCAACATCAGGCTTGGCACAGTCCCATGCAGCGTTTGTTACCTGCTGCGCCTGCAGTTTAATCAACCAGTCGATTCGGGTGGACGTCCAGTAGGTTCTGGCCGGTGGTGGTGAGGAAGCGTGTAGTGGAAAGGTCATCCTACCGTGGGCTTTGGAGTAGGTGGGGTTGGGTCTGAATCCCAGCTCTGCGTTTCCCGGCAGAGTGACTTAGGTGAAATTACTTAACCAATCTGTTACTCCTTCAGCAAAAGCAGGTGGTGAAGGGGTGCCCGGCATGTAGGAGACATTCAGAAAATGTCAGGTTGGTGTTTTCTTGCCCTTGATGTAAGGGTGAGTGTGTTAGGGGGTGTATATTCTCTACACTTTCTATGCTTTCCTGATTGGCAAAGGCTACAGTGAAAAAAAACAAAAGAAGTGTAGTCCTATCCCCCAAGGGCTTCCAGGCCCAGGTGTTTGGCATCAGGAGACTGCATGTGGTCCATTTGGCCAAAGAACCTCCCCACACTTCTAATGCCATATTCTCCACCACCTGCCCCAAGGGAGAACCTGGGCTCCCCCTTGTGTATATATGTTTGTCTGTCATGGCACCCAGAACTTGCTCACTGTTTGTGTTGTTCTTGTATTTTGGATCTTCAATCTCTTGCACAATTCCTGGCAAATGGTAACATTTTGAGAAATATTTGTTGAGTGACTGACTGTGGCCTAACTCAGGTGATCTTAGCATAGACCCATGCTGGGCTGTCAGGAGCAGATTAAAGGAAAATGGGAAGAGACCAAGATGAGGACGGAAGGGAACCAAGATACTTCTGAAGCCCAACACAGCATAGTAGAAAGAGCATGGATGTTGGACTCAGCTGGCCAGGGCTTCAATCCTTGCTCTGCCAGGCCATAGTTGTATGGTCTTGGAGGAAGTTACTTAATCACTCTGAACCTCAGTGTCCTCATCATAAGATTGGGAATACCTACATCACAGGGTTATTATGGGGATTTAAAAACAAAGCATAGAAAATTTGCCACATAGGAAGTGCTCAGTAAGATGGCGGCTATAATGACTATACTTTTAGATATGAGCTGGGATATCTTGACCTTCAGAGATCTATTAAACTTGACTGGACCCTTCATTCTGTGAAGTTCTAAGACATGGACCTCCCTTGCGATTTCTTGAGCTCCTTCACTTATTCTTTGCTCCACTCCCAGGCCTGCCTGTGTCTTCTCCATCCCTGGCTTCCGTGTATCATCGGACCGTGCCTGGCCTTTGGTGGGCTCTTGTAGACTTTGGGCTGGCAGAAATTGAAGAGATAGTTCTGTTCACTTGGTGAGACACAATCCTTGGCCATCTTGCCAGTTCTTTTTCTCGCCTTTTTCTCTCTTCTCTTCCCTCTTCAAAGTATCAAGAAAACTCTAACCCTTGCCCCATGTAGAACAGTTCTGCTCACTTCTAGGACTCTTGGGGGACTTCTCTTTTGTAGAAACCTTAGACTGTTTGCTCTGAGGAGAATTCTGGAGAATGAAGAGGTCTCCGTCTGGTTACCACATTATTATTGTCCGACTCGGCCACGTGGCTGGCTCCTGGGGACGGCTGCTGGATACGGTGCTCATGGGTTCTGGGAAGGCTGGGGATGACGTTAGCTTTGTTCATGTTGGTGTCAGCAGCTACAGTGAGCTGGGGTGGGGTTGGGGTGGTTAGTTCAGGAAGTCAGGTGGGTGTTTGCATTGTGGCTACTGAGGGTCCACGTGGTCAGTGTAGGGACCTTGCAGCAAATAGGACCACTAGACGCCATCAGTAGGAGCTGGTAAGAGCCAGGCAGGGATGTGTTGGGGCTCCTGCCAAGCAGGGCAGGGCTCTGTTGCCATAGGGAACTCGGGTGTTGAGCAGGAGACCTAGGCTGAAGACCAAGTTTTCAAGTGGGCCAGGCCCATGTGAGCTAGAAAAATAGCCCTTTGCTTTTGAACATATGTACTGCTTGCATGTATGTGAGTCTGCGGGGTTGCATTCTGATATGCACATGACTTGGAGGCCTGCAAGGTCATGTGATCCCACCTGAAGACATCTGATGGTATTCCCTACTTTAATTATCCAGTCAAGAGGCAGGTTGTAGGACAGAACCTAGAACTCAGAAGGCAGGTCTCAGGTGGGTCTCAGGTAGCTTGGAGGGTAAATCCCATCTCACTTGCTTGGATCTGGACCTCCAGGACCCTGGAGAGCTGGGGAAAGGTGTCGTCTGGCACGGAAGGCAAGCCGGGGGTCTGTCCTGGGAAGAGGCAACCTCCATGCTGAACATAGCCAGTGATAGGTCTTCAACTCAATGATCTGGTTTTGTATTCCTCTGTGTTTTCTTCCCTTTTGTTTCTCCTGAGCATTTAGTGCATTATTATTTAAACATTCCAGCTTGATCTCAGCTATACTCTGAGAGGAAAGAAAATGGTCCCACAGTTGGGCCTGCAGGGTAGATTGGAGAGCATCCTGAACCCCGGGCCTCAGTCATTTCCAAAAGTGAGGGTGATCCTGGCACCGTGAGGTCCAGCTTCCCTTCACCCGAGTTCTCTCCACTGCAAACTGTGGGGGTTCCACTTTACTTTGCTGAGGAAGATGGCTATTTCTTCATCTTTGTTCGTATTCAGGCCATGACTCAGGCTACATGGGCTTCTGGCAAAATACTTATCGAGTCTATAGCTGCTCAGCCTAATTTCAGACCCACCCCTTTGTGGACTGAGACCCCTAAAACTCTCTGTGTCCCAGTGAAACCCATCTTCAGAGCCAGGGTGGGGGGAGAAGGAGGGTCTATAGTGGGAGGGCCTGAGGCTGCTGCTGAGAGGGCCTGGGGTTGTCATGGGGTGCAGATCGGCCCCCCGTCTTCTCCCTAGCTGCCCACCTCCAGTTCCCAGCACGGACTGGCAGTCTGCCCCTCTCTGGGTTCTGGGTCTGTGCTCTCTGCCTGCACCGAGGGCCTCAGAAAGGTCCCACTCTTATCTCCCCTCCAGCAACGTGCTCCAGAGGCCCGCCCCAGCCCAGCCTGAGCTGGCCGTGAGTGTCGGGGGCCGAGGCAATGACCTCTGTAGCGTGGAGCCCTTTTCCGAAGAATTCATCACCCCTCCACGTCCAATTAGCGAGAACAGTCTG
>CM052438.1:106967436-106985133 GCA_028533085.1 Varecia variegata
GCTCTGTTGCCCAGGCTAGAGTGCCATGGCATCAGTCTAGCTCACAGTAACCTCAAACTCCTGGGCTCAGTCGATACTCCTGCCTCAGCCTCCCGAGCAGCTGGAACCACAGACACGTGCCACCACACCGGCTAATTTTTTCTATTTTTAGTAGAGATGGGGTCTCCCTCTTGCTCAGGCTGGTCTCGAACTCCTGATCTCAAGGGATCCTCCTGCCTCAGCCTCCCAGAGTGCTAGGATTACAGGTGTGAACCACCGCACCTGGTCCCCCATCAAATTTTCTTTATCTAGAGAGTGCTGCTCTTGGAGATAGATAGGCAGATAAACTAACCCCTACTAGAATGGGAATGCTCATGCCAATAATAACACACTTGTGATTTGGGATGGCCCTTCTGCGGTTGTGTATCAACACAATAAAATGGTGAGCATTCCAGGCCCAACTTTAAAGCCCTGGATTGAGATTCTTGGGGAGGATGTCTTCTGAAAGTTCTCATATTTCAGGAGGTCTTAATTTCAGAGCATTCAAGATGAGGCCTATCATCCTGGCCACTCTCTGTTTCTGCTTTTGTAGGCCTTTGCCCTCCAGTTTGGCCTAAGCCCTGGACCATAAACCAAGGTGTGGGACACAAGGTACAACAGGAGGTGTGGCCCATATTGTCACACCCTCTTTGTACAGGAGGTGCCCCAGAACTCCTGGTGCTTCAGCTGTTCCTCCACCTTCCTTCTTATTACCAGAGACCTTCTTGGATGCTCCTGGTAGGGAGAAGGGATGGCTTTTTACTCTTTCAAACATCAGATGTCTAAGGTTGGATTCATGCGGCCCAGACACCTTTGGACTGCCAAGGTTACAGTGGGTCTCAACCCTTTCCTTTAAGCCCCATGAGTCTGTTATTCTCTGGGCCCCACCACGATAGAAACCAAAGCCCCTCTTTTTCTGGGAAGGTCATTTGTATGTTTACAGGCATTCTGTTATTACAGTTTTTACTTCCAGTAAATTTTAAAAACATAACACACTGTAAGAGTATTATTGGGAGCCTATTTTTATTGCTATGGCTTTAAAATAAACAAAAATAGTAATTCCATTAGTAGTTGAAAATCATCGTAGTATTGTATTGTTGAGCATAAATTTTACTGCGACGGTAACTGTGTGCCACAAAGATAATAAACACACAAGTGAAGAGCAGTTATTGGCAGGCTGGGTGGACAGGAGACAACATGTCATACTTGCGGGGCCACCTGGGAATTGAGGTGGGATATTTTAGTGTTCTGAGAACTACGCCTCCTTGTACACGGGCAGGGATGTAGGATGTAGCAAGAGCTAGAAACCAGACAGATTTGAGTTGAAATCCTGCTCTGCCCTTTGCTAGCTACGGGAAGCCAAGAAGTTCACTTAGCCTCATCAGCAAAATGGGGATAATCCTACCAGGTTGTGCGGATTAGATGCGACATGAGAGGTGAAGGTTCTTGTAAATTGCTCAAGTATAAATTCCATGAAGGCAGGGCCCTGTCCATCTTGTTCTTGGCTTTATGCCTCCTGCCACCTCAGTGCTTAGCATGTAACAGGGTTATTAATGTAGCTATTAGTGTACTATTTTTGTTGTTGTTATAATTCTTTCCTTTTTTACATCACTGGGAGGTAATCAAAGGCCTTTGATCTAGTTAATCCCCTGCCTTTCTTCCAGCAGAAGCAGCAACCCATCCTCCCCAGTGCAGCGTGGAGCCGCAGAGAACTACAGAGTAGCCAGGAGGGAAATGGTAAGAAGACTTGAATAATAAAGAAAAAAACGAAAAAGGGCTTTCCCACCAACCCTTGAGATGGATGAGCTAGGAGTATGTGCATTTTAACCTTTTGGCAAAACATTTCTGAAGCAAATTACAGTACTTGATTTAATAGTGAGACTCCAGCCACAAAATATGTCTCAGATAGGCCAGGGATTTGTTACTTGATTTATGGGAAAATAGTTTTGGTGTAAATGTTTATTAGAGTCAAGTTCTCTTTAGAGGTGATGTATGGCGTTATTACACATTAGCGTGAAAAGTGGTGTCTCTGGATCTCCCAGATCGCATCGGGTCAGAGCTTCACATCTTCCATGGCTGGGAACGTTGCTTCCGATCACTTTCACCTGGCAGTGCTTAGGGTTCTTTATCAAGTTTATGTCTCAATTGTCACACCTGCGGGGCTCCCGTCAAGCATTGAAGTTCTTGGTTTGCAAGTGAGGAGGCGCGTTTTGGTATTGCAGATGACCTTCTGTGTTTTGGATTGTTACTTCTGTCTCTTGGAGACGGTTGAGCAGGGTAGCCAACCAGGGAAGCTCAGTTTCCCTACTAGTAAAATGTGGAGTGACGGTAGCATGCTCCTGGCTACCACCCGGGCTCCTGCCCTGTTTGATTTTCCTTTCAAACCCCAGTGCTCTGCAGAAGGCCTGGCTTTGGGTCATGCTCACTCAGCGGCTTTGGATGGAATGAATCAATGAATGATATCAGCTATGGAAGAAGTAGGGTAATGAAGGCCTGGATAATTTGTTTTCTAGACATTCAGAGAAGAGGCTGCTGTTAAACCCAATGAAACTTCCTTCTCTCTTCCTTTCCCTTACTTGGCACTTTGTCTTTGGATATGCCTGATGGATTTAGCTTCTAAACCCTGGTGCTGCTGTGTGTGCTAAGCCCCTGCCTTGCACCTCCTGTGGCTGCCGCTCGTCGTGTTGTTGAACCCCATCTCTCGTGGATGGCATTGCCAAACAGTATATGATTATATTGGAAATCATAGGTTCCCAGAGACTGGGGAGTAATTATGCTTAATAGGAATAAAATGAATTCCCAGTTGCCCTCTTCAGGGTGGATGACAGTCCGACCCTATATTTACCTTCTAATGATATGGCAATTACGATCTAATAATGACTCTGGTACTGGCTGGCACCTGCCCAGCCATTAATTGGTTAATGGCCATTGTGCCATGCAGGGAATTGAGGACTATGCCTGCTCCTTAATTTCCATAACTTAAGAATCTTCAGCTTTTAGGAGCTCTTAGGAGACAGTCACGTGGGGAGCTGGAAGGAACGGTGCTGCCTGCAAAAGGATCGGGGTTCTTAGCAGAGGGTCTTCTCCCCAGGAAGGCAAACCCAGCCCCCTGGGGAAGGGCAGCAGGAGAGCAGCCCACTGAGGTCAGAACGACTCTCCTCGCTCCCCTCCTTACGACAATGAAAGGACCAGACATGTTGGAGTGAGTCATAATTAAAGACCAAATTAAATCCCACCTCGTCCCTTAGACATTAATTGAATCACTTATTCATCGGGTCTGTTTATTGAGCACACACATAACACAGTACACTTCCAGCCTCCTTGGTGCACTGTGATCCGCCCTTTTCTGAACCTCTCCCTTGAGGTGTGATTTGTGAACTCCGTCTTGTGTGGTCATTCATTATTCCCAAGATCTCAGCCTTGCCTCAGAGAGCAGAACGGAAGCTTTCCATGGGCAATGTTTGTTGTGCTTTTTTTTTTTTTTTTTTTTTTTCTTGAGACAGGGTCTCACTCTGTCACCCTGGGTAGAGTGCAGTGGCATCATCACAGCTCACAGCAACCTCAAACTCCTGGGCTCAAGTGATCCTCCTGCCTCAGCCTCCCAGAGTGCTAGGATTGCGGGTGTGAGCCACCGCACCCGGCCCATGGGCAACATTTTTATAAACAATCCTTTCCTCTTTATCCTCTTTATGACAAGTCCAGAGAAGGCACTTAAAATAGGTGTCAAATGAACAATATTTAGCAAGATAGTAGAGCAAAAGTGCATGAGCTTTGGGGTTAGTTAGAACTGGATTCAAATCCCAGCTTTGTCACTAATTAGTTGTGTGACCTTTGACAAATAAGTCACTTACTATCTCTAAGGCTGTTTCCTCTCCCTAAAAATGGGAATAATAATAATTAGTGCATAGAGCTTGTTGCATGATACACAGGAGACATCAAAATGGTTCCTAATATTATAGTAGGTACTATGTAGTATATCTGCATATTGATGCATATCATATGTATATACATGTGAAAAAAGATGTGTAGAAATATATACGTGTGGAGATATATATATGATATATATAAAATAAAAACGGGGTAGGCGTTTTCCTCTCCTGTTTTTCGTGGGAGCAGATGAAATGGGGGGCTGGAGTTCTGAGTAACTGTGATTATGTTTTGTGGTTGATTTTTCTGCGACCTGTGGGGAGACCAAAACTTTGCCTCCATCTAGAGAATCATCAGAGATCATTCAAATCCCACCGAGGGGAAATTGCATCCAAGGTGCTGTGCAATACAATTTTCACACATGTTATTTCACTTAATCCCCACATTAAGTCTGCAAGGGGAAAAAATATTGTGAAAGACAGAATGCACTAGTTAATTAAGAAGATGATTTCATTAAGGCTATTTGCAATGGGGAGAATGTTCATTAGTGGAGAGTGTCTCAAGGAAAAGGAAGGGGGCCTGGGGTTTCACAGGGGCAGGTAAACAAGGGACCCAGTAGTGAGTCTTGTGGGAGTTGTGAGGAAGGGTGGCGTGGGTGTTATCTGGGGATGTAGGAGAGCAGCATGGTCCTTTGGGGTTAGCCATTCTGGGGAGCACAAAAGGGTGGTGAGATTTGTCAATCTTCAGGAACACAGGGCTCAGATCAAGTTCAATGTTATTGATATCATTCTGACGTTTGTAGCTGTATCTTTAGTTGTAGCAAACTAAAGATAATAGGAGAGGTTAGATGACTTATCCCACAACCCAGAACCAGTTTGAGGTGGAGCAGTCTCAGAACCTCAGCCTGTCTGGCCCCAGAGCTACCATCTTGTTGCGGATGTGGTGGCCTTTTTCTCATTCATTGATTCATTCAACAAATATTCATTAAGATGCTATCATGTGCCAGAAACTATTCTAGGTTCTGGAGGAGCTTCACTGAACAGATAGCAAGGGCCCTGACTTCATGGAAGTTACATTTGAGTGGCATAGACTGAACAACTTAACATGTAAACAAAGAAGATAACTCGAGATAGGGAATGAATGCTGCAAAGGAAATGAAACTGAGTGATGTGTTGGAGGGTGACTCAGGGTGGGGAGCTTCTCTGAGGAAGTGACAGATGGGTGGAGAGGCCTGGATGGTAAGAAGGAGCCAGCCATGCATGCAGCTCGGGTGTGGATGTGGGGAGACTGGTCTAGGAAGAGGGAACATCAAGTGCAAAGGCCCTGGGGGGTGGAAGAAGCAGATGTCACTGAAGCAGTGTGGATGACGGGGAGGGGCAGGACCCAGGCCAGAAAGCTATGGAAGTATCATATCCGAAAGAACCCTGTAAGTCTTTGAATTTTACTCCAAGTATAGGAGAAAGCTATCAGCAAAACAACAGAAACTACTGGACAGTGTTAGGTGAATACTCAGATCGTGAGTGTTTATGAACAGCCAGGGAAGGGTGCCCCTGGCGCATCTGCAGTCGGGCTAGCCTGTCACCCACATGCAGTCCCTGTCCTTGGTTGTGTATCCTGCTGACCGTGAGACTGGAAAACACAGTTATCCTCTGCCCACAAACCAGGGCCAACCATCTGCCTCCCTGCACTGGGCCTGCGCCAGCTAGCTGATCTTCTGACTCCCGTATCACGCTGACCAGCGTCAAAGTGTGCTTGCTCCATCACAGATCCTCATTTTCCCTCTGTGGTAGGGAGCGCAGGGATTATGACCCAGCCCTTCCCTTAGAGATGAGGACCCCGGGCTATGTTGTGGGTCTAAGGTCCTGCAGCTGGTTAATGAAGGACATTAAACTCGAAACAAGGTTTTGCAACTGCCAGGCTGAGTATCCTCCACCCACTCCACCTTGGGTTCCAGTGGCGTCAGGACAGACTTACACAAGGCTGTCCAAGTGTGTCTCAAAGCCATTTAGAATAATAATATATGGAACTAGGAGATGCTCTGTGTTCAGTGGTCTTTCAGGCCACTGCCTATGAGCCATCAGCTATGATCTACAGTCAGCCACTATTATCTGCTATTAGCACTGTCCTCTATTAGCAGCTATTATCACTTACCCACTATTAGCCACCATTAGCTACTATTATCACCTAGCTCCTATTATCCATTATTAGCTACTCTTATCAACTATCTACTATTATCTACTATCAGCTTCTATTATCTTCAACCATTATCCAGTATCTTCCATTTGTTATCTGTGATCTACTATCAGCTACTATCTATTACCTGCTATGTGCGACAACCTATCAGTTTCCTTTTATTCTCTACTCTCTATAGTTACCTACTGTCTACCAGCTACTATCTATTATTTAACATCCGTCGCTGTCATCAAGCCATCATTCTCCATCTTTCCTCTCTGTCTAAGCTCACAGAGTAATTATTAGTAATAGCCATTAGAAATCTCAAGCCAGAACTTTGCTTACGGATGTCCCTCTGGGATGACAGCCTTATTTTGCCTCCTGAAGTTTAGAGCAGCACCGTCCGTGGTGGCTTCCTGCGTATTCACAGCCAGGCCCCTCTCCACCCTTACCAGCACCCCTGGCTCATGGGTCTGGGAGACTCCTGGCCACCACATCACAGATCTGGGGGGAGCTTTGACAGAAAGAATCAAAGGTCCACTCCTGGGTCTGGAAGACACATGTACCTTTAAAGAAACACACTCGATTTGTCCAATTAAAACCCTCATGAGGTAGAATGTCTGCTCTCATGGGAATAAGAATTCAGAAAGATGTCCACAGACAAGACAGATCAAAACAGACTGACTGACCTGTCCCTCATCCCCAAACACACATGATCTAGGTGTACCCAAGCAGACATCAGAGACAGGCTTGGAGTTTGCTGAAAGCCAGCACAAAGGATACAGAAGGGCAGGAAGGAGAGCTCTGCTCTTGCAGGGAAGCTGATGGTCTGCGAGCAGCAGGGGTGGAGGGCATCCTTCCTGGGAGGCCTCGGTGCTGCCTGCCCACTGACCACTGTCTCAGGAGGCAGATGGTGGTGGGGAAAGCTCTGAACTTGCAGCCAGGTTGTTCAGGCTAAAGTCCTTGCTCCAACTACTAGCGGTGTGACCTTGAGCTAGTCACTTAACCTCATGGAATTTGTGATGGTGAGTGTGCACACATGTGAAACAGGTTGCCAGGGGAAACATTCTGGGGACGGAGAGGGAGCAGAGCAGTGGCAGGCTTGCAGGAGCTCACCAGACCAGGGGGACCCCTCTGGAGGAGGGGACAAAGCTGGGGAGAGGTCCACCAAGTGTCATAGCTGGAATGGTCATTAGAGAACATCTAGAATGGGGTCTTTCAAACCATGGGTCATGACACATGAGGGTAGTGAAATCAATTAAAGTGACCAGCGTTAAAACAAACAAACAAATGGAATAGAATGAAATAGAAAAACAGTAGAGTATGTCACATATAGTAAAGATAAAGCTTTGTTTTGTGGAAAAAATATATTTACATGTCAACTGAGTTATAAGGAAAACATGCATTTCTTACTGTGAGTCATGGTGAAATAAGGTTGAAAACCACCAACCTGGTCCAGTTTTGTAATTTGGAGCTCAAGGCTCGGAGAGGTTAAGTGCTGAGGCAGGGCAAGATGATGCCGAGAAAAGCAGTAGGTAGCTAAGCTGAGGACAGGACCTCCCCCGCCCCTCTCCAGGGGAAGGGGACATTTTGAGAGCATTGAGTTAGGGACTCCCGCACTGAAAGAGGGGAAAATGAGGTCAACAGGATTCTAAATGATGAGATCAGAGACACCAGGACCCCTGTGATGGTGAGGTGGCAGAGGGTACTCTTGGGAACTGGGCAGCACTGGTTTATCTGAGGTTCCAGATAGTGAGCCCAGCCCGCGCCCTGGCCCAGGGGGACTTTCAGTCTCATAGCATCCGTCAGCAGCCTTTGGGGCCAGCTTGGGTTTAAAGTCACGCAGACGTGGGGCTCAAATCCTGCACTGCTACTTTCAGACCGGGTCAGACAAGCCGTGTCATTCCTGAGCCTCGGTTTCTCCATGTCTAAGTGGAAATGCCTACCTTGTGATTTTTTTTTTTTCTAAAACAGAATTTAATGAAATAATCTTAAGGAGAGTGCTTGGCACTTGGCTGTTTTCACTGAATGCTTGCCCCCGCCACCTCCTCTGTCTCCCTGCACCCAGTGCTCTTGGTTCACAAAGGCTTCCGTATTCATTATCTTACTATCTGTCTGTCTCAGTCAGCAAAGCTAGTTTTTACACAAATGGGTCAGTAAAACAAACACATTTAGTATTTACATTTATGCAGGCAGAAAGGCCAGTGCCCCTCACTAATACAGTGATGACATGTAGCAATCCCAGCAGACAGACTTAGAAGCAGTAGCTTCTTCCATACATTTCCAGTACCCCAAGGTCGTGAGCAGTGTATGCCCTTGGGCCACCCCTCCAAGAAGCTTTCAGGTTGGGCAGAAAGGGAGGCCCAGTTTGGGGCGGCTGGTGTCCCTCCCTTTCCTTCCCCTCTCAACTTGACTTGTAGTAAAACCACTGACCAGGCAGATCCGCTTCCATTCTTGTGTTACAGACCTGAGATGAATCTGGCGAGGAAACCCATTAATGAGAAACATGATCTAAACCTGGAAAGGCTTTAATGCTCTGGGGGAAAATATTGTTTTTTCCACATTTTAAAAAAGTGCTTCTATTATCTCCCTCAAGATAAATTCCAGCTATTTACTCGCAGTTTCCTCTATGAAAAAAGCATATGCATTCCCTCGGGGCGTCTTTCTTGCTTGATAACCTCATAACCAGATTGCAGACGCATATATATCAAGGTGCTTGTTACAGCACCTTCTCTCTCAGGTGTGAAGATAGATGGATGGGGATGAGTTTCATGTACTCAGAACACAGGCAGCCTAGGTCCTTGCTTTGATGAACGGCTGATTCCCGCAGGAGTTCCCTGCCTGTTTGGGGGACGCCATTCATTATAAAGGGATGGCACCCCTACATCCTGGCCTGGGAGCCAAGCCCTTTTAGAACTAGCCCAGCCACAAAGCCTGGATTTTCTTCTTTGAACCCACCAGGGACAGACTGCAGATGGAGGTTAATATGGCCATACCCATCAACTAGACCTGGTTTCATGCAATTTGTCCCATTGTCCTCCGAATATATTTGCATGTGCCCTATTTTCTGATTGGGAATCGTTGATATTATAATCATATCTTTTCCTCTTGCCAAATTCACTCCCCAATCTCATCTGTCTCAGTGAGCTCTCCCCCAAAGAGACTCCTTTTTCTCTCTGGGAAGCTCTGACTAATCTTGTCTAACGTGATAGGCTACTGAAATAAAATCAAATTCTATATTTAATCTGAACGAGGAACCCAGCTAGTTCTCTATGAATGTGAGTTCTCAAAGCACAGGGTCCTGAGGTTGAAGATTCACCTCCTGCCTCCAGGAAGGTTTCACCTGGCAGATCTGACAACTCTACAATGCAGAGTTCTGCTCGTTCTTCTCTTCTTCCTTAGCTTTATTGAGGTATAATTTACATACCATAAAATTCACTCGTTTTGAGTGTACAATTCAATGGTTTTTAGTATTTTTTAACAGAGTTTTGCAATTATTACCACAATCTCACTTTAGAACATTTTATTACTCCATAAAGAAACTCTGTAGTCTAAGGCATCAATTCCCACCCCCTCCACCCCCTACTCCATGCCACCAGTAGCCCTACCCAGCTCTGGGCAACCACCAATCTGCTGTCTTTATCTGCAGATTTGCCTATTCTGGACATTTCGTTAAAATGGAATCATACAGCATGTGGCTCTTTGTGACTGACTTCTTTCACTTAGAATGATGTTTTCAAGGTTCATCTGTGTTGTAGCATGTATCAGTGCTTCATTCCTTATCATTATTTACTATTTCACTTATCCATTCACCAGTTGATAAACTAGGGGGTTATTTCTTTTTGGCTTTTATGAATAATGCTGCTATAAATATTCGCATACAGGTCTTCATGTGGATATATGCTTTCATTTCTCATGGGCTAATACCTAGGAGTGGAATTGATGGGTCACATGTTTATATACTTTATATTTATATGTATTAAATAGTCTATATTTAACACTTTAAGAAGGTGCCAAGCTACTTTCCACAGTGGCTGCACTATTTTAATCCCCACCAGAAATGTATGGGCTTTCCAGTTTCTTCACATCTTCACCAACACTTGTCATTCTATGTCCTTTTGATTATAGTCATTCTAGTGCATATGAAGTAGTATTTCATTGTGGTTTTGATTTGCATTTCCCTAATGGCTAATGATGTTCAGTATATTTTCTTGTGCTTATTGGCTATTCATGTGTCCTTGTTGGTGAAATGGCTGTTCAAACCTTTTGCCCAATTTTATATTGAATTATTTGCTTTTTTATTGAATTGTAAGAGGTTTTTATACATTTGGTGTATTCATTTTATATTGCTGCTGTGGCAAATTACCACAAATTTAGTGATTTCATGGCTTAAAACGATACAAATTTCTTATCTTATAGTTCTGTAGGCCATGAGTTCAACATAGGTCTCACTGAGCTAAACTCAAAGCATTGGCAGGTTCTAGGGTAGAATCTGTTTCCTTGTCCTTTCCAGCTTCTAGAGGTCATCTGCATTCCTCCATCTTCAAAGCCAGCAGGGTAGCAACTCTTTGACTCTGCTTCCTTGTTCACATATTATTCTGACCATAACCTGGAAAGATTCTTTGATTTTAAGGACTTGTGTGATTAGATTGGGCCCACCTGGATAATCCAGGGTAATCTCCCCATCTCAAGGCCCCTAACTTTAATTGCATATGTGAAGTTCCTCTTTCCATGTAAGGTAATACATACACAGGTTCTAGGAATCAGGGCATGGACATCTTTGGGGGGTCATATTCTATAACACGTGGACATAAGTCCCTTGTCAGATGTAAGATTTATAAACAAATTTACACATTTTATCCCCATCCGTGGCTTGTCTTTTCATTTTCTTTGTGTCTTTTGAAGAGAAAAAAATTTTTAATTTTGATGAAGTCCAATTTATTAATTTTTTTGTTTTATCATTTGTACTTTTGGTGTCATAGTTTAAGAAATCATTGCCTAACTCTAGATCACAAAGATTTATTACTGTGTTTTCTTACAAGAGTTTTATAGTTTTAGTTCTTATGTTTAGACCTATGATGAATTTTGGGCTAATTTTTGTGTATGGTATGAGTTAAGGGTAGAGAGTCATCCTTTTATACATGGATGTCCAATTGTCCCAGCATCATTTGTTGATGAGACTATTCCTTTTCTCATTGAGTTTTCTTGGCACCTTTGCCAAAATCAATTGGTTATAAATGCAGAGGCTTATTTCTGGACTCTCAATTCTATTCCATAGATCTATATGTCTATCCTTGTGTCTGTAGCACACTGTCTTGATTATAGTAGCCATGTAGTGAGTTTTGAAATCAAGAAGTGTAAATACTCCAACTTTGTTCTTTCACAAGAATGATTTGGCAATTTTGGGTTCTTTGGATTTCCATATGAACTAGACACCTTGTGTCTCTGGTGCATTTGTCTATCACCCATAGAGAATAATTTTGGATGTATCCATCTTGTCCATCACCCAACACATGAAAGTTTTCTAGGTAATAGGAATCTATCCTGTTCTTCAGTCTACAAACCTCCAGGGACGACTCTGAGGATCTTCAGTACAGTAAGTCCTCACTTAATGTCAAAAGGTTCTTAGAAATCAATTTTAAGAGGAGGGACATATAGCAGGTCCTTAAACAATGTCATTTCATTATAATGTTGATGAGAAAGAGAATTGGTTTTGTCATACCTTGTTTCACTGAAAGTCACAATTTCCAGGACCCCATTGATGACATTAAGTAAGGACTTACTGTAACGTGTTTGTCACCTGGCAAGGTGGAGATCCATCTGAGAGATGAGGACAGAGCAGCTCAGATCTAAGGGGTTAAGGCTCCAGTCTCTCATCCTAGGTCCCTCTTTCCCAGCCCAAATGGAGGAACTGTACTGTCTCTGCCTACCCCTTCTAGTTATTTTGAGCTATGTATTCTGCCTACCATTGATAGTGCTTGGGGCTTGTTTCATTCCCTCATTGATTCATCATGTGCTAGACATTTCCTCAATGCTTGAGATACTTCATTTACTTTGGGGGGTGGTAGGAAAAGTAAACACGTATTTTGGAGAAGCCACTATACTCAGGCTTTGGTAGAGGCAACCAAACTGAATTCTAATAGGTCCTGCAGCCCATGGGTCTATTTGCAGTAGCCCATTAACTGTTGGACAAAACTAGAGAATTTATCTTTGAGGCTAGAACAGCGTCTGAACACTTTTATTTCCAAGCAACCAGTCCTGGTCCCAATGCACTACTTTATCTTTAGTCCTCAATGGGCTATGCTTTGGGACAATTGGAAACCTCAGACTGGGGTGAGGATGCAGTGAGGATGCAGTCTTCTTGCTTACAGCCACATTTTAGTCAAGGGAGTGAGACATCCTTGTCTTAGGCAGGCAATTCTTAACAGGTGTACTTGGGAAATACCTGTGGGATTAGACTTATCTTGGGTCTTGATCTGTCATCTGCTGAGTTTCTTACTTCCTGTCTTCACTTGCAGGAAGTTGAGGCAGAGGCAGAGGATGTGGATTTTCTCACTTTGTAAGCCTAATTATGAATTGCCAGACCCCTGGCAATTATATCACAGGCCATAAGCTAAAAGGTCCTCTCTTAGCAAATCTGTGTTTTCTTCTCTGGCAGTTTTCAGGTGGGCCTGTGCTAAGCCTTACTGAAAGCTTCAGAAAGTAGCCTTCACCCTCTAAGATCTTGAATTTTTGCTAAAAAATTCTGGGATGCTGAAACCTTGGCAAATATATGGTACAATTCTTAAGATAAATAAAGCCATAGCTTAATTAGCGGTTTGCTGCCTCAGAACAAGGATTGCCAACCTCCTGGCCCATGACAGTGGAGCCTTCATTGCTCTCCCCTTTATCTCCTCAGCTCAGTCAATTGCTGAGACCACATTCTACGAGGGTTGCAAGTAACAGAAAACTCAAGTTGCACCAGCTCAATCAATAAAGAAGATGTATTGCTTAGAAAGCTGTGAAGTCCAGAAGTAATGGAGGACGTCAGCATGGCTCAATCTAGGAGCTCAACACTGTTCCTAAAACCTTTTCATTTCTCTGGTCCACTGGCCATGGTGTTTGCTTCCCCAGAAATCTAGATTCCTGTAGGGTTACAAGGCAGCTGTAGTTATCTTTGGATGTTGTAGGCCTGTGCATGGAGAATTTTAAAAACTGCTGATGCCTGAATCCTATCTCCAGAGACTCTGGGGTGTGTAGCCAATGTTGAGAATCAATACTGATCTGAAAAGTGAAAAGAGTATAAGAAGTATGATTCTAAAGGAACTGGTACTGAAAGAAAATTAAAACAATTTGGCACTTACTGTATTTCATCAACTCTATAATGCTGTTGATTAAAAGATGCACCATTATTTTAGGTACCACTAAAAAAGAAAAATGTCCATTAAACTATAACCCTCCACCAATAGTTTCTGTATCCTGATTTAAGAGATAAAATGTGTCTCTGAACCCATGAAATAAGGTCTGTATCTAAAGGAGAATTACCCTTAAAAGGAGTCACCTTGGAAGGAGTAATTTTATACACATTCCTTTGAAGTTACTTCATTGAAAACACCTGTGGAATGTTTTTCCTTTGCCTCAGAATCCATTTTCTATTTATACAAGAAAATCATAGTGTGTTGGAGCTGGAGGACACATTATAGACCATCCAGGCCAACCCCTGGATCGATTTAATTACGGTTACACCTTGTTTTAGACTAAAAATGGTATTTCCCAGCCTTAATCTCTCACTCTATTCACCATTCTTGGCTCTGGGATAGCTTTGGGCTGTTTCCAACAACCTTCCTAGGTTGAAGATTTGCCACCCATAAGGCTATTTAAAGTCATGTGCAACAGGCTCTTCTGGCAGTTCCTAGAGTGGGGGCTGAGTAATGGGGTAAGTAATGAAACTGCTTCTGGAATAAGCCCTTGTTCTCACTTTGATGCTTATGTGATATTGTGTCATGATCAGTCACACGGCTGAGCTTTGTCCCACAGAGTGAAGCTGCTGGGAGTGGGACTCCAGGGCGCCAGGTGGACACTGTCTAAATGAGACGCATGTGATGCCCACCCCCTACTTACTGGTTCTTCGAATATAGAAAACCTGTAATGACTGGAGGAGAAAACCTTAAATAAAGGGCAATTGAATGTGTATGAGATAGCTTGCAATCCCATTGGAGGAAAACCAGCAAGGATTCCTTTCTACGCTTGGCAGAGAGAGAGATTAAGACTCAGGAAGAGTAGGTGGCTGGGCCAGGGTCATAGTAAGTTGGCGCTGAGCCCAAGGCAGCACTAGGGTTCTTGCCTCCCACTTGGCCTGTGCTACCACCTCTCTTCTTCATGCCTCATAGCGTTTCTGCAGCTCAGGGTTTGAGGAGATGCTTTGGCTAGAAATCAGGCAACAAGCCAAGGAAGGGGGTTGGTCTTCCAAGCCTAGAACACAGGGGCCAGGGCTCACGCAACACGCCCGGCCTGCCAGCCTGTCCATGGGATTGGACAGCTCCAGCAGGGAGCATGGATCCAGAACCAAAGGTAAATACAACCCTTGCCCTGGGGTCTCTGCGAAGGTGCTCAAATCGTATATTCTTTTCCATTTGTAATACAGGTGAGGCGATGAACTTGGTGATGATGGATTATGGAGGGGGAAGGGTGGGAGGAATGGCAGACGAACCAGTAATTTATGCAAAAATGGGCTAGGGCAGCTCTGACGCAGACTTCCACAATCGCGTGGGAGGGCACGGGGAGAGAACAGATCTCTGATAGTGGCAGTGGTGCTCGAGCCTCTTCACCCTCCTGTCTCCGTCACCACCAGGGCAGCGCTGACTCCAGATGGCACCTCCCTTCTCTCACCGGAGCTCCCTCCTTCACCGTCATCATCCTTTTCTTCAGCATATAAGGGCAGATCTTAAAATAAGGCACTTTAATTTGCATTTCCAAAAAGCTTCTGGGTAATGACTGTTGCTGCCACTTTGGGGACTAGGCTTTGAGGGGTATTGGTCTGGGGCAGTGGTTCTTGAAGTGTGATCCTTAGACGAGCAGCAGAAGCATCATCTGGGAACTTGTTAAAAATGCAAATTATCCGACCGCGCCCCCCAGGCCTACGGAATCGGAAATTCTCAGGGCAGGGCCCGGCAATCTGTTTTCACAAGCTCTTCATTTTGTTCTGACACAAGCTGAGCGATTTCTCAAGCCACTGAGCTAGTATTTTTCGGGCCTGGCTAAACTTCAGAATCACCTAGTAAATTTAAAAAAATGCTGGTGGCCCCACCTACCACTGATAACATGGGATCTCTGGGTTTGCTTGAGCGAGCAGACTTTTAAAAATCTTTCCAAGTGATTCTGATGAACAAGGAAGGTTGAAACTCGAGGATCTAGTCTGACAGTTTACAGATTCAAAACAGGTTCAGAGAAGGAAAGCGGCTGGTCGGGACCACACGGCTGGTGTGGCCTTCTTGAGGCCTTAGTTCCCGCCCCCTGAAGTTGCTGGTGTTTCTGGGCACGTGCAGGCTCTGAATACCCTGCGAGTCCTTGTTCTGCCTTTAATTCTGCCTTCAGAGCACTGAGCCCCACCTCTGTGTCGGTCAGGTGGAGCCTGGCCTTGCTGTCAACACGGGACCTGTTTCCTTGAACTCTGTGCCCTTCAGCTCTGCCTACCCACCTGTATCCACCTGTAGAACACACTCTGAAGAAGGCGATTATCTTTGCTGGAACGTTGTTCCTTTTCCTGGCTTCCCTGCGCCTAAAGGGAAGTGGGAGCTTTTTGGGGAGATGCATTGGCAATTCATTTCCACATTCTTTAAAGCTAGTTCTCCTTCCTAGGGCCAGGCTGAGGCATCCTCCTCATTTCTCTGATGGAGCCTCTGAGGCGGGGAGAGGCCCACTCCGACGCACTCACCTACCTTCAGGACGCTCCAGGCCTCCTTGTGGCTTCACTCTTGCCCGGCATCCCCTGTCTCAGCAGACCTTGCACGGGGACTAGAGCAGGCCAGCAGCGGGGATGGGGGCAAAACTGGGAGACAGGACATCTGATTCCTGGAGAAGCAACTCTCCTTCGTCTGAAGCTAGTCCCCAAAGCCAAAGTGCTCCCGAGTTGATTTACTGGGACTTAAAATGAATTATAGTGTTTTGGGGTATTTTCCTCCAAATTATAGCCAGTTAGGCTTCTTAATTACCTTGAATTTAGTCTAAAATTAAAATAGCCTCGCTGAACTTGCCCGGGGGCAGGGGCGGTGGCTCGTGGGCATGGTAAAGGATGGAGGGAAGCCAACAGGGGACTCACATTCGCCACGGGTCACGGCAGCAAATGAGTCACACACCATCCACCAGTCAGTTCTGGGCCTGAGGGGTGTGTGTGCACATGTGCATGTGTGCACGGCAGGCTGGGGCACCAGGGGGTGGTTTCTTGGTCTGTCCACCTGCCCCTCACTAATGTTTGGTGCCTGTGCCATGAAGGCAGCTGGTTTCCTGGCACCTGCTGCCTGGCAGATGGGCCTTGACCTTTGTAGCAACTAGCACGGTGTTAGGTAAACAAGACCCCCTGCCCCTCACACTCTCCTGCTCCTGCTGCCAGCGAGTTCTATTTTTGACAGGTTTGGGCCAGGGAGACTGGAGGGGTTGATGGTGGGGGCAGAAGAAAGGGGACCTGCTGAATGGGGGAGAGGCAGATGGCGGCTAGGAACACAGCCTGTCACCCCAGCCAGATCTGGTCTGTCCACAGGAACCAAGGAGCCCCTCCTCACCCTAACCATGCAGCTCCAAGGACACTGGGCTGGCCGAGGGCGGCAGGAGAAAGGGGAAGGTGAGGCAGAACAGTTCCACAGGCTCATCCTCGATCCTGTGATTGTGAGAAGTTGGAGCTGGACACCTCCTGACGGTGGGCCCAGCTGCGAGCTGCAGGCCAGGCCCCACCCCAGGCCCCTATTAGCCTGATGGATGGTTCTTGTGCTGCTAATCCAGTTAGGGCCAGCAGCGGCCTGGGGGCCCCGAGCTCAGAGACCGTCCAGTACAGGCCCTGCTGTAATCACATTTGCTTGTACACAGAAGGGGCCTAGATTTCCCACCCAGAAGCCCAGAGGACATTAGTTAAAGTCATTTAGAAATATTTTTTGTATCAAGCTTTTCTTACCTTATTATTATTATTATTTTAAATAATCAGTTGACTGCCCAGAGCACACATGGAAAGGAGCAGCTCTGAGAATGGATTACAGAGGAATGGCTGAGGCAGGCTAAGCCCCTGAAGCCCGGGTCTCCTGGGCAGTGGGGCTCAGCTCTGCAGGTGGGGGGGGCACCCCATGCTTCCCAGCTGATAAAACACTGAGTCTCCCATTTCCCAGGCATGATGGCTGCTCTTCTTGTTGTTGTTGTTAATAAACTTTTTATTTTAGGATAGCTTTAGTTTTTATGAAAAGTCATGAAGATAGTACAGAGAGTTCCCAGACCTCCCCACATCCAGCTTCCCCTATTACTAGCCTCCTACCTTAGGGTGGTACGTCTGTCACAGTTAATGAACTAATATGGACACACTATTATTAACTAAAGTCCATGCTTTGTTCACATTTCCTTAGATTTTACTTAATGTCCATTTCCCGTCCAGGGTCCCATCCAGGAGAGCACATGGCAATT
>CM052438.1:106985633-107053663 GCA_028533085.1 Varecia variegata
GGGAGTGAGCTCTCTACTACTATGGCATGTGCAAGGATGGTACAAGGAGGAGACTTGTTCTGGGGGACTCTCAAGAGATAGAATTAGTATCATTTGGAAGGGAGGAAGTTCAGGAAGACAAATGCTGCCCTCTGTTCATTCATTCGTTATTAAGGGAGTTAATCTTTATTAAGTGAGTGCTATATAAGATTGCTAAATAAATTTAAAAATAATTTGTTCATCTATCTAGTCGATAAATATTTATTAAATGTCTATTAATTTACTGGTATCCTAGGTACTGATGATACAGCAGTGAACAAGATGCAATCTCTACCCTTATGATGTTTACAGTGTAAAGTGGGAGACAGACATTGAACAACCTATTCCACAAATTACTTTGAAATTGCAATCTGTAATATGTGCTCTGAAGGAAATGTATAGAGGGCTATGAGAAGCTGACAGGTAGGGAAACGGACCTAGTCTGGGGTTAGGGAAATAAGGAAAAGCTTTTAAGAGTCAGAGCTACCCATAATTGAAAAAGGCTGCTTCGCAGCTGAGTTTCCTTTGACTAGGGGGTTTAAGTAGAGGCTGGAAGACCCTCGATGGAGATGTTGCAAAATGCATTAACCAAGCATTGGGCACAGTACAGCGGGAAGCTTCCTATTCCAAAAATCTAGGAATTAAGTTGAATTTCCTGGTCAAATATGGAAAAGGCAGTTTCAAGTTTCCTCTTGGAAGTAAATAAATTCTACTAGCATTTTTGTGGACCCAAATAACCATCTTTAGCTATCTGGTGTCTCATTTCAATTGAATGTACAGGATCCAGGTCTAGAGACTATGGGTGTACCAGAATGTTGGAAAGACTTATGAATACCAGGCCCTAATAATAATGCCCCTTTATCTCTATGCTGGTGGTTAATTCACTGCTGTGCTCTCCTATCCTTATCTCATCTGAGACTAACCATGACCTTTGTGAACGAGGTTGGCCAGAAATTGTTATTCAAGCTTTATAGAGGAGGAACTGCAGCTCAGAAAGGGTGAGATGATGAACTTCATAAACCATGGTTTTCTGATTTTAAAAAAATCTGTTTGTTTTCCTTGATATGTTGGTTAGCTATTGCCAAAATAAAGCTGTGTCAGAAATCAGCTCTCAGATCCAGTGGCTTTAAGCAATAATCACTTATTATTGCTAATGGTTCTGCAGGTCAGCCGAGATGCAGCCCATCTGGCGTGGGCCCGGCTGGTTGGGTTCACTTCTTACTTCAGATCTGCAAGTAGCTGGGATGGCTCTGCTCCACATGGCTCTCAGCCCCCTCGGGGGACCATGGGCCATCCACGGCATGTTCTTTTGAGAATGAAGCCAGAGGTGCAAGACCTCTTAAAGCTCAGGCTTACAACTGACCCACAGTCATCTCTTCTTCATTATATGCCCAAAGAAACTCACATATGTAAACCCAAAGTCAAGAGGAGAGAAAATATACTCCATTCCTTCAGTGGGAAGCATTTCAGAGGCACATGGAAAAGAGTGTGTAGATACAGAGAGGGGTAAAAACTGGGGCAAAAATGCACCCCACTATGTTTAATTTGTTCTTTTGTTTACTAATTTATTTCTTCACTCAGGTCCAAACAATGTGCCTGGCATTCTGCAAGCTTTTGAGGACATAAAGGTAAATAATATATTTTTTTATTAATAGGCAGTTTTAGCAGATCATTGGAAATGCTATGAGAGAGGCAAGCACAGAGATTCTTGAGAGCAGATACTTTTAAGAACCAAACAAAAAAAAAAAAAAAAAAAGGAGACAAGAGATGAATCAATGGAGGAAAAAAAATCAAAGCTGAAAAAATTCTGGGGTTATATCCAGTCATATTTCAACCATTAAATCCAGTTATAGCAGGCATTTAAGCTTGTTTATAGATTGCAACATCCCCCATTAGTTGTTTTGTTAACTCCTATTTCTCTTTCATTTTTATAGCAAAAAACCTTGGAAAACTTGTGTTAATTTTAAAGCAAAGTGTGGGGAGGAAGATGAGTATGGCATCACTTATCAAAGTACTACTTAGCAATGGATTTGGGAAGAAAGACTGTGCCTGGGAAGTGTCAGTGAATAAAGAGGAGATGCAGGACAGTTCCTGGGGTCTGTAGAATAATAGCATAGTAATAATGAATACTACCATTTATTGTGCTCTTTGTGCCAGGTATGATGCTAAGTGCTTTGAACAAGGTAAGTATTGTTAATCCTATTTCAGAGATGAATGGAGTGAGTTTCAGAGAGGAGCAAGGTGATCCAGTTCCCTGGAAGAATGGCGAGTAGAAAAACAATGACCTGCCATAGCCTCCCCAGTCAGCACCATGGACAGCAGCCTCGCCTGCCTGTGAAGTCCTGGGTAAGATTCTGCAAGGTGAATTTCCACAAGCAGAATATTAGCAATGTTTTTGAGTGAATTATTTATAACATATCCACCCTTCCTCCTAGAATGAGTTTTGATAACTAGGGGCTACTTTTTTTTTTGTGAAGGACTTGATAGTGTGTATTGGCTAGGAATGGGGGGGGCATTGCAGATTGGGATGGGGAAGTTTGAAGATGGGATCTGGGAAAGAGTCACAGTCTTCTGCATAATAAAGCAACAGTGAGAGATTTGGAAGCTAAGTTAGATAAGGAATGAGAATTCCCAGGAAATACGTGGGTAGTCAGGAAGGGGGAGTCCCAAGTGGGAGCAAGGAAGAGAGGGGACTTGGGGTAAAAAAGAGAGAGAACTAGGGAAATGTTAACAGATTCCAACAGGGCATGGAAAGCAAATCTTTATCTTCTCTTCCAAATGTTCAGTAAATCCCACACCATTGACTTATGTGCAACCAGCTTTATTTGGGAGCTTGAAGAGGAGGCTGAAAGGGACAGTGAGATCTGTGTCCCACATGTGAACACATGCAAATTAACACCGACCAGCTGGAGAGTTTTTGCACTGGGTGTGGTAGTGGAGAACGTCTAGAGTTTTGACACCTGCGTTTCACCTTGGTCACTTTATCATCCTCTGGAGGGCAGGTAGGGTGCCTCCTTTGCCTCCCTCCCTCCCAGGGTGGGCACATGTAACTACTGAGGATATACTAAAGAGTTGGTTTCCTCCGGCTGAGTCTCATTCAGAAAAGAACCATGGGTTTCCCTCTGCCCACAGCAATCAGAGTTTCCAGGGTTTCCAAGTCACTGGCAATTTTAAATATTCTTTCCCCTTGCCACTATAAGTGTACCCCAACTTGTCAGATCATGGGTTTAAATTTCAGGCTCAGAAACAATACTCAAAATGCTTTTAGGATCAATACAGGAATATACTCACACCCAGAATGGATCTGCTTTTTCTGGGTCACAAGCAAACTCCCAATCTACCAACAATTTCACCTAGCAAGGGCTACATAGGATGCACATGGAAGTCTGGGTGTGGATTCCCCCATTCCCATGGGGACAAATTCTCTTTCATCCACATTCAGAGTCCTTAAGGAGCAACTGACCAAGAAGCCTCCACACCTACAGTAGCATCTTTGTTTACTTAGGTCTGGAAGTGTGGTCCAAAACTGTTGGGAGTGAGGTGGTGGTGATGGGATGTCCTCAGAGTCAGGTTTGGAATGCCAATCATTGTCTCAGAGGAACTTCTATGAGCAATGGCCAAGGGCAGTTGAAATCTGCATTGGGTATTTTGTTGGTAAAATAGATTTTTGTGACTGGCCCAGGAACATGGCCACCAGTTGTGGTAGGTAGCACGAAAAAATTACTGGCTTTGGATTCTGACATACCTGTGTTTGAATCTTGGCTCTGTCACTTACTTTCTATGTAACCTTGGGCACATTACACTATCTGAGCGTCATCTGTAAAATGGGGGCAGTTGATACCTACTGACATTTAATGCATTAGTTAGAATATGGGAGCTTCAGTGACAAAACCCGCCAAATCTCTGGCTTTAACACAATAAGGGGTTTTATTTCCCACTCATGTTACAGTCTAATGTCAGTATAGGGGTTTGGCTCTATGCAGTCGCTCAGGGACCTTGGATCCTCCCATTCATTTAGTAGATGTAATCCCCTGGAGCTTGGAAGCCTTTCATCAGATCTTCTGCATCAGGCAGGCAGATGAAGAGGAGATGAAGGAGGAGAGAAGATTGAGCAGGAGGCATTTTTATGGGCCAGATTAGGAGGTGGTGAACATGACTTCCAACTATATTCCATTGTCACGTGGCTGCACCTGATATAAGACTGAGAAATGACAGTGCACCTAAGAGAAAAGGGTTACTGCTACTTCTACATTGTGAGATCGTAATGAGATGAGGTTGTAATGAAAAACAAAGCAGATGGCATGTCTTGATTCTATATAGCACATAGCTGGACTCAATAACTGTTCATTCTGGCAGCACTGTTTACACAGGAAGATGAATTTTACATTCCAAACAAGCAACTTAGAAAGGACTTTCAAATCTCAATTCATTTGTTAGATGCATGCTGCCTGGCCTGTTTGTCCCTGGCTCCCCAGGAATTCTGTTTACTAGGCCATGAGGGGTTAAACTACTCTGGCCTCCGCAGATACTCGACAGCTGGGTATCTTTCCAAGGGCCTTCAGCACTCTCCTTCACTGCAGTAAATACATCTGGCATTCCTTATTCCGGAAATACAAGCAACTAGTCAATTGGAAAAGGCGTCTGCTGATGGTAGCATGACAAGCAATATCCATAACTGCTTGTAATCTCCTTCAGACATCCGCTTGCTCCCACCCAGCCCCACTGAGTGCAAAGGGGCTCCTATTACCTCCACAGCCTTCTGTCGCCAAAAATTCAAGTGAACCCTGACCTGATATTCCATTCAACATGCCCTCTGAGCAAAGGGCCTTCTTCAAGTGTTTGCCCTGCCAGCACAGCAGATGACTGGGGCACAGGGAGCAGGCTTCCAGGAGGCAGGCAGCTGCAGCACAGTGGAAAAGAACACAGATTTTGCATTGAGAATTAGGAGACTCAGATCCGAGACTCATGAGCTCCATGGCCTTAGAAAAGTCACTTCACTCTCTTGCCTCAGTTTTCTCATTGGTATAATCAGCATAAGCACATGCCTTCTTTATCTATGTCACAGGCGGTACTGGGGCTCAAAGGATATGTCTGAAGCATGCCTACACCTACATTCCTAATAAAAATTACCTAGCAAGGGGAAATAGCATCATCTTCCCAGGAAGGTGGGATTGGGATGCAGAGGTGAAAAGGCAGTCATCATATCTTAGGCTAAAAGGATCTAATCTGTCCTCCATCTATGGGTAAGGGATGACAGGAAGGACCTCATCTCTAATTTCTCTGGTGACCATGACCTACCCTAGACCAGCTGTAGTGGGAAAAGGCAGGAATGCACAAGGTCATTGCCTGGTAGGAATGAGGGATTCCTTCTCTCCCAGGACAAGACCCACTTGGGGAGAAACGGGAAGATCATCCACCCAAGGCCAGGAGACTGCAGTCCCATATCACTGCTGTGATAACAATAGTTACGACGTTTGTGCCCCATTTTATCATTCACAAAGCCTTCCTCCAGGCAGTGTAATGGCACATTCACTCCTCACAGTAACTTTTTAGGCCAGGCATTATGATCTCTGAGAAACGGAGGCTCAGAGATGTTGAGTAATTTGTCCAAGGTTCTAGAACAAGAAAGTCACAATTCCTTCCACCCATACCCTACTGTTCTGCCTTTTTGTTCCCAGACACATCCAAGAGAAAAGCTTTTTCTTCTATAGATGAAACGTGGGCACAGGCATGCTCTCCAATTTGCTTTGGATTAGAAAGTAGGAACACTTCTCTGTTTTCTGTATTTCTGTGTCTGGCACATGGTAAAGTGCCTTCTAAATTGTTATAAAATGGATGGTTGAGAGAGGAAATCGTCAGGAAGCAGGGCAAGCTTTGGGGGTTGACCAGAGTTCAGAAATGGATGGTTGACCACTGGGGGGGTTGCTATGTGAGCTGGAGGAGGAGAAGTTATGAGAGCCCAAATGGAACAAGGCTTTCTCTCATTCTGTTTAACATTTGGAAATGTTAAACGTAGGCTCTCCTCTTCCCAGGGGGAGAGGACCCAAACTGGCCATAGAAAAATTTAGAGGGGCTCCCCGTAGGGTGATCTCTCTGAGGGCCACAGGGTAGGATCAAAACTCCACTCAAACGGACCTGGGGCAGTTAGGATCTTACCCTTTATAGAAGGGCTGATCAGACTGGCTCCAGCCAGGGCAGGATAAGAGCCCAGGGGTCTTCTTTTGTGGCAAGTGAGAAGCAGGTTAGAAGTTCCACATGGGGCACACTGAGCCTCAACAGGGCAGTGTGTTGGGAGAGAAAGCTCAGCCTCACCTCTCCCTGGATGGGGAAGAAGTCTGGCAGAGCCGGAGGAGCCTGCAGTCATTGACCAATGTAGGCGGCAGCTACAGAGCCATCCTCCACCCTGGCCATAGAAGGGTAAAGGAGTCACAGTATGAAGTCCCAGCCCATACAGGCAGCCCCACTGCAAAGAGGAACAGGGAGCTGCGATGGTTAATTTTATGTGTCAACTTGACTGGGCTAAGGGATGCCCAGATAGCAGACAAAATATGATTCCTGAGTGCATCCGTCAGGGTGTTTCTGGAAGATATTAGCATTTGAATGGGCAGACTGAGTGAAAAAGACTTCCTTCACCAATGTGGGTGGGCACCCACTGAGGTGCCCAATCCACTGAGGGCCCGGAGAACAAAAAAGTGGAGGAAGGGTGGATACACCTTCAGCCTCCTGGTTCTTGGAACTTCAAATTTGGACTGGACTGCTCCACCGGCCTTCCTGGGCCTCCAGCTTGCAGTGGCAGGTGGTAGGGCTTCTCAGCTTCCATAACTGCATGAGCCAATTCCTCTTAATAAGTCTCTTTCTATGTATCTATGGCGATCCTTTTGGTTCTTTTCTCTGGAGAACCCTGGCTAATACAGGAGTCTCTGAAAAAGGAAGAGAGCAAAGGTTTTTCTGAGAGTGGCTGGATAGGAAGATAAATTTGCAGACAGGGAGTATGAGAGTGTGTGTGTGTGTGTGTGTGTGTGTGTGAGTGTGTGTGTGGTGGGGACACATTCCTGAGCCCCCTGCAAGAGTGAGGCATTGCGGGTACCCCAACTAAGTGTGGATGATCCATCTGCTGAGGACACAGAGCACCAGCCCCATGACTCTGCCAAGGAAGAGACAATGGGAAAGCTCCACACTGGGGTCTTCCTGCCTCCCCTCTTCCCTGGGATGCCCTCCTGGCAGGGACGGGGGTGGGGTGGGGTATTGCAGGCAGTGGCCCCTGCACAGCCATCTTGCCCTTCGGGATTCACAGCCCAGCCCGTCCTCCCTGATGAATGTGACCCACCACCAAAACCCCATCAGCTGCCAAGGCAGAGGAGGTCAGGCCCAGCGGCTGCAGGCAATGGCCTTATCGGCTGCTGCTAGTGAGGGTATAAGCAGGGGATTGGATGGTATCATTCTAATTTACACGGGATTTTGTTTCTTTCCAGGTACTTAGCATGTGGATCTAGGTGATATCAAAGGCAGAGCATTATACAATAAGTAGGCTTAACCTCCATCTCACCCCCTCTCATCCTTCTGTCTCTTCATTGAGGCCATGAGGAGCTGCAGCTGGGGTTGCCATAGTGACCAATTAGGATTACTGAGATGTTCTAGCAGAGAAAAAAGGGAGTATCGATTTAGCTTTGACAGCGGGGCATCTGGGGACCAGGGGAGCCCAGGGTGTTCAGCATTAATAGGGGGGGGAGTGTGTCACCCTCAAGGCCGTCCTGGGGTTGGGCTGCCTGTGGGTTGGACCTCATATGTAGTGGAGACCACTGGCAGGCCTCTGCCTGCTCGGAGCTTACATGACAGTGCTGAGGGGCGTGTGAGGGTATCTGGGACGAGGTAGGAGTGATCCCATCGCCAGTAGTCGCAGCGACCCTCAAGGGAAGTGGAATTCCTTGGCTCAATTATCGGGAGGCTTAGGTACCAGATAGGTTCACCCCAGCCATGAGCTTCCTGTTGTCAATAACATATTTCTGGGTGGTCTGATACACTGCCCTGTGCCAGGGGGTGTAGGAACTAAAGAGGAGTGTACAACATGGACCTTGCCCTTCAGGAGCTTTGAATGGGGCAAAACACTTGGTACCATCACATGCAAAATTAGCTCCCTTGGATTATGACTTTAGGAACTCCAAAGCCACAAGGACACTCGGAGGCCAGGAAGCCTTCAAGGTGGAGGTGTGGCTCAAGCCTGGCACAGTGCAGCTGTGTGGCTGTGGACAAGTCACGGAACGTAACCGAGACTCAGTTTACCCGTCTGTAAATAAAAGATAACGAGAAGCTCAATAGGAGGGTTATAAAGGTTAGAACGTTCGCTGGTGAAGTGCTTGGGGTGTTCTAAGTGTAGGGAGCTGAGTTGAGGGGACCTGGTGACAGAGAACTGAGAACAGCACTGGCAACTGGAGGAGTACGGGGAAGAGGGTTTGAGGACACAAGGGAGAATATGTGGGCTTCTGGGTGGAGGAGGGAAAGGAGGTTGGGGGACTAGAGAGCACACGGCCAGAGTGAGGGGAGAGAGGCAGAGGAGGGGTGTGTTGGAGGCCATCGTGGAGAGCAGAGAGGCAGAAGGACAGTTTGCAGCATGGAGGGGCAGAGGGACCCCTGATTTCACAAGAAGACTTTTTGCCTCATCCCAAAATTCAGAGAAGTGGATTCATCTCAAGTTCTTTGGAAGGAAACAGGGAGTGAGTGAGAGGAATTCACCAGCAGTTGCCTCGTCCCCAGGGAGAAGGGTGGTCCTGTCTTGAGGCTGAGCAGGTGCATCCTGGGTGCATATTAATGAATCTGCTGGTCCTCTGGTCTGGCCTGTGGGGAAACTTCTGGGATGGGCCTCCCTTTTGCCTCATTGTGGCCTTGGGCTGTGAGGAACCATGGATAAACTAACCAATGTCCTGCCTCGTGGGGCCATTCCAGACAGACTGCACCCAGAGGTGTCCCTGCCTTTGCACCCCTGCTGCACCCCAGGGTGGCCCCAGGGCTCGTAATTCGAGCAGAGCAGTGAAGAGGACCCAGGAGAAACAGCTTCTTCCTCCTCCCTGCACCCATTCCCCTGCCTCTGCAGGATTTAATAACTGCCCTCCTTAAAGATCAGGAGACACGATTAATTCTGACTCGAGGATTATTAAAATGCTTCCACCAAGCATCTGGCATTAAAAGTTTTAAATCAATTAATCTGTTGTTTGGGGAAGAACGCTCTCGTTAGCACAGCTGCAAGAGGCCATTCAAGTTGTTGCTGGGTTGGGAGAGGCTGTGCTGAGGGGGGGCTCAGCCTCCCCTGGGAGCTGACAGAAGCCCACTGAGCTCCAGGTACTCCCCTGGACCCAAGCCCAGCTCTCCTCACCCGAGTCACATGGGGCCAATTTCCAAGTGCTTCTCTCTCCCATCCCCGGATAAAATACAGGATGCTCCATTAAATTTGAATATCAGACAAATGATGAAGAATTTTTTTAGTGTAAGAATGTCTCACACAACATTTGGGACACGCTCATACAACAAAATTATTTTACTTGTTGTTTATCTGAAATTCAAATTTAACTGAGCATCCTGTGTTTTTATTGGCTGAATCTGTCTGGCAACCCTGCACCCCCAGGCTGTTTTAAGCGCTCAGTGCATTCCAAGTGTAGGAGGCTGAACTGAGATATGACATCATACCTGAAGCAGGACTCCTGGGTGTGGGCCCTGGACCTGCTATCTACATGCCGAATGTCCTAGGGGGTGTGGCTTTCCCTCGCTAGGTCAAGTGAGAAATAAGCAACCTTAAACTCTAGGACATCTAAGCATTCGTGGGACTTTTACACAGTGGTTTTCAAAATCTCCACTTGATTGATAAGTCATATGGAAAAATTATATTCTCCACCTAAGCTCCAAGAGCACATGCCTAGTATTGTTGTTAGCCTGTAGCTGCCCTGCCTTGAGCTCTCCCCAGGGAGAAAGGTGGCCCTGATTTGAGGCTGAGCAAGTGCATCCTGGGCTGTAGTTCATGAATCCGCTGGTCCTCTGGTCCGGCCCATGCGGAAACTTCTGGCATGGGCCTCCGTTTTGCCTTGCCGTGGCCTTGGGCTGTGAGGAACCAGGGCGAAACTCACCAACATCCTGCCCACAGCACCTCCCATCTGTCCCGGTTGTGGTTATCTAACCGTGAGCTCCTAGGTGGCGGGAGCTGGGCCACATTCACACCTCCAGCCCCCAGCCCAGGGCTTCCTCCAGGGAAGCTGATAAAATGAATTCATGAGTAAATGAACCTTCGCTGTGTTCTCACCCAGGCTCCTGAGTAACCAGAGCTGTCATTTATAAACCACAGAGAGTTAAGCGTACAGAAATGGCCAGGGTTAGAATCAATCTTGAGCCCACTGGCCCAGGCATTGGACCAGGGTCCAGGAGCCCCAGGCTCACACCTGGAAGCAAGGTCTGGATTTTGCTAGTGACGTGTGTATCCTTGGCTGATGGGCTTTGGTTTCCTCATCCGTACATCGAGGGGATCATTCTGGGGGGTCCACAGCCCAGACACTGAGACCAGCTCTGCAGCCCAGCTTTGAGTGGATCCAGTTGAATGCGGCATCTTGGATCCAGTCTGAGTCTCACTGCCTGGTAAGGCCATGCATGGTAATGTCCCATCTCAGAAGTCCAGGGAAGGCCTGGTTGTGTGGTGTCCGCTGGCTCTCTTACTGTTGTCTGTTTTGGGTTTCAGTTGCCTCTCTGCAAACAGGGATGGGGCTTTGGCTCTCTTGTTCCCTAAGCAGGAGGGCAGAGGGAGGAAACTCCACCTCTCCTGACTGTGCCTGCCATCCAAGCCTCCTTTGACCCTTGGCCAGACCTCAGATATTTCTTTTTGGATGCTGCAGTCAGCCCAGATTTATCCTGCCTCGTGTCTCTCATGTAAAATGCATCTCCCGACACTTTGCCAGGTTAAATGATTTAACAGCCGAGGCAGAGAGAATTAGGGGTCCGGGAGCACGAGGCAATGCCTGCGTTGCAGATGAGATTGGAAGGGAGATGGAGATTGGTGGTGATGATAATCTCCTATTTTAATAATATAAAATAACTGTCCTACTGAATCAGAGTGAGCGATGAATTCTGTGGCCTGGGGTTAGAGCCAGCCCAGCCCGGAGAAGAGAGCTGGGGGTGGGGGGAATGCTGAGATGCCTTGCTGTGGCTCCCTCTCTCTCATCTTTCTCTTTTGAAAATTTGTGCCAGCATCATCCTGAGGCTGACCCTGGATTTGGTGTCACTAAAAATGTGGGTAGCCGGGGAGGCTGAAGGGGAAAGTGATGGATTTGGGGAGTGTGTATGTGTGTGTGAGAGAGAGAGAGAAAGAGAGAGAATGGATGAAGGAATCCAAGTCTGGGGAAACTGACCACCATTTTCCCTTTATGGTCTATTGACAGGAGATACCCTGGTCTGTGACCCTGGAAAAGGAGTCCAAAGGCAGGGGCCTGGACAAGATGACCCCTGGGAGACGTGGGGACTGCTAGCTGGGACACAGAATCACTGGAGGCTTGGTCTTGCCCAGCAGACCCCGGGGGAGTGGTGCCTTACTGGGCAAACACATCCTGAACCCCTGTCACGTGCCGATCCTCCTGAGGTGGACGGGGCCAGAGAAGGGAGGTTCCAAAAGGAGCCAGGTGGTGGGGAACAAACACCATGGCACATGTCGGCTCAGCAGGGCTCCCCTTCACAGTGGGCTGCTAATAGCTGAGGAGCTGCAGACCTGTCTTCTTCCCCGGGATTAATTCATTACTCCAGCCCTACTCGGATTCCGTCAGGTTCAAACGTCAGAATTTAATACGCAGCTAATGAGTCAAATGCTCTCTCTATCTCTCCCTGTCTGGGGCTCGCTCTCTCTCTTTCCCGTTTCTCTCTGTGCAGACCAGTGCAGATGCCAGGGGTCACACGGGGTGGAGCAGGGGCTGTGACTTCCTGGGCCAGTGAGGGGGCCTTCCTCCTCGTCCTTAGAGGATGGGACGTCTGCTCCACTTACCAAACTCGTTCATTGTAAGACCGAAGTGCTGGGATGATGGAAGCCCACTCCCAGTGGGGCTCCAGGGTCAAGAATCATCCAAATGCAGGGAGGAGTGGGAAGAACTAGTAACAGGGAGACCCCGATTGCCTGCACTCAGAATCTCTCTTCCTTGACAGTCAACAACCGCTTATGAGAACTCATTGTGTGTTGGGTCCCTGCTAGGCACTAAGGACACAAAGGTGAATGGGTTCATTGGCTCATTATTTACAGTAAATGTTTAGTGACTATGTAAAGAGGCAGTGGGGTATAATTGTTAGGTTAAAAGGCTCTGGAACCAGGCTTCCTAGGCTTAGATTTGCCACTCACTGGCTGTGTCAACTTAGGCAAGTTGGTTAGCTTATTTGCCTCTGTTTTCTCATCTGCAAAATGGAGATAACAAAATAGCACCTTCACGCATTTCTTATGAACATTAAATGGGTTGATACCAGTAAAGCTAGAAAAATTTAGTTTTTCCTATGTGGAAAGAACTTAGGGCCCCAGAGCCTAACCTAGAATGAGTGAACATTGAATGGTGGCTTACTATAGGCCAGGCAATGTGATTTCTATGCGTTAACTTATTTAATCCTCGCAGCAATCTTAGAAGGTAGGTCTCATTATCCTTATTACCATTTTACAAAGAAGGAAGCTGAGACTAGGGCTGTTCTTGCTCAAGGGCACCCAGCTAATAAATAACAAAGATGAAATTTGATCTTTGCTCTGTTAGACTCTGAGTCTGAGCTCTTGGCCACAATTCTATGTCTTGGGGAGACAAAAACATACATAATTATAGTAATGGCGCTGTCTTGTACAGATCCAAATACAGCACTGTGGGGCCCACAGAGAATAAGGTGGCTGCCTCTGTCTAGGGAGATCAAGGAAGTTTTCCTGGTGGAGGCGGTGTTTGAGCTGGAGGTTGAATAGGCATTCTCTAGGGATATGGGGTGGGTTAGGCAGCAGGCAGCAGGGCTCGCAAAGAGCAGGGCACATTTGGGACCCTCCAACTGGAGTGGCTGCAGGGAAGGTGTGTGATGGGGAGGCCCAGGGATGAGGCTGGGCAGGCAGGTGAGAAACGCATCATGCAGGGTGCGGTCAGCTGTGCCAAGGACGCAGGTTGTCCGTGAAGGCAGTGGGAGTAGCCAGGTTGTGAAGTCGGGAAATGGCACAGAAGTGCACCATGGAAAGCTCTTTCTCTCATTGAACTATGGAGTATAGACTAGACAGGGGAAGGCTTGAGGCAGGGAGGATGCTTAGGGTGATGTTGCGATCATCACCTTGTTGCTTGAGACAGGATGACACTGCTGCCCACCCAAGGGGACTGGAGTGGGAGTGAAAGGAGAAGTGGGACAGGGAGAACGGGATATGGTATCTGTTTCTGATCCTGGGTTGCTGACGGTGGGATTCAGCCCAGGAAAGGGGGTGTCAGCTCTCAAGGATGCCTGGAAGTGGATGAGAGTGAGATGAAGATGAACGAGGGGTGCAGAACGAGCTTCTCTGGGAAGAGAATAAGTTTTAACCAACACTTAGTGGTCAGGAAACCAAGCATGCATGGCCAAGGTGGGTGGGTGGGTAAGAGGACGATTCCAGGCTCACGTCAGGAGGGTCCTGAATGGAAGCAAAGAAGGACTGTGCTAGGTCAGTGCAGGGAGGCAGAGGCTGGGGCTCGGACAGAGAGCAGCATCCCAGGGTGAATGTGCCGTGTTGAACAGAGCTGGGGTGTCAGAGTAGCCGCTCTAGTCCAGTGGTTGTAACTGGGGACCCAAATCAGAGACAAAACAGGTTCAAGAAGGCACTGAGGATCCCACAGCACCTGGGAGCATGGCCAGCCCTTACCTGCTTGGAGAGAAATCCAAATATTAATATCTCTTAAGTATCCAGCAAAGAAAAAAGCTTGAAATGATGAGAAGAGACCGAGGCCTGGGAACCTCATAGACTCTGCCTGCCAAGTCAATATTTTGCTAAATGCTCAGTTTGCAACCAGAAACAAGCACTCTGCAAACATGTTTCTTTTTACAGTCCTTGGTAGTTTTCCCCTGTTTTCCTTGAAAAGTTTTTCCCTCTGCAATCCCATTGTGGGTGTGTTTGCAGATCTCAGAGGGAGAAATATGCCTCAATGGCTGGCTGGGGTAGCAGCCACCGCCCCAGTCAGGAAGAGCCAAAGCAGGCATCCGGAGCCATGGAGAGGTGCAAGCAGGAGCTGTAGAGCCAGGTCAGGAAGGGATGTTGGTCACTTTCCACGCAGCTGTGCCTTCACAGATAGGTGGCATGAGGCTCTGATGGAAATGTCAGGTTGGCCAAATGAGTGGAGATCTAAGAAGGCTTCCCTGATCATATTTTTTTTTTTTTTTTTGGAACAGCCATAGTCATCTAGCCAGAGCTGTTCTAAAAAGCTCTTTAACTCATGCTTGGCCTTCTATTATAGCCATTCTTGTACGTGGCTCGATTTGCCCTCCGTACTGGACTGAGGCTCCCTGAAGGCTGTGCCACAGTCACACTCCTGTGTTCAACACGGTGACTTATGGCAGGGGTGGGCGGGTCCCAAGGACAGGGGCCCAGGTGGGCAACACTTAAGATTTCTCTTGAATACAGATTCGAACTGTTTTACAAGCCAGGCTCTCAAAATGGGAACCTTGGAATAGGATCCACCGCGGAGACCCCGTGATTCTACCTGGTGCACTCAGGGTGAGTTTGAGAACAAGGCAGGGCACCTGCTAGAGCCAAGCAAGTGGTAGAAGATTCCTATGACCCAGGTCACTGTGATAACCTCCAAAGTTGTCTCCACTCTCTGGTCTCTCCCCGCTTCCAATTATCAGTCATTAGACTATCACCTTATTAATATATCACATTCCACTTGAAAATGCTTCAGTGACTCCCATTGGCCTCAGGAAGAAGTCCAGACTCCAAAGCCCCAAGCCACCTGGTCTCCCACTCTCTGCTCCCTCCACTCACGCAACATTTACTGCTCAAGACCGTAGCTTATTTATAACTTTCTGCCACCCTGATGCACTTTATGATTTCCTGCCTGGACACCTTTTCATAGGCCTCATTCTGTCTTCTGGATAAGCACACCTACAACTACTTCCTGAGCCTGATTTACATTTTACCTCTCCCAGGAAGATTGTTTTTCCTTTGGCTTCCCTGGCCCACATTCCTTTTTAGTCTAACATCTGTTGAGTGTGTACCATGTGCCAGGCACTCTATGTGTGTTATCTCATTTAGCCCTCTCGGTAGCTCCAGGACTCCAGCTCTGCTATTAATTCCAAAGGTGAAGTACCTTGTTCAAAGTTACAGAGCTGGCAAGTAGCGGAGTCAGTATTGAAACCTGGTATTTTAAACTCTAAAGCATTGTTCTTAATCCTGCCATACACAAAATAATCTGTTGGTTCTTTCACTTGTTATGCAAAGAATATATGGCCTCCCCGCCCTTCTGTGACACCAAGGACCATGGGCACTATATGAAAATGTAGAGTTTGAGGGATACTGAATGAGGACCTAGAACTCGCCTGTCTTTTGGCTCTGGTACTGGGCATTCCACTCCACCTTTCCGAGACTATTTTTTGGTTTTTGTGTTAAAAGCAAAGGATAATTCCTATGCCTTGGGCCTGGTGATGGTCAAATTAAATAAAGTTTATGCCAGCAGTCTGTAAACTGCAAAAGTAAGGTGGAAGTATTATTATTTTTATTATTACTTTTCAAGGATGAATTCTGTCCTGAAGAGAATAACAGGCAGTGGACAGAAGGGGGTCTCGCGTAGCAGAGGGCACAGATGAAGGTGTACAGGCTGACATCTGGAAAACTCCCTAACGTCTATTGGGGTCGGTTAGGTTTAGCCAACACCAGCAATCAGATCGAGATGGCTCCCCTAGGTTGTCACATGGACAAGGCCAAATGGACAAACTTCAAGGTGTTTGTAAAGCTTCTAATATCGGACAATTCTAGGAAGACCATTGGTTTCATGAGATTCTAAACGGCATCTGATCCAACTCCAAAAAGGTTAGAAAGCTGTGGCCCAAGTATGGAATCCGGCACAGGCTAGTAGCTGGAAAGAGGGTCCCTTTGATTCAGAAATGTAGGCAGGGATGGGGAAGTTCTGGGGTTACCAGGAATGGAGACCCTTGTTCAGCAAATTTGGAGCCCACCCGGCAGTGTCCTGGACAAGCTGGACTCAAGGCCAGTGCAAGGCCTTAGAAGGAGGCAGCCTTGTATCTACATATGGGAGCACAGCTATGCAGAGGTGAAGGGGTGAGCAGGGGGCAGAGAGTTCCCTGTCATAAGCACTAAGACACTGCATGAACCCATCCCAGGCTTTCTGCAAAGATCTTAGCATTAGGTGGGCTCTTGGGCTAAAAGGTCCCTGGACTTCGTTACACCTTTGAATTGTTTGTTTCCCTGACTTATGTGTTGAACAGTGTCAAGCAGACAAGATCACTCAGCTGTGTACCTGTACTGGATCTACCTCGGGGCCCCAAATCCCTCAACCTGTTGTGAATTCAATCTCGTATTTCTCAGCTGGCTGTGATTGTTTCACAGCTCACACGGACGAGAGCAACATGGAAGAGAACAGAAGGTTTGGGCCGGGTCTACAAGGCCACGTCTGAGGAAGAGAAAGCAGTCTTTGTGGAGCTGTCAGAGCCCACAGCAGACTGTGTTCCCAAGAACACAGAGCAGACCCAAATATCAGGTGTTTTGACAAAAAAGGACTTTGCTGTCAAATGTGTTTGGGGAATTCCGGGTGAGACAAAGTTAAACAGTTTCCTGTTTATTTGCTTGTTTTACTGATTTGAACCTTATAACTTTCCAAGACAGGAGCATGATACGTAATATCTGCCTAGTTTGTCTGAGCACAGAAACTTTCTCTTCCCCCAAGGAGCAATTCTCAGAGCTGATGTTCCAAAGAATATACAAACATTGTCCAAGACAACTTTGTCAGATGCCTTCTGTCTTTTCCACCCCCAGTCTGTCTCTCTTTTCATTTTCCCAACCCTCCTCTGCAGCCAGGATTCTGCAGGGAGACATCTGGAGCCTCAAGAAGACCCTTCCTCAGCCCGGTAGGATTTCTGCAAGTGGTATAGGTTTAGGCGTGTAATGAATTTAGATTTAATTTGCAAGTGAAAAAGCTTGCTTTCTTTTGTAGCTTACACCAAAGCTCAAACGTCTAAGCTTCCAGGGTTTAAGTCTAATTAACTGTATTTCACAGCTTATTTAAAGAAAAGAATGAAGGCATTAAAATTGTAAAATCTAATTTTTGAGTAAATCTTTCAGTGCAAAATTAATGTCGCAGTATTAAAGCCGCCTTGGCAATATATCTCTTGTCTTCAGATTTCAAAATGAGCTTTTGCAAACATGAAATTATTCATTAGACTGTCTGGTAAAGAGATAAATAAGTGTCTCTTCAAATCCTTGGTCTCCTCTGTTTAGCCAAAGACGGAGTTATTTGGTTTGAGGGGCCAAGTGGGTTGATCAGATTTGTGAATTTCGACAGGTAAGGAGAGAGGCAAAGAAAGCAGAAGCTTTTGTTTGTTAAAGGACTTGGGGCATAGACTGAGTCCCTTCTCTGTCCCCTGCTCTACTCTTGAGGGATTGATCAGCTCCGGGAGATGATAAAATATTCCAGCAGCCATGCTGAATCCAGGGCAGGGGTCCACTGGGAAGCTACTCTGGCTGAAATATTCAGATTGTCCCATACCCCCAGGTGGGCATTTGCCCATTCATTCTTATAGCCAGGTGCACCATCCTATCTGGCCTATCACTGAAGCATCTTTGACTTCTGAACCCTTCTCTTTGTCCCCACTGCCATGGCCCCAGTTCAGGGGCTCAGCCACCCACCTTTCCATTCTCATCCGCCACCTCTTTCCCTATGGGCCCCACGCTCTGGTCTCACTAGATGTGTCTGGCGTGTTCCCCACCCTGAGCCTGTGCACATACTCTCACAGAGCCCAAAACCCTCCTCAATCATGCCTCCGCCCCGCCGACTATGAGTTCCTCCAAGACAGGGGATGTGTCTGGTTCTTCATATCCTTATCATCAGCGTGGTGCTTGGTGTACAGTAGGTGCTCACTAAATGTTTGTTGATGATGATGAAGATGACGAATGGAATATCAGAACTGGATATTCCAGAGCTTCAGGTTTGTGCTTTCCAACCTTTCATTTTACCGGTAGCTGCCTTTTACCTGCAGTAGGAAGGTGGGGGATGGGAGTGCAGGAGCTGGGCATTGGGGAACCCCAACTTGGAAGGGGCCATTCTGAGAATCCTTGATGTATGGAAAGAACATACCTGGGTGAGAATTTAGCTCTGCTTCCTGTTCCCAGAAAGTGAGTGTGAGCTGCCTTACTTTTCTGTTTCCTCACCTGCAGACTGGGAAGAATAACACCCAGCTGCAGTTCTGTGAGGCCTAGAGGTGACGATGTATATGAAGTACCTCACGCTGTCGCCTGGTACTAAGGAGACCGTCAGAAATTGGTAGCCGCCTTTTTTTGAACATTGTGTAATGGACAGATGAGGTTTAAGCAAGGTAACATTTACATAGCAGCATTTGTTTATTTGTTTATTTATTAGGTCTTTTGTTCATTTATTGAGTCATTCAATAAATATCTGCTCTTTATTGGTACTGAGTGTCAGGCAGCCTGCTAGGCTCTAGGGCTGTGGTTCTGCATCAGAGGCCTACTCTGTTCCTGCATGTCCTTAGAGCCAAGCACTGCTTCCCATTTCCCCTGGTGGTGGCCCAGCCCAAGCTGCCACTGCCACCTGCCCAGTGTATTCCTATAGCCTCCCGGTCTGCCTGCCTCCATGTGGCCTCACTCCAATCCACTTCCCAGAAACAGACAGAGGAGTTTGTTAAAATACAAACAGACCACATGACTGTCCTGGGAGCACCCTCAGTGGCTCCTGAGTGCCCGCTGGACATGGCCCACGAGCTGCCACGTCGCCCTGCCCACCCTTCAGCCGTGTCCCCCCTTACATGCCTCCCGTAGGCCGACTGTCCTGCCAGCCCACACCACTTCCAGGCCCTGAGGTCTGCCCTCCAAGCCTTCCCACATGCTAGTCCACCTCCTGGAATATTCTTTGCCCCTTCTCTCATCACCTTCCACCTTGGGTTGACTTAATGTCTACTCACCCATGTTTTAAAGGATTCCTTCCCGGGGGGCCTTTTTTGACTGCAGATCGGGGGGTGCTCTTCTCAGGGGCTACCCCAGCACCCTGTACTTCCCTCCTGGCACTTGCTATGTTTTATTTATTTTCTTTCCCCACTCCCATCCCACAGGGTTACATTCAAAAGAAGCAGAATACAGGCATCCAAAACGCATCGAAAAATAATTTAAATCTTTTATGAAGCTACTTGGAAAATGCCAAAGGGACGTTCATTCCTAGCATATAAGCAAAACTTTTGAAAACTTTCTCTCTCTCTCTCTCTGCATCCCACACAGTATGGCAGCAACATCGCATTCTAATTCCCCCTAAACTTTCCCAAAGCCACCCAAACACAGCCTTTGCTTGCTTTGATTTCTTTCACCCCTTCCCTCACCCTTCTAGAATTTTACTTGCAAGTAGCGCTCTTTACTTTCATTCTTGTTTTTAAATGCAAAAAAGAAAAATATCCAAACATTCATACAAAAACAGAACATAACAGGACAAACACTCATGCACCTGCCACAGATGAAAGAGAGGTTAGTATTTTGTCACACTGCCTTCAGCTCTCTGCTTTTTCCAATCTGCCAGTCTCGTGGATGGGGTCACAAACCTCCTCCCGACAAAGATCATAAACAAGAGAAGTAGGCTAGGTGAATAACAGGGAACGGTGGGGACTGTGGCACAGTAGCGTGAAGGGGCCCTGTACAAGGGGTCCTGGAGGAGTTGCCTCTCAAGAGCAGTGGCCTGGGTGGCCTGTCCATTCGGTCCCCTAGCACTTGGAATGGGACCAGACCCATGGTTAAGGGAAAGTATGAAGGAATAAAGGAACAGGGGCCCGCTGTTGCCAGATCTTCTGAATTTATCAAAAGGTTCCAGGAATCGGAATCCTAATGGGAAATCTGAGTTTTAACTGTTGGATGCTATCTCAGGAGAATTTGTTTTAACTTAGTGTGGGCCAGGTGCCCAGTGCGGCAATCCTGAGCTCTCTGGCCCAAGCTTACTGGGCTTCTTGAATCCCGTCTCTGGCCTCTACCTGATTTCAACACTACAGAAGGGCAGGCCCAGAGGTCTCCCACACATCCAGGGCTCCTTCCTCCTAGAAGGCAGGGGAGGCGGGGAGGGAGGCTGTGAATACTTATAAGCAAGTAGGCTCTGTCACCGCCACAGCCCCGGGCACCATTTACCTCTGAACCCCCGGGCCTAGCAGGGGCCTAGGACATGGCAGCTTTGAGCCTATGTGTGCTCAAGGAGGGTGGCAATGAGTGGCCACGGGCTCTCCAGCCCACTCCCTCTGCAGGAGCCCTGCTGCCTGAAGAGCCTTCCTGCACCCGTGCCCTACGCGTATGGGTTGTCCCGCCTGCGTCAGGCCTGGCGCTGCCCAGGGCAGGATGCGGGGAAGCAATGAGTCTAGTGGGTTCTAGTCCCATTTCTGCTAAGGACTGGCTGTGCGACTCTGAAGCGGACACGTCCCCTCCGTGGCCCTACTTGCATGTGAGCATTGTGCCTTGGAGCTCAGACTCCTGTGGTTCCAGCTGGGGTCAGAGCAGAGGGACTAGAAGGAGGGCTGGGGCGGGGGGCGGCGGAGGGAGGCGGACCTGCGCCCGCGCCCGGCCGGTCTGCGCAGTGCCGCCTCCAGGCAGGCAGGAAACGAGCCTTGGCATGGCTCCCGGGTGCGGGCAGGGGCAGCTGTTTGGTTTTTCCTGGGAAGTCTTAGTTCGATGGAACTTGTTTGAAGTAATGGCTTCTCAGAGCCCATTGGTGTCTGGCTGCACTCTGCGGGATGGGCCAGGGGAGGCAGAGTGGGCTGATTGTCTTGCAAAGGCCGTGGCTGGGCAGGTGGGGCGGGAGCGAGTCCGCGTGTCCCTAGAAAGGGCGACGGGGAGCCTACGAGAGCTTTTGAGAGCTTTCTGGAAGCCAAGCGGCCTGGGATAGCAGGAGAGCATCAGAAGGCAGCGCCACTGGGGGAGCAAGAGCCACGCCCCAGCACCGCGCCTGTCCCTGTGTGATCCCCGCAAAGGGCTTCACCTTTCTCACCCCCCCTTTCCTTTTTGCTAAAATGCGACTGTCTGGCTGCCTCCCCAGCGGCCTGTTGCGAGGATGAAATGGGTGCCAAGGCCCTTTGCACAGGCAACAGGAGGGCAAATTACTTCATCTTTTCAAGCGGCAGGTCTCTCATCTGCAGAAAGGGTCGCATGAAGTAGGAGAGCGCAGGTAAAAGATCTTGCCGCATAGGCAGGACTGCAGAATGATCGGCCTGTCCTCGTATTGTCACGAACTGTGAGTACTGCACGCAGGTGCGTAGATTGTGGCCGAGACGGCTGAGTTTCAAGTTTCTATAAGGAGGGGAAACACTTCCGGGTGCTACAATGAGGTTTCAAGGGGTGGGAGATGGGTAAATGAGTCCTGTGGGGGGCGGGGTGGGAGGGGGGAGAGTTGCTCATGGTTGGGAGGCAGCAAGTCTGTATGGCCTGGACTTGGGGTGAGCTGGGGAGGGGAGGGACAAAAAGGAGCCCAGGGACCCATGGTGGAGCCATCTGCTTAGAGAGTCACAGAGTCAACATAGAGTCAGAGAGGACCTTTTATGTAGGTAAGGGGCAAAGAGGGGCAGAGACCGGGTATGTGGCAAGTGAGTAGCAGATCCGGGCCCAAGCCCTGGCCCCCAGGCTCCTGGCCCAGGACTTTGTTCTGTCCTCACAAAGGGCACCTGTGCTCCTTGGCCGCACTGAGGCCCCACTGAGGCCCCACTGTCTGCACCTCACAGTCACCTGTGCCTTGTGCTTCTGCCCTTGCCTGGAGCACCCCCCACCTCCTCTACGTACCCCAAGCATGGCTTGGCCTGGTGCCCCCCGCCCTGTGCCTGCAGGAATCCCTCCACGGAGCGAGTGTGGCTGTGCCTCCTCAGGTGTGGGGCAGACAAGTGCCTCTGGCCTATGGGAGCCTCTTCTGGAATTCCAGAAACATTTAGGGGCCTTTGAAACCATCAAGCTTATAGGCTCTGGCCTTGGAGAGGAGAAGCAGGATAAACAAACCTGGGCCCAAGAGGAAAGTCATTCTTCTTTCTTTCCTCTGCCTTTCAAACTCATCAAAGTCAAGTTCTCAAAGCTCTACTGTCTCACAAGTGCCTTCAAATGGGTCTCATTGTTTTATTTATTGTGCTTATCACAAGTGCAGGCAGCCTGGAGATTTCTGGGCCAGTGGAGACCTCTTTCAAGGTGTGTTGACATTTCTGAGGATGTGAATGGTCCTCAGTGTCTTTCTTTCCCTGGGCTGTCCTGATTGAGAGAGACGGTTGCTAATGGGGGTTCCCAGGGGGGTCGTTCCTGCAGGGCTTGCAGAGCTTAGCAGGCCTGGGACACGTTTCCATCCGTACTCCGTAGGCCCTGACGCTGAGCAGCCAGGGCTGTGCCTGACCCAAGTTAACATCCCAGCAGCCTGGCTCTCCCGCTGCTGTCCTGGCGGGACTCTGTCCTGCAAGGTAAGGCTCAGCAGCTGCACTGATGAGAGTCACTGTGACCTTTCTGATTAAAAAAAAAACATTTAATAAATATGAACCAAGTGACTACTGCATGTGTTCTGGGGGTGGGCAGGGGAGTAGGGAGATACAGAAATAAAGGAGGCCTGCCCCATGGTTCTCTGTGGCCCGAGGTCCTCTGGGGGGAGATGGGGACATCCATCCGTCACTCTGCCACCTGGCAGGCTGGCCAGGTGCAGTGCCAAGGTAGAGACAAAGTGCTGGTGGAGGAGGAATGGGTGCTGATGCGAATGGGAAAAGGAAGACCCCATGGAGGAGATGAAGTCTGAAGGTCAGCAGGGAGGCAGGAGAGGCATGTGTTAGGTGGCAGGGACTGAACAAGCAATGGTACAGAGGCAGGAAGTGCAGGTGTGTCTGGGGATGAACAGTGAGCATCCTGGTGTTGCCGAATACATAGGTGGTCAGGGAGGGGAGGGGGACGTCAGATGGGGCCAGATCATGGAAGGCTCAGCTTCGCTCTATAGGCAACTGGGATCCTCTTGCCAGTTTTGGGGGAGTATCCCTGGGGTGGATGTGTCTCTGCTGGTTGCACAGTTTGACACAGAGAAGGGGTGGGGCTCCAGATGCAATTACAAAAAGGTCTGGGCTTGGAGCAGTGGCCCTCTGGCCATGGGCTTTGCTGGGCATCTGACCCCTGCCATCCTTCTGGGTAACTGGTATTACAGAAAGGCACACTCTGGAGAGAGAGAGATTAGTCCTCAGGGCACATACCTGCGCCCTCTTGAATTGGCTCAGAGTGGGTCCACAGGTGCCCTTCCAGGCACAGTGGTATGGCAGCAGATGGAGCTGAGGCCAGCTGTGTGGCCCTGGCCAACCCCCACCTCTCTGAGTCTGGTTGTCATCTTTGTAATGTGGTCGATATTACCTCTCTTGCCAACATGAGATAATGTATATAAAAGCGCTTTGAAAGCTATAAAGCATTATACTGATGCAAAGCATTATCTTTTTTTTCTCTTTCCTTTTATTATCTTCTCATCTGTTCTCAGGAGTTCCTGGGAGTCTTCGTTCGATGGAACTTCTTTGAAGTAATGGCTGCCCTGTCCTTGAGCCAGGACCAAAGGCCTGTGTCCCGCCATACCACAGTGGATCTGCTGGGGAGAGCGGGTCAGATCACCTTTGTGATTTCGAGAGTCCGGGAAGCAGAAGCGGAGAGGTAAAGAGGCTTGACTTGGTCAGGCAGAAGTGAGCAGAGTGACTGGGTTGAGCCCACGGGAAGATACTAGAAGGGGATAGGGAAGGTTTTCATTGTCATCCTAAATGTTGTATGTCATCATCATCTTCACCTTCATAATTTGCTGGACCCCAAATGCCCCTGTACCCACCTTCTCCTTGTGAATCCCTTATTTCTCAATTCTTAACGGGCCAGTTCAAGTGTTCTCTCTGCTGGGAAGTGCTTCTCAGTTGTCCCAGGTGGCAGTGGTGTCATCTCCCACAGCACCGGGCCTTTTTTTCCCAGAGCTTTTCCTCTGTGCTGTGTTATGGTCATCTGTGGACATTTCCTTTCCTTCCTGTTGAGTTTAAGTCTCCTGAGGAAGGGACCATGTCTTCTGGACCTTTGTGTCCACTTGTCAACTCTCCTTGTACCCAAGAAGCTGCCATGAATTCTGGAGGGATTAGGAACTCATCTGTCTTCAGAAGCATCAGTGAGACCAGAGTGCTGGGCTGGTGGCTGAGGCGTGTCTTCCAGAAGCTGTTTTCTAAGGCAGCTGTGCTCACTCAGCTCTGCAAAATGTGTCCTGTCGAGTCCAAGCCCACAGGCAGAGGACTGGAAAATCCAGGTCTTCCCTGTCACTCATTCCTGTGCTCCTACCCTGAATCTGGGGCTGTGTCTGGGTTCCTTTGTGCCTGATCCATTTCATTCCCTCTGCACGGCCTAGACAGGAGGGCTGCATGGGCACTCAGGGGTGAGGGACAGAAAGGAGGCAGGAAAGGACAGAAGATAGATGTGGGGTTGGGGAGGAGACTGAGACCCTGGCAGAGTGAGGGTCCCTGCTCTGCCCTAAGGAGCCTCAAACCCCCACCATATCCAGAGACATGAAGAAGCAATTCCTCCATCCTCCTTGCTCCTGGCCCTCAGAACCCCCTGAGCTTCTTCTTTGTCTTGGTGAAATAATGGCTTGTCAGGGAGACACGATTATTACTAATTACTAGATTGCTTTGCGCCTGTTGTTCTCAGACAGGCAAGGCGGGGCCTGTCTCTGGAGGGGCCTCTGGGTGACCTCTCCTGGAGAGGGAGAAGCCAGTGCAAGGAGAGTGAAGGAGCGAGAAAGAGGGGCTGTCGTGCTCCTGTAACTCCTGGTTTACAGCTGGTGGTCCTTTCAGGATGATGGCCAGGGGGTCTGGGTCTGGGCCAGGGACTCACACTCACACACAAGACAGCACGTGCTGCCAAATACAGGCACCCATGACATAACTCACACCCACATAACAATACCTGTGTGCAGCTGTTACATGCTCAGTGATTCACACATAAATGCAGGTTCCCAGCCATCAGTAACCCACATATAGGCAGACACACAGGCCCAGGTAAAATGGTCAGATACAGGCAGATACCTGTGTGTACGGGTATGTGCAAATGTCTAGAGATTCGGGTGTGATAATTAACTGTATCCCTCTTTCCATCAATTTCTGAAACAAGTGAAAAATAGACACAAGAGGAAGATAGGGATCAAGATATTCCTGCATTTCATCACTTTTTAAGACATGCGTATTTTCACATTTCTGTAATTGAGGTGTGTTTTACAATTGACAGCTTGTGGACTGTAAAACACACCCTAATTAGAATCGCCAGCATCCTAGCTGTATCGCTAGCGAAGTTGATGTAAGGAAATGAAGCTCCCATGGGCTTCCTACGCTTGCCTTCTGCTTTGAGGTTGCCCAGAGTTGCAAGCCAAGAACCCAGACACCTGCAGGCCGCCTGCTCTGGGGCGGAGCCTACCTCGGCCAGCTTACCCTGCTGGTGGGGGGAGAACATGCGCGTTCTACCACTGCCCCCGGCTATGCAGGTGCCACGACCCAGTCTGTTCCCAGTCTTACTAATTAGGTAAGGAGAGAGTCAGAGAAGGGACAGGTGGAGGGAGGGCAGAGGATTTCTTCCCAACTTTTATTTTCCTTTGTCAGGGCAGGGACAAAGGAAATGTTTTACATCTGGGTACCTACGAATCGGTAAAAACATATGCAGACCCATTTACACAGAGATGATTGGCATATTTAAGTGTGTATTATGCAAATAAGTCCAGGTGGGCACACAGTTAAACCTATGTGATGTAGACAGAGTCAGACACATGCATAGAGACTGAATAAACAGACATGCAGGCTCACGCACACATACTCACACGGGTCCACGCAGGTGCTCGTGTGTGGGCACACTTGGATCCAGGTGCCCATGCTATGTGTACTCACCTCTGAAAAATTGGCCAGCATTGTCCTGCAGGCAGCCACAAGCCATTTGACAGCAGAAGACAGAATGCACAGATCCACTCTGAGGCCACTTTATGGAGTACCTAAAACCTGAGGCTGCTGTAAGTTTCAAGTCAGCCGAGTGACCAGCAACTGGCCTGTCACCAGGACTGTTGCTTACAGCTCATAGCATGTTGCCAGTCTGGTCCTCTTAGTGTGGCTCTGGCCTCCTGGGGGACCCCTGGACAGATTTGCCTGTTTCCCATGGTCCTGAGGCTTGGGAGACAGCCTCCTCACCCTCTCCTTCCAGAATCTCCCTTAACACTTGCCCTGTGCAGGCTGTTCTTGCATGCCCCCGTGGGAAGAGATTGCAGGCCATCTGGCTCATTGTCCAGTTGAGGAAGCCAAGTCTTCTTTAAAGGAAGCTGTAGTGCCACTTTTCTTTTAACTCCTCAAATCCTAACTATCTGCAAAGAGGGCATTGTAAGTCACTCATGCACGGATAGCTCTATATGTGCCTTTTGTCATTTCTGGACTATGCTTTCCTACTTGTTGTGAGACTGGCAGCGCCCCATGGACAGGGCCATGTTTACTAATTTAATTGTAAATATTTATCAGCTGAGTTAGAACTGGCATTGAGAGACCTCCTAGTCCAGTGCCCATATTTTACTGATTTGGATACTGAAGCCCAGAGGGAGGAAATGATTTGCCCAGGGTCAACACACCTAGCCAACGTTTAAGGCTAGCTCCTAGCCCCCCATGTGTGTGCATTTCTGAGCTTATATGATTAACTGTGAGTTGTTCATCTGTGTATACTCTATGTATATGTGTGTATATATGCTTGTGATATTAATCACGTATGGGTGGCTGCATTTGTATGTTCCTGTGTATGTGCACCTGGGTGTGTTTCTACCTGTGGGAAGCTATGTGCATCTCCATGAGAATGCTCTGAAGCTGTCAATGTGAATTCTGTGCATAAATGAGCTTATGTTCCATTTATGTACACCTAATTGTATATCCACCATGGATCCTGGTGTAGTATTCACATGTCCCTCTGTGTATATCTAAGTGTGCATACCCATGCATGGATAACTGCAGATGTGTGTACAAGTACAACCTTGTCTGCTCTGGGCAGGTATGTACTGACTGTGTATGTCCATCTTTGTGAGCCTGTGTACACACGCACATCCATGTGTGTGCAATTACATGTGTGCCTGACTGGGGGTGTCCACCCCTGTAAATGCCATGTATTCATGGAGACAGATGGGTTGTACTTCTGTGTAGCTCCAGCATTCCCCGCCTGCATGCAGCGCGCTTGCCTTTGTGACTCCAGCAGCTCAAACCCTTCTGTTCAATCCTTCTGGTCCCTGGGGACAGCCCAGCTCTTGGCGCTGTCTGCCTTATGGGTCACTCAACTGGAAGCCTGTGTCTTTCCGCTCAAGGAAAGGTCGCTTTGGACCCCCATGCAGGCTCAAATCATGTAACCTTTCATGTTTCCTCTCCTGTGGGGACTGTTCAATTTCCAGCCTCTCTGGGGCCCCATTTATACGATGTCAGGTTGAGAGTGAGACTGTGGCCTTGTACAGTCTTCTTAAAGCAGTGTGACTCCGTGCCCAGGGGCAGCTAACTGGGTGGAACTTTCTATGGCTTAGCAGGTAACTATTCCTTTTCCACAGCACAGCCTGAACTTCGGCATTGTGATCAAAGCCTGGTGGAAACCATTATGTCCATCTCCCTGCCCCTGTTTTAGGGATGAAGACACTGAGGCTCAGGGAGAAAAGGGACTGACTGTAGATCACACATTTTGATAGTGGGAGAGCCTGGAGTAGACACAGGACTCCTGGACTCTGAGGCTGGTGCTCTTTCCCTCATTCATACCAGGCTTCCTGGAGCAGGTGGTGGGCTGTCCACCAAAGATTGCTGATTTCCTTCTATAGTGTGGAGTTGTTGTGGGGAAGTCCCTGTGTAGGCAGGGACCATATTGCCACCACCCCCTGCATCTACATGGGCCATGTGACTGAGTTCTGCAGAATGTTTGGAGTGTGAGTGGAAGTGGCTGGCATATGCCAGGTCCGGGCCTCGTTCATACTATCCTCCCAGGCATATAGTCACTCAGTCTCCCCCATTTGCTGGCTGGAAGTCAGCACCCAGGGTGACCATCGGGTAACCACATGTTGATGTTAGCAAAGTCTTATAAATCTTGGTCTTTAAGTGACTCCTTGAAGCAGAGCACTTTCCCACAAGGGGAAGCAATAGAACTTTGGTTGGGTTAAACCACTGGGATTTTGTGTTTATTTGTTACAGCAGCTAGCATTACCTTAATTAATACACTGCCTCTTCTTTTTTAGAAAATCACCCTTGAGAAAAACCTCCCAAACCCCTTGCACTGATCTTATCTCCAAATCACAGGATGCCATAGGCTGGGGTGCTCTTAATCACCGGGAGCAACCCAACCCCGGAGGGAAAGCCTGGGTCGCCATGGCGACTCTTCCTGCTGTGTAGAATAAAATGAATGGGTGTGCTCATTCCAGCAATTCTGGCTGTCCTTTGAGCGAATTGCACTCTTCAGAAGGATCACTGGCTTTTACTCATGATGCCCGAGAATCATCATTTAAGATTGTGGGTAGAGTCAGCTTTCCCCACATGCAGCATCTCTCGGGACCAGTGGCTTTGCCTCTAGGAGGATTGATCAGTGTGACATTTGGTGACGAGGAGCTCATGTTTAACTTTCCCTCCTCAAACCCTCTCCCAGCTTGGGACCGCTTCCTCCTTGCAAATGGTCCTGATGAGGGGTCTTCCAAACCCCAGCCCGATGGCTGCAGCAGAGTGTAGGTTCTGTTGCCACAGCCTGGATCAGTGCTAATGATCCCTTTAAATGCCTCTGAGGATTTTCCCCAAGCTAAGCCCTCTGAGTTGGCATCTATGCCATCTTTGGAGTTTCAGCCCTGCTAGAAGCAGAGGCAGGGAAGAGCCTATAAAACAGCACAGTAGTATGAGAAGGCCGGGGGTCAGAAGATCACTGAGATCTACTCATTTAGCAGCAGTCCTAAGCCACCAAGTGCACCGTATGCGTGCAGTGTGTGCGTGCTCAAACACCTTCCATGACTCCCTTTTGCTAGGGCTGAAGTCTTACCTCTTTAGCCTACCATTCCAGACCGTCACATTCCCTTTTATCCTGTGGCACTGCCCCAGTGCCACCACTCGTGAGACCCCCCCCCCTTCCCCCGGGAGTGCTGCGGCTCCTCACTAGGTTTGACCTTTTATCCCTGATTTCTTTGTCCATGCTTTTCCCTCTGCCTAGAATACCTTTCCCCTCTTGTTGGTTTGTTAATGTCCTCTTTATCCTTCTAGACCGGGCTCATTGTCACTTCTGCAGAGTCTTCCCTGACTTTCACCCCAGCCTCCAGAGCTGGCCACTCCCTCCATTTAGATCACACCCCATCATAGAATACTTATATGTGCTTTAGAGCCGGTCGCTGTCTAGACTGAGACAGGCTGCTAGAGGTGAGGGAACAAGTCTTGTTACCAGTGTAGCCCCCGGTACTTAGCTCAGTGCTTGGCATTTAGTGTGTGTGCTCCTGTAAATACCGCTGGGGCAGGTGTGGTTCCTGCCAGCTCACCACCGTGGGGCAAAGGCTGTTCCAATGGGGCTTCGTCTGAAGGTCTCCCTGTGGCCTCAGCCCCCTCTGCTTCCATGGTTTTCACTAGACCAGCTCTTTAGCATTGAGAAGGCCGAGGGCATTGAGAACAGGACTGCTAGTCTTCTTCTCTTTTTAGCCAACAGACAGAGGAAGTCAGGAATTGAGGAGTGAGATGAAACCAGAGGCCTGAGGTGGGTGAGCCCCAGAGAAGCAGCTGAGGAACATGAGATCCAAGATGCAGGGCAAGAGGTGGAATCAACGGGTGAAACTTGGGTTCCATCAATGCTACATTTGTTGACATTTTGGCGTCTCTGGAATCGAGGTGCATCTTACTATCATTGCCATATCATGGTTTATTTGACAGCAAGCTTTTCTTTCTTAGTGTTACATAAAGGGATGGTGCATTTTGCAAATGATAGCATCTTAGATTTGATGAAATAAGTTGCTACCTGTTAGCAAAAGTCAGGGCTGAGATATCAGTGGTTGAATGAAGTCCACACTGGAGTCAGATGTGGGTGTCAGGAAGAGGCAGAGGCAGGGCCAGAACTGGGGTAAGGCGAGTGAGATGTCTAAGAGGGGAAACAGGAAGCAGAGGCTCAGTGGGTGCCTCATTGCAGCTGTGTTCCTTTAGGAGGAGGAGGAGAGCTGCTCTTTGCTCAGTGCTCCCTAGGAAGTGACACTGCAGGAGAGGTGAGGATCACCCCATCCAGGCCTTTCTTCTGTCTCCCAAATTCTAGGACTCTTTGTCCCCTGTACCCATCTCTTCCCGAAGACCCACTTTGGATGAGGGAGGTGAGGAAGGAGGGTGGGGAGGAAGGCAGGTGGAGGAGCAGAGTTTACTCCTGGACTGAGGGGGTAGGAAGGTGATTACTCTATAAAAATGTGGAAGTACAAATAATTGCTTCTCAATCCTGTCTGCAAATTCGCATTACCTGGGAACGTTTCAAGAATACTTTGCTTGAGTCTCAACCCAGATCAATGGAATCACTATTTTTCATCTAGGGTTGAGAATCACTGGCCAAAAGTATTTTTTAAATATTTAACGACTAAGGATTGCTTTCAAAATTCAAATTGTATTGTGCATCCACCACTTAGAGAAATAATGCAGTGTACAATTGAGTAGCCCTTTTGGTTTGCAAAGCACTCACATGGGTATGATCATATCTGATCCTCCGTGGTGGGTAGGCAAGTTGGTATCGTCACGATGCAGAGGAGGATCTAGGGTAAAGAGGTCAAAGGACTTTGTAAAGGGAGAGGATGTCCAAACTGCGTGACGGAGAAGTTCCTACCATTGGCCAGTTGTACAGGGGATTAAAGGAGCAGAGCTGAGAAAAGCTAGAGGTTGGTGTTTGGTAAGAGAGAGGAGAGGGAAGCAAAGAGCACCAGGTAAGACCAGGGACAGAGACGGGGGTGGAAGATGGCAGCACTGCTGTGCAGGGGTGGGGACAGAGCCTGTGAGAGTAAATAGCTCAATAACAACATGGAAAATATCCAAGTGGCTTTAGTGGGTGGAGAGCCATCTTCAGAATCATCGGCCTTTTGCCGGAGGCTGGAAAGATGGGGCAGAGAAAAGTGAAGATTTTCCTAGAGAAGCTACGTTGGTTAGGAAGGCAGAGTTAAGACCAAAAGAGAGAGACCAAAAGAAGCCAAAAGAGAGAGACCAGGATACTGTCTGGCTTTTCCAGGGACCGAAAGGAGTGAGAAAGTGGCAGATGAATGAAAGAGTTAGGAGAGAGAAGGGGCCGCAGGACCACAGCAGGGTGTGAGGGGAGAAGAGGGTCTGGGGGGGACTTAGCAAAGCTCTCCAAGGAACGAGGAATGGGCTGCTGGTCCCGGGCAGCATTTGCCGGGGTGTCCTGGGCGATCTGAACCCCCCGTTCTTCACCTGGCTCCAGGCCCGGCCGTGCAACCTCACTGAAGAGAAGAGGGAGGAAGGAGAGAGGGACAGCAGAGGACACTAGAGGGTCTCCACTAACCGGGAGGCGGCAGCAACAGAGACTGTCCCATCCATCCCCTGCGATGGGGGCACGGCCCACAGATCTGTGTCTCTCCCCAAAGGACACAGACTGCGGGTCCCCCCGGGGCAGAGACAGGCAAGTCACCAGCTCCTGGATGAGATAACAGGGTCGTCTTGGGAGGCAGCTCCCAGGCCAGGCTTGGGTCTCTGACAACAGGCAGCCAGCCGCCTGTGGCAGCATGTCCTTGCTCCAACGCCTTCCTGTCTTATCTTCTTTTTAACGAATTCTGAATTATAATGAAAATTTTCCTTGGATGTAGTGTATGCCTGACAATCAAATCACTACTAAATCAATTCTTTGCAATCAATGTTTTTCTAATGAATTTTGCATTTCTAATGGCAGGACCTGACACTATCTGTTTATTTTCTCTCCTGCCCTTGGCTCCCTCCCCTGCCTCCTTGTTTTAAGCAAACTGCACACGAGGCTGCGGGAGCCAAATGGCAGGTCGGTAGCAGTTTTTCTTTTTTGGCTTCTCCTCAATTTCTCCTCGCCCTTTTCCTCAGCATCTCTCACTGGGAAACTTAATGGGGTGTTTCTGGAGTAATTAGAATGATTTAAATAGCCCTGCTAACAAAGTTTGTCAGGAAAATCCTCACAACCCCCTAGGGCTCACCCTGCACATCTGCTCTGTCCAGGGAAGGAGCGGGGACGCTGGGGAAACGAGGGGACCCGTTGCCTGCACCCCTCCGCTCCCCACGCCCTCCCAGGGCACACCGTGGAGTCCATGCAAGATCTCTTTTCACATCAGACGTTCTGCGGGATTTCTGGGCAAAATAACACATCCACTAATAAAATAAATATTGCAGGGGAGGCAGGAAAACGACTCCCAGACTAGGGCTGGCTCCTAATGCCCAGACACATTCATGAGTGAATGAATGAATGAAGACAGCGAGGCCTGCAGGATAGCGTTTGAGAGATGTGACTTGTGTAGACGATGATCTACAAAGTTAGGTCCCCTGTGGCAAGCAGACGATACCATCCCCGCATGTCCACTATGAATCTGATGAAAGGGAATTAAAGTTGCTAATCCATTGACCTTAAGATAGGGACAGTGTCCTGGGTTACCTGGGTGGGCTCAATGGCATGACAAGGGTCCTTAGAAGTGGAAGAGGGAGGCCGAAGAGGTCTGAGGGATTCATTTGAGAAGGACTCAGCCTGCACTGCTGGCTCTGAAGGTGGAGGAAGGGGCCAGAAGCCAAGGGATGCAGGTGCCTCTGGAAGCTGGAGAAGGTGGGGAAACAGTTTCCTCCCTAGAGCTTCCAGAAGGGAGCACAGCCCTGCCAACACCCTCATCATAGCCAGTAAGGCCCAGGCCAGACTTCTGAGCTCCAGAACCGCAAGGCAGTAAATCTGTCTTGTTTCAAGCTACAAAGTTTGTGGTGATTTGTTCTAGTAACACCAGGAAACTAACACAGAAGTACCCATGGTCTCAGATGTCCTACGTTGGGCTGGTGTAGTTGAGAGAAGCCTCGGGTACATGGTAACAGAGTGGATAGACCATGAGAACCGCCACCTTTAATGCAGATATGTGTAAAAACATAGTAAGAGCCCCCAACAGGGAGGTGTAGGGACCATCTGAGGAACTCATTAGTTAAGCCACTCAGTCATGGGTCTTTGAGGCAGCCTAGCGTGCCCCCTCCTCTTGGCTTATCACTGCCTTGTGGTGGGGCATGGATCCACCTCCCCTCCACACTCCACCCCCTGCTCCTGCCTTCCCCACCCACCCCTGCCTGAGAGCACAGCCTTTGCAGGGGGTCAGGCTGGGGTTTGAATCCCGGCTCTGGCCTTAGCAGCAGGGCGACCAAGGGCAATTTGTTTAATCATTCTGAGCTGCATGTCTCCACCTTTACAGGGCATGGAATAAGTAACCTCTGGGGGTGGTTGTGAAGATGCCTCATGTCAAGAGCACAGTATCTGGCACATCACAAAGAAAAAGCTAGATAAATACCACATGTGTGAACTCGCTACCGTGATGGCAGCGTGCCCTAGGTTTCTCATAGGACACCTCTCCTACCCTCACGTTTGGCTTGCTTCCTGCTTCACTGAGAACATGACAACAATTGAAAGAGAACTTCCACAAACTTCTACGGCTGCATCTACCCTTCTGCCAGCATCTGTCCATTCATACTCTGCCCTTCCCACATGACACCATGGATGAACTGTGCTCGTTCCCCTCTAAAGCCAACTCTTCCACCTGTGTGCACCCCTCCCCGCTTCCTCCAGCAGTTCTTTCCTCTCTTATACTTCATTGATTTTTAGCTTTGTACTGGCCCATTCGAATCTGCATATAAACCTGCTATTATTACTCTCCATGATAAGAAAACCCTCCTTTTGATCCCATTTCTCTTTTAAGCTACTGCAACATCTTTGTTTCTTATTACAGCAAAACTCCTCAAAAGAGTTCTCTCTACCCAGGAAGGCCTTTCACCCAGCCTCTACGCCGAAACCGTTCTTGTAGGGGTCACCAGTGACCTCCCGATTGCTAAATCCAGTGGATGGTGTTCAGTTTGCATCTTGCTTGACCCATCAGCAACAGTTTGATTCAGGTGGTGGCAGCCACTCCTCATCTTCCCAGAAGTGACAGTACCTTGGTTTTCCCAGCTCACAGATGGTTCTTCTCATCTCTTTTGCTGGGTCTCTTGACGTGGGGCTTGGTCACCTTCTCTATATGATCTCGCCAAGTCCTGTGACTTGAAATACCAGCTGTATACTGACGACTCCAGTGCTTATCTCTGTCCTGAATGGGAGACTTGCATATCCAAAGCCTCAACGAGCGTTCTCTGACCTATTTAGAAGTGCAAAACCTTCCCGCCTTTGCTTGAATTCTCATTGACTTCTCAGACTCAACATGCCCCAAACAGAACTCCTGACCACCACTTGCTTCCAAGTCTGCTCTGCCTATAGCCTTCTCTATCTCAGCGGATGACAGCCCCAGCCTTCCAGTTCCCTAAGCCAAAAAAGTGCAATCATCTTTGCCTCCTCTCATTCTCTCACACAGCTCATCCAAGTGACCAGGAAATACTCTACTTTGGGTTCTACTTTAAAAATAGACATGGAATCTGACAAATTCTCACACTCGCCCTGCTCTCACTCTGGTTGGAGCCACCTTCATCTTATACCTGAGTCACTCTAGTAGCCTCTTACCAGGCCTTCCTGATTGCACTCTTCCCCTCTGTTCCCCTCAGAGCAACCAGATGATGCTTTTAAAGCCTAAGAAAGATCATGTCACTCCTCTGCTTAGAAATCTGCAGCGGCTGACCCCTCATGGTGGCTCAGTCTGCTCTAGCTACCCCAGCCTCCTTGCTGCCTTGGGGTCTTCGCTCTAGCTCTTCCCTTGTATGAAAAACTCCTTTGCAAAGTATCTGCTTGGCTAACTCCCATTTCCTTCAAGTCTCTGTTCAAATCTCACCTTCTTGATGTGACCACACTGACTTAAAATTGCAATGTCCCCCACCCTGCCGCCACATCTGTGATCTACGATGTCCAGGTACCTAATGGTCACTTTGTACTTGTCAAACGAATTTTCCAGGATATCTCCCTGAGTCTACTACACAACTTTTTCCTTTTCCTTTTTATTTTTTTTGCCAGAGGTAGGAGTGGTAGGAGACAGGGAGTGCTTACACACAGTGCTGCTCTCAGTGCTCTTTCCTGATGACTGTCTCCTTCATGGATTGATAGATAGATACACCTGAGCAGGTACTTCTTCTCCATATGGGTGTGTTCTTAACTGGGGGATCACTGCCTCAAAATTAGGGGGCAGCCTTGGTAATAAACTGCTCAGATTTTTTTTTTTTTTTTTAAGAAATAGTCTCACTCTTTTGCCTAGGCGAGAGTGCAGTGGCACCAACATAGCTCACTGCAGCCTTGAACTCCTGGGCTCAAGCTATCCTCCTGCCTCACCCTCCTGAGTAGCTGGGTCTACAAGTGCGCACCACGGCACCTGGCTTTGAGAATCTTATAATGGGGCATCTAATGTCTGCCCCAAAGAAATAGCCATTGTCTCTCCTTTCATACTCATAGCTAAACAGGTCTGTGGGATTCCAGTGCAAGGCTGGGTCCCTGATGGAAATCTTATTATTGTCACCACCTTTTGCACTGAGAGCCTCTCAAGTCCGGGGATGCTGCCTTCTTTCCAGCACCTAGCACAGGCCCAGCACATGGTAAGTACACAGTAAATGCTCGCTGTTGGATGAAATCATGATTGTCAATGAACCTCGCCACTGACCTTCTGGTGAATAGAATATGGAAACTTGGCAAGACTTTCTTACTTCCAGGAGTTTAAATCCACGAATCCACTCCTGATGGGTAACGGCTTGATCCTGATCAGCCCACCTCAATCCCGAGGCACACTCAGGGACAGTCCTGAAAGAGAGGGAGAAAAAGGTGCAAACGAGTAGAAGTGAGCAGGCTCCTAGCAGGCAGCTTGCAGCGGTCGGTGCAGTCAAGCACGCTGATGCGAGGGGGCCCTGCCGGCTCAACGAGCAATGGCAAAAGGCTGCAGCTACCAAGGAACATTTGGCCCTTTATAACTTTGCTGTCACCTCTGGTGGCTTGTCCTCTGCTCCAATCATAGTGGTAATCTTTGAGGGCACAGATGTTTTTGAGCACCTTTACCTGCACATTAATTTTTAACCCTCATGATAATCTCTCATACTAGATGGTATTACTACCTCCATTTTAAAATGACAATTTACAGAACATCTGATATGTGCTGGGCTCTGTGCTGAGTACATAACACACACTGTACCACTGGACCCTCACAAGCTCTTACAAGGAAGGTGCTGTTATCCCTGCCTTACAGAACTAACTGTATTTGTTTTCTCTTGCCACACAACAAATTGTCACAGACTTAGTGGCTTTAAGCGATGCTCATGTGTTATCTGATAGTTTCTGTAGGGCAGAAGTCCAGGCCTGGTGTAGCTGGGTTCCCTGCTCAGGGTCTCACTGGGATGAAAGGAAGGTGTCATCCAGAGCTGCAATCTCACTGAGGCTTAGGGTCCTCTTCCAAGCTCATCTGGGGTTGTTGGTAGAATTCCCTCTGCTGCATTTGACCCTGTTTTTTCTGGCTGTTGGCTGGGGGTTGCTCTCAGCAACCAAAGGCCACCCTCAGCTCATAGCCAAGTGGCTCCGTGCACAGGCAATTCCCAATATGGCTGTGTTTTCCCCACTGAGGCCCATGGCAGAGCATTCCATGAACACTGTTTTAGAAAGAGCTTGCCTGATTAGGCCAGGCCCACCCAAGACAATCTCCCTTTGCTTAACTCAAGTCAACTGATTGGCAATCTAATCGTGTGAGTGACACTCATACTCAAGGGGAGGGGATTGTACAGGGATGTACACCTGTTGTGGGGCTCTTGGGAGCCGTCTTAGAAGTCTACATATTACCTTGGGGCTCTGAAGACTTTAGTGACTTGTCCAAGGCCTGTAGGTGGCAGAGATAGAACTGAAACCCATCTCATAAGAGCCCACGGTAGTTGTGCTGCTGTAGGAGCAGTGGGTAGAAAGGTTAACTGTAGAATTGAGATTCAGGGCTGCAAACTTTGAAACTTTTCCCCATTTAGTGGTTAACAGCAAAGGAGGAACCTTCAATCACCCCACAGACAGAGCATGAATGACCACAGGGGCATGTCATAGGGACATAGAGAGGCTGGGTACATAGCTTTGGCCACATTCAATGATTTGTGGAGGTTTACATTATAGAATCATAAACTGTCAGGGCTTACAAGGCACCCAGAGAATCAGCTAGTCCAGGGTTTCCTGAACTGTTCTGTGGAACCCATGTTCCAAAATGGTGACCGTTATTACAGTAAGAAGGAATCCATGGCAAAAATAAGTTTGGAGAGTCTTGGGTCAATAGTAAAAGATGTTGCTTCACTGTAGGACTTTGGGTGCCTTCCAGTTATGAATATGCTTCAAGAATTTTTAAGAGGAGGAAAGGATATTTCAGCCCAGCACCCATGCTTGCCAGGCGTAAATGAGGATGAAGCTTTGGAGGGGATGCACTAGTTGTTGGCAGCAGTTGGACTGATGATCTCTCAGGTTCTCTTTCTAAGCCCCCCAGGGGAGATCGTGGTTTGGGATGGGAGTGGGGTTCTGCTGGGGGTGATGGTACACTGTCTCCTACCAAGGAAAAGCAGGTGGCCAGGCACTGGGGCCCTGAGCCTGAGGAATGCAAATGGTGGGGAACGTCTTTAAACATGGCCTTGGGTGAGAACTGGGGCTGGAGGAGGGGAGGAAGAAGGTGTCGCTGATCTGTTAGTGAAGAAAGGGAAGGAGCTGGCGCTTGTTGCTTAATGGGAAGACACCTGCTCAGAGATTACCAGGAGATAAATGACTCCTTGAAGGACTGGAAAGGCAGACGCTCCACACGACCCAGCCAACACGAAATAGCTCAGAAACTGCCTTTTCTTTTATTTGTTTTGTTTCATTGTATTTGTTTTGTCTTGTTTCTCCTTGCCACAGGCTTCTGGGATTCAGGGGAGCAATGGATGAGGATCAGGAGGCGTCTGAGGCTCTGGGACTCTGCCCCCAGCCTTACTGGGGACCTGTGGAGGGGCTGCAGGAGGGAGGGAGCCCGAGTGGTCGTCTGCCTGGGGGAAGGTGCAGGGAGCCGTTTCCCACCCCAGGCCGGGGGTGGGGGGCTGTGGTGTTTCTGCTCCTTCCCAGAAGAGCCCTGGGAAAGGGAAAAGAGAATCAATCTGAAGATTCAGCTCCATAAACAATGCCATAAAAATCACATCCATTTGCAGAGAAAGGCTCGTTGCTAATGTGCCAAAACAATGCTGTGCGCTTGCAGCATCAAACCCTGATCAATCTTCTCACGGGGGCAGGACGCTGCCTCCCAGGGAGGATCAATTCCCAGCTTCTGTCTGAAGAGCAGGAAGGGGCTGGACCAGACCCTCAGCAGTCTCTGTCCCCTTTCTTGCCCCCACCCAGCTCACCATGAGTGGCATAGCCCCCTGATCAGAGAGGAGACTGCACAGGACTTAGGATAGGAATATGCGGGCAGGTGCCCCACGTGGGGTGAGGAAGAGGCAAGTGGTTGGAAAAAAATGCCCCCCTTTTGGGGCCCAACAGACGTGGGCTCTAGTCTCACTTCCTCTGCTTCCTGTGGATTTAGGTCTGTGGATTTAGGCCAGTCCCTCACCCCTCTTAAGGTTTCCTCTTCTGTAAACTCTAGAATTTGGCCTGTCTGCCTCAGTGGCTCATGGGGAGAATTAAACAACCCAAGGATGTGAGTTTCCTGGCAAACTGTGTTTGGACAGGAAGGGGCACTTGGAGGCAACCAGCACAGGTCCTCAGCAGCAAGTATGGAAGCTGAGGCTCAAAGAGATGAAACCACTGGGTTCAAGGTCACTCGGAGAAAGTGGTAAAATCGTCAGTTCTAAGCCAAGGCCCAAAGCAGAGTGGGATCTGAGGCAATGTTTCCTTAACACAAACCCTCCACGGCAGCCAACAGGACAACTGACCACTCCCGCCTGTTCCCCATCTTCTGAATCAGTAATTCAATCAACACCCCACTGGTGCATCCCCCTCGGGGCCCCAGCTGGACCAAAGCCACCTCTCTGCTGAAATAGCGCTGGCAGCTGTCTGCTCTGTGAGGCAGAGGCACGAGGAGAAAGTGAGCCCTTTTCCCTGGGCCTCCTGAAATGTCACCTTTGGACATGGCTGCGAAGCCTCTGTTCCCAGGGGAGCTTGGTGGCTTTTGTAATTAAATCTCATTTCTGTTCTCCCTCTCAGTCCCCCAGGTACCGGGGCCTTTTTTGGTGCTCGCCCATCACTTGGGGGTCAAGACCTAAGCCCACTCTGTGGAGTTCAAGTGCTCACCAGGAGGGTGCCTCCTCCCCCCCAGGGGAGGGGTCAGACTGACCCAGACTCTTACTGTGGGCTCTGTGGGGTGAGGCATTGTCTGTTCCGGGGTCAAGGGGAGCGGTGGGGTGGGCGTGGGGGTCAAAGGCCCTTCTTTGCAGAGTATGAAATTCTGTTGATGCTCCATTCGTGTATTCCCTGCATAGAAGGAATAAATTGACCAGCTCCCCAAAGGGATAAGGAAGGAAGGGAGATTTCCTGGAGACCTCAAGAATCTGAGCTGAAAGAGACCTTAAATGGAATCTTGTCTAGCTTTTCTCCCAGTACAGAGGTCCCGTCCACAGCACCCAGCCACCTCACAATCCATCCCAAGTGGACAGCAGCTCTGGTTGTTAGGAAGCTCTCACACCATTGAAATCAGCCTTCCGATAACATCTACAGTTCCATCCTGGTCTGCCCTGGGGAGTCACAGCACAATCCTAGCCATAGCCCGTCAGTGAGCGTTTGCTCTGTACCTCTCTCTGCTTAGAGAGTTTTGCATGTGTTAGCTCACATAACCCAGGAGGTAAGAAGCATTATACTTATTTTATAGATGAGGAAGCTAGGGTACAGAGAAGTCAAGAAACTTGTCCTAGGTCACCTACCTAGTAAATGGCAGAGCTGGGATTTGCCCCCGGGCAGTCTGGCTCCTGAGCCTATCTTTTTAACTTCTAAACTTCCAGGTAGATCTCAAGTTTCCTCTCCTTCAAAGGGCAGCCTGTCTCATGTTTGAAACTAACTGTCATTTGTTCTGGGCGAAACACTCCCAAAGTCTTTGCCACTGTTTCTAGACTCCTGGGTGTCCTGGTCACTCTCCTCTGTTCTTTTAAAATGACATAGAGCATAACCCAGTGGTCCAGATGGGCCCAACCAAGGTGGAATATAGAGAGGCTATTGTTTTTTTCCTCTAATTGTGTACATTTAAGATTTCTTTCTCTTCTTAGAAGCCTTTATCTTATAGTTGTCCAGTTGATTCTTTGAACCTAAATGTAGGACTTTGCATTTAACACTACTAGATTTCATCTGTGTGGTTTTTGGCTTGTATTCTATCCTACCGAGATAGAGAGAGTTTGTGTTGGCCATGCAATTGATTTCTTCAAACTTTGTCCTATACAAATTAGGAAATCATCCTTTCTCAAAATTCATCTGTTCCACTGATAAAAATGTTGAATGAGACAGAAGATAGGTCTTGTGCCTCTTCTGTAGAGAAAGATTTCCTATTGGGTGACAGGAAACGATTCTCTTGACATACAAACATTTATAATATTTGATCTCTTAAGTCTATATTAATCCTACATTGAATACTTAGCTGTATTTCAGGGAAAGTGCTAGGCACTGAGGAAGGACAGATGCTCAAGTCAAAAGCTTTGCTTTCACGAAGCTCCATGTGGAGTCAGGAAGATATGCACAAAGACAAGTAATAATGACATCTAAGTAGTCAGTTTGAATGCACATGGGTGGGAGGCCAGACAAGGAACACCTTGCTCAGCTTGGTTGGTGGCACCTGAATTACGATTTAGAGAATAAGATGGATTTGTCAGGATTGGAGTGCTGAGAGGGGGTGGGCTGCCTGAGGGGGCATTTTCAATCCCATCATTTAGCCATTTGGGTGCCGTCATAATTTTAACTCCTTGACCAACTGAGTTTGACTCATTCTCCAACTTCGTTTATTCTACCTTTAGAGTGATAACCCCAAATCCAACAGGCCTGGGGGAATGTGTGTGTGTAGGTGTGGAGGGTGGTAGAGATTAGATGTGGAGGGGAAGAGAAGGAAAGGAAGGAGTGTTGAAGTTTCCTCTTTTGAATGGGTGGTGAGTCAGACACAGAGCATGCTAGAGAGAGCCCTGTGCTTTGTGGGAGTTTTCTGGGGGACGCTGACACCGCTCATCTCCCGGAAGAGGAGAGACGGGGAAACTGAGCAGCCATGGGAGTGAGGGTCTGGGGGTGACGTATGGGGAAGGGGGGGATTTTCTTGCAAAGCACAAGAGAGATTTTACCTATAGCTTCATTACTTAATTTGATAGTTGTGAAGTCCCTGGTCATTGGACGCATTCTTGTTACTAAATATACAACAAGTCATTCCTAAAACAATCCACGGTGATTTTTGGATTGTCTGGGACACAGCTCCTTTGACCTCTGTTGGCCCCTGTGCCTCCATGTCATGCTGGGTGGCTGCTACCCCAGGGCACCGCAGACCACAGCTGGTCCAAGAAGGAGCCTTGATGGGAATGCTTTGCAGCAATATTTGCCCCCCAGCTCTGAAACCTCAGCTGGGTGTTAGAGCACTGTAATTCATGCCAAAGGTTGCTCCTTGCAATTTCTCTTTTTCTGCCTCTCCCCCTGCCTCCCTCCCCCTGTGGGAGAGAAAAAGCAGCTATGCTTATAGAAAGATTGATTAGTTAAGCAAGTCAATTATATCTCTTGCCGAGAGCAACTGTATATTAAGTAATGCAGCAAAAATGATTGTCTGCACAGATCCATTTTGTGGAACAGCTGTTCCAGAGGCCCGGAAAGAGAAGACGAAGGTTAAAATCCCGTAATAGTCTTCGCTCCCCATCTCACCCCACCCCATCATGCCTGGCCCTCCAGGGCTCCATTTATTATGAGATGGAATAAGGTTGGGTAATGAGCATGCTGGCCGCCTGCTCCATTTTGCGGGAAAACTCCCCCGCCATGCCACGGGCTCCTGGGCTTCCATCAGCCCTGGCCCTGCTGCCCTCCTTCCTGGGGGAGCCGGGGGTGGGTGTTGACTGAGGCCTGCCTGCTCCCGGCCCAGCCCAGCAGCTCCGAGACAGTGGGAAGAGCCCTGGATGCAGAGTCTGGAGATACCGGTTCAAGTCCAATTACTGAATGTCTGATCTTACCTAAGTCTTTTAATCTTTCTGAACTTCAATTTTCTTGTTAGTAAAATGCAACAACATTTAAATGAGATAATGCATATGGATGAAATTTGGGGTTACGATTGTAGGATAAAATAAATAATTAATGCGGATGTTATGACACCAGGCAAGGAGGAGATGGAGGGGGGTGTCTGTGTACTATTGACTGGGTGCTGGGCGCAAGACCTTGAAGTGGTTCAGCCAGAGTACTAAAAAGGACCAGATGTTCAGATGCTACATGTAATCAACCCGTGCTCCTTTGTTCTTAATCACTGAAGCAAATGGGGAGGTTTTGCTTCCCACCCCATTGTGCCAGCCTCTTCCCCTGGGTTGCAGGTACTGTTTTTTAAACTTCTATCCTGTAAGTCTGCCCTTAGCATTTATTTTACTCCAGTGTCCCTTGTATACCAAGGTTGATCTGCCGAACCACCCCCCATTCCCCCCACTCCCAAAGGACATGGAATTGGCAGGAAGTTCCTGGCTCCTTTGCCCCCAGCGCGCTGCAGGCAGCAAGGCTGATGTGCAGTGGGCAGTCGGGAGGCATCTGGGGACACTTGGCTTGTCCGTTCCTGGAGTTGGGGCCTAGGCTGATGACCACCTCCTCCTTCCTGCCTGTTTGGGGGAGAGACTCAGCCAATAGCAAGGTTTAAGTTTTTACTGTAGGTCAAATCTTTCACCCTTGTCAGAAGACATCCCTTACCTCCTTTCTCTGTCTCAAGAGGGCACACAGGCTGGCTCGTTCTCCCACCTGAAGTTTTGTCTTGTCCCTTCATGCTTCTGATGGAGGTTTCTCTCCCCCTTAGAAGATAACTGAGTTAGGAGAGGAGATGTGTTAGTCTTATCTACATGCACCTCACTGTAAATGAGCCTACCAGATCCCCTCTTAGGAGGACATTGCATTGGAAGAGGCTCTGGGGTTATATAGACTAATTCCCTTAGGGGGAACTGAGTCCAGAGAGGGGCGTAACCTAGGTGATGCAGTTGCACAGCTGGTAGAACCCAGTTTCCAAAGTCCTGGTCATGCATCCTCCTTTGGGCAACCTGGTCTAGTTTTGGAGAGTTGGTTTTGACAAGGAGAAGGCAAGGGCAGGTTGCTGAGTGCCGCTGTGACTGTGCCAGAGGTCAAGTGCTTTCCCCACGTGGGCCTGGCGGTGTTCTGAGTGCAGTCACAGTGGTCGCTGGTTTCCAGGGCTGGCAGCACTTCCCCCAGCCTGGTGGCTCTCAGCCTCCAGGGCCAGGGCTCAAATCCAGGTCAGACCCGGGTGGCCCGGGCTCTTCTCAGCTTTCAGGGCTGATGGACTCCAGCTCTCCTTATTTCTGAGCAGTTTCACAGTTTCATTTTCCAGCCCTGAGGCCACATGTGGGCAGTTAGCATAGAAACCGGCTGCTTCCCTGGTCTGCTTGGCTCTCCCAGTCCCTAAATAGGAATCTGTGAGTGTGTGCAGAGGGGTGGGAGGTGGAGGGTGGTAGTGATGCTGACAGTGACCCACATGGGTGTCCAGCCTTGGAAACTGGGCCCTATGCTGATAGAGGTCTTGGAGCCGGGACAGACAAGGTGGAGACCACAGCTATGTCAGGGAAATAGCCTGGGGACAGGGCCACCTGGGTGCCACTCCTCATAGGATGCCTGAACTGGAAGGGGCCCTAGTGGTCAGGGAGTCTGGTCCCCTGTCTGATGCTTGAGTCCCTTTGCCAACTCTCCTGCCAGACCATGTCCAATCCTCAAGGGAAACTGTGGTGCAGCCCTGCCTGGGGAGGAAGGACCAGGACCCTGGCGTCTCTCTGTCTATGCATCGTGCTCTGGAGTGAACTCAGGATGGGATGTTTGTTCAAATTAGGACCTAATTGGGTTACGGTATCAGGTTTAACCTCTGGGACTTCCTTTCCCCTCTGCTCATCCTACAGTAGGAGAAAAATAACCTAATTGACTATTAGTGACATTAAAGAGATTCTCTTCCTACTACCCCGTTTCTTATCCCTCCAGCATCTCCTGATTCCCTGGAAAGGAAGGGCCAGGAAACAGGAGGGCTATGTTTAAGCATATATTTTCTGAATCTTCTTTTCTTGTTGAGGGTTGGAGTGTAGGTCTCCAAGGAGAGATGCTGTAAGGGAAGATGAGGACAACCTTTCCTCCCAAGAGATGGGTGTCAGCTGCAGCACAGAGATCCAGGTGACCAGAGTGCCAGGGAGGAAGGGGCTTCCAGAGCCATCAATCTAACTCAAGCCCTTTTCCTTACAGATGAGAAAACCTGGCCAAGGTGGGGAAGAGGCCTCCCTGGGGTCACATGGCGAACCCGAGGTTCGAGGTTCGGCTGGGATGGGATCTAGCCAGGGCTGTGGGCTGAGCGTGGATACTTGCCCACAGGCCACGAGGGGACTAGGGAAAAGGGAACTCCCCCCTCTCCTTCTGCTGTTATTAGGCGAGATTCCCCGTCTAGGTAAGACAGCCTCAGGGGACTCAGAGGAGGCCACCTGCAGTGAGACTGTGAGATCTTGAATGTATCTCCTCCCACTTTCTGAACCAGAAAAACTTTCCCTCTGGGCTTCTTAACGCCTAGGTTTCCACCATCTGAATGTTTATTTCTTTAGTTTTTGTCTGTTCTTTAAAAAGAAGCACATAGGTATGCATGAACTGATCAGATCCCTGCTTGGGCTTTTAGACAGGATGAGCAGGAGGGAAGGGTGAGAGGGAAGCCTGGGGTACAGAGGGAAAGGTGCGGAAAGGGAGACCGAGGCTGGTGATGAGGGCTGGTCCTCACTTTACAATGTTCTCTGGCACTGGGCCCAGCTGGGGTGGGCTGGCTGGGCAGAGTTGTGGGGAGGTGAGTGTGTGGATTTGAGGTCCCATCGGGGGGTGTTTGTTGTTACCCTATCCTGACCAACAGCAGTGGAATGACTAGCGCAGACGTATTGGCTTCAGGGGTTGATTGGACCTCCCATGTGTAGCCTGCTTGAGGAGTTCACTTTCTCTGCAGGACTCCTCCTCCAGCCTTTCCTGTGTGATTAACTCCCTGGACAGCTCGCCTCCCACGCTCTGCTGCCTGTAGCCTGATGGAACTCTCCACCACCAGGGTGTGATGTGTCCCCTAACTGACTATAAGGTCTTGGGGACAAGTGAGGCAGGCAGTGGTCCTAGGAGCTCTCCTGCTCATTATGATGTCTCTGTTGTCCCCTGCATGCTGCCTCTGCAAAGGTACCCAGAGCCAGGTGATGCCACAGCAGGGCTACGGGAGGAGTGAAGAAGCTCTCCCAGCACTCCCTGGCTCCCCAGGCAGTCATGCAGGCTGACTGCACACGGTGGGGAGCAGAGTGCCCCACATGTGTGGGTTCAGGCTGAATTTCAAGATGTGCTGTTCAGATCTGAGGGGCTTTCCCCAAAGATGTGGGTGATGGGGTGCCCTGCCACCCCTCAACCCTAGGTGAAGGACAGCCTCTGCAGGTGTCCTCACATAACTTGGCCATGAGTCTCAGCATCCCAGCTTGTAGTCCAGGGTTTTGTCCCATGATCTAGCCCAAGTCTTTACAGCTTCACTTATGGTCCCCATTCATGGTGTCCCCCCAAAGAGTAGGAGCCCTGTGGCTGCAGATGGAAGAATGTCTTTGAAAATAGAGTGTCCGCTCCCAGCTCCAGGGGCAGTTGACATGGAAGTTCTTGTTTGCCCTGGATGGTCCCATAGTGTGTGGATGAATGTTATGCAGTTGAACTGAGGAGGCAGATTGTCCCACAGCAGTGCCCAAAGGATTCTGAAGGTTTTTCGAGCCCGTGTCAAGTCCTGGCAGTTTAGCCTACTCTGCTTGCGTGTGTCCATCTCCTCTGGCAATGGCTGGTAGCAAAAGTCTCTGTGAGGCGGTGGGGGGGGGGCTGGATGGAGAGGTGCCAGGGGCACCCCCGAGAGAGATACTGACAAGTTGGCTGCTAGGGCCCCATGGGAATGCCTGGGGGTGAGGCCCAGGACCTGATCTAACTCTTTGTCTGTGATGAACCTGGGAGAATGAGAAACAGAGAGGGAGAGAGGAGAGAATTGCAGCAAATAATGAGCCCCTTGTACAGAACACTCGGACTTGGCAGCTGGAGCACAATATGCGGATGGATGAAGACGGGGAGGGAGGGAGGCGCCATGTCTCCTGAGTAATGGAGGGAGGAAAAGACAGTGTCCAGCCTGGAGGCCAAGGCCTGGTCTGACTGTGTGAGCGGCAGGGCCGCGGCTGTTGCTGACCCACAGCTTGTTGAGGGATGGGCAGGCCAGGAGAATCTCAAGGTTGTGGCCTTCCTTCTGCAGATGTGCCAAAGTAGGGCACAGGGTGATCACTGGAGGGGAAATCCAGATGCTGGGAGAGGGAAGGAGGTGGGAGCAGGTGGAGGTTCTCACTGTGATGCCAAGTGGGCTGAGCAAGAACAAAAGCATAAGACCCTGCACATTAATAACCACCATCACTAGGCAGGCACCTGTGGCTGACGACATGCTCCCCTGCTCCAGCCCTGCGCTTCTGCTGAGCTCCGATGCAGCGGGCGAGGCACTGTTTAGCTGCAGCTCCCCAGAAATGACTGGCTCATCACGGCACTGTGGTCCCCTGCTCGGCACTGGGCAGCTCGGAAAACAATGGACGTGGCTGAGCAGCAGGGGGGCAAGATGGGAGAAATGGAAGTGATCCAGAAGTCACAAAGAGGAGTTTTGGTAGCTGTCTCTCTCGTGCCACCCTCCACTCCTGGAGTATTGAGTGTCCCCAGATTCTGCACCTCGGAGTGATGTGAGCATGTCCCCATCTGCCCTTTCCGCCCTCTCCTTGAGTGCCATGTCTGTCCAAAGCTAGGATAATGGTCAACAGTTGGATAAGGCTGCACTCCCGAGGTTAGTGTGTTGCTCTAGAGATTCTGTGAGTGAGTGAGGCACGAGCAACACATCCAGTCTGGCTGCGGGGCGGAGTGGGAGCCTGCCTTGGAGCGGACGAGCCCTCTGCGTGGCGCTCACCACTCTACGTTCACTAACATCTCTTCATACGCTTTGAGTTTTTTCAGCCTCTGTTACATGGTGACTGTTGAACAAATGTTTATTGATCACAAAAATTAAATAGTGCATTTTTTTTGCATCTACTCTGGGTAAAGCACTTGCTCGGCCCTGTGTTTTACTTCATTTAATCCTTACAGCAACTGAGAAGCAGGTATCATTACCCCATTTTTATGAGTGAGAGACTCGAGAGCTGAGACAGCTCAAGGCCAAACAGTATGGCGCCAAAGCCCATGTCTCTTCACCACGTCATCCTGCCCTTTGCCCTTTATTTTGAAACTGCAATGAATTGCACCATGTTACTTTGTTTTCCCAGATGTATCTTTTCAGTATTTAATTTAGTTCTTTTTGTTGTCCCAGGATTAGCTCTGCAAGTTTTGCAGGTGGGAGTGTGATTATATTTTCCTCTGAGGATTTTGCTCATCGTTGTCAGAGGGTCATGTGGCTGGAACCACCAGCCTGCTAACATCCTTTAGTAGATATTAGCGCACTTTTACATTTCAATTATACTTTAAATATATACAGTATTTAACTTTATTGGAATAGCCAAGTATCGTCATTTGAGATGAATAAAATAGATTTTGGGAATAGTTTGATAACATTTTAGCAATTCCGTAACTATTGTCAATTATTGCTTCATGTAGATCCAATTTTATCTCAGTAGTTGAATAGAACAAGCTCACCAGTGATTTCTCCAGGGCTTGTGCATGGCTGCACTTTGAGGGCATTAGGACAGTTTTTGGTGGAAAGTCCAGTTCCTGAGCTATAATAGTCTTTAGCAGTCAGAGGGGACAGTTTTCATTTTGGCTTCTAGAGCTGTCCTTGCCCAATAAGATAAGACACTGGCCACATGTAGCTATTGAATTCTTCAAATATGAATATTCTGAATTGCAATATGCCCTAAGTATAAAATATACACTGGATTTCAAAGATGTAGTACAAAAATATGTAAAATATCCCATTAATATTTTTATGTTTATTAAATGTTGATATAATGTTTGGGCTATGTTTGGGCTATATTGGATTAAATAAAACATATTACTCTATTAATTTCACCTGCTTCTTTTTTACTGTTAAAATTGCCTCTGAGAAAATTAAAATTACATATGTGGTTCACATTTGTGGCTTCCGTTATGTTTTAATCAGACACCATTGTTCTAGAGAATGCCTCGGTTCGCGTCCTTGATCAATCCTTAAGTTCCAGGTTGCCCCCAGATTACAAACCAAAGTGAAACGTAAATTTCAGGTAGCAGCTTAATTCTTCTGATTTTTGTGAAGAAGAAGGGCAGTCTTTTCCCCACTCCGGTTTCTCAGCTGCCTCATGAACTCCTCTTACCTGTCACCCTCTCCAAAAGAAATTATGGTCTTTGACCTGTATTTGACATTTGTTGAAAATCCAGGTAGTGGTAACTTTATCCATTAGCCAAAAGAGGTTATAGAAAAGGCTGTAGCATCCAACAGTGTCAAGGCCAGGATGGTCCAAAAGACAGTTTGTGGTGTGGGCATACTCAGATCAAGGCTGGGTCAGGCGTAGGTGAAGAGCAGACCAAAGTCAGGGCTACATTCAACCAAAGTCTGAGCTGGGATCCAAGGCCACCGTGGACAGCACACAAGGGACTCTTGCTCTGAGCAGAACTCACAGCAGCTACTACCTGTCCATCTAAGGCAATAAGACTTCCCTGTCCCCATCTCTTCACCAATTCATGTCCCTGATACCTTACTCCTAGGGTTAAAAGGGCAGAAAATTTCTAAGGTAAGCAGGTAGGTCCTGATTCCCTGTGAAAGAAGTTGCCTCTTTGTCCCCTTTTAGAAAATCGCTAGAGAAGGGGCTGTCTTCTGAGTGAGTGCGCTCTCCACTGGGGCTTAGAGCTTCTCTAGGTTGGTGGAAAATTGGGGTCCCATGAGTAGTTTCCTTTTTTGGGGCAGTGGTTCTATGAGCTGGACTCTTGACCAAGGCTTGGATCCCAGAGGACTTTTAACGAGGCAAGAGCACAGTCTCCAGGCCAGACTTTTTTTTAGGTAAAGTCCAGCTGCCTTCCAGCCAATTATTGAGAAAATGTTCTCTAATAATTCACCCTCTCTCCGGCTGTACACACATCATGCATAGCTTTTGCTATGGGTAGTATCTGCCATGCATAAGTTCTATGTTTATGAAAGACCATTTGTTTGTTTTTCAACATTTTATTATTCAAACACACATAGGTGGAGGAAAAAGTATAATGAATCCCCGTGGACTGTCACTCAGCCTCAGCAATTACCAACATATGGCCATTTAAAAAAAATCTATGTTCCCTATTTCTCCCTACCCCCTGCTAGACATCATATTATTTCATCTGTAAATGCCTCAATTATGTGTTTCTAAGAGATAAGCACTCTTTTCTTCTTTAAACATAACCACAATGCCATTTTACCATCTAAAAATATGAACTTTATTTTAGCTTTTATGAAAGTAATACATTCTCGTTGAAAATATTCAGACAATACAAAAAGGTATAAAGAAGAAAGTGAATATTATTCATAAACCAACACCCTGGGATAATTACCATTAGCATTTTGGTATATATAGTTGTATATGTTTAGTACGTATTATTTATACAATTTTACATATATAAAATCGTTCTGCATATGATGTTTGTAATCTTGTTTTATTTTATTTGGTAAGCATTTTAAAAATTAAAGTATAAAATGCATACAAACAAGTGCACAAATTTTAAGTGTATAGGTCAACAAGTTTTCACTGTCATGTAGCCAGCCACCATCCAGATCAAGAAACAAAATTATCTGTACCTGAAAACCTCCCTCATGTCTCTCAGTTACTAACCCCACTAAACATAGCCCCTATTCTGACTTCTATGGCTGCAGATTACTTTTGACTACGTTTGAATTTTATACAAATAGCACCATACAGTATATACTTTTCTCCGTGTGACTTCTTTTGTTCCACGTTATATTTGTAAGGTAAATCCATGCTGTTGTATATAGCACAGGTTCATCGATTTTCTTTGATGTATAGTATTCCATTTTGTGAGTGTATCACACTTTATTTATCCAGTATGGATGGACTCCCTTCCTCTAGAAAGTGTGTTGCTGTTAGGAATGTTTTTAGGTACACATATGTGTGCATTTTTATGTACATTTCTACATTTCCTAAGGTATGCACTTAGGAGTAGACTTGTGGTTTTACAAACGTAAACTTGTACCAGCAATCTATAAGAGTTCCATTTGCTCCACGTCCTTTCCAAACTTGGTTATTATCAGTGTTTTAATTTTCTTTTTCTATTCTGGTGAATAGTAGTAGTAATTCATTGTGGGTTTTAGTTTTCATTTCCCTAATGACCAATAAAATTGAATGCCTGCTCATAGACGTATTGGACGCATGTGTATCATCTTTTCTGAAGTACCTATCCATCTTTTTCCCAGTTTTCTGTTGAAGTTTCTGTACTTTTTCTTATTGATTGCGGGAGTCTTTTATACATTTTGGACATGAAATTTTTGATCAAACGTATATACTGCAAATTGCTTCTCCTACTATGTGGGTTGCTTTTTTACTCTTAAGGCATCAATTGACAAATAGAAGTTTAAATTTTGATATCATCTCATTATCAATGTTTTCCTTTATGGTTGTTTGTGCCTTATTTAAGAAATATTTGTGTACTCTAAATCCATTAACCTATTCTCCTATGTTCTAAAAGCTTAATTATTTTACTTTTCACTTTTTCGTTTACAATAGATCTGAAATTGACTTTTTGTATGGTGTAAGGTAGGGATCAAAATTTATATATTTTTTTCCATGTGAATATCCAATTGATTGAGCTCTATTTACTCAAAGACTGCCCATGTCCCATTGTTCTGTCATATCACCTCTGTGATAAGTCAAATGACAGCACATATGATTCTGGTTTTGGATTCTCTATTCTATTCTATTATGCATTGCCTAATCTTGTGCCAATTCCTTGAATGTCTTAATTAATGGAGCTTTATAATATATCTTAATATCTCATAGTTTAAGACCTTCAAATTTGTTACTCTTCTTTAAGATTGTTTAATGCTTTGCATTTTCATGTAAATTTTAAAATCAGTTTGTCAGTTTCTATAAAATAAAAACTATAAAGTTTCTGGATGGTCGGCACCAGAGAAAGAAAGGCGAGCAGAGTTGAAAGGGTTAAGCAAAGAGGCTTTATTGGAGCGCTCCCAGGTGAGGGTAATGAGTTCCAAGGGCGGGGCCTGGGCGAGGTCCCCGGTCCTGGGAGAAACCAGGGACTCAAAAAGTTGCAGTCGTCTGGGACTGAGGCAAGGGTATTTATATGCGATGAGGGACAGAAGTGAAGTGGGGCTTGCTTTTTAGGTGCTTGTTTAAGTGGATTATCAAGTTCTCAGTAAGCAGGATGTCTCTGGGGCTGCAACAGGATGTCTCCAGGGTCCCGTAGACAGCGTGGGGGCTGGGTGTGCTGCCAGTCACAGGATGTGGCTGGGCTTTGGTGGGGCCAGGTGCTTGTTCAAGAGGAAAAGTGAAGCTGACTCACTGCTTAGGGCAGAGGGGTTTTTAGCAGGGGAGGGGGCTACACGGCCCCCCACCAACCTTACAAAAACCATGTTGAGATTTTGATTAGGATGATGTTAAATTTTATATCAATTTGGAGAGAACTGACACATTTACAATATTGATTCTTCCAATCCATAAATATGTTGTATCACCCACCAATTTCAGTCTTCCGTAATTTATCTTAATAAAGTGTGTAGGTTTTTTGTCTACAGGTTTTGCACATCTTTCATTGGATTTGCTTTTAGGTATTGAAAATTGTATCTTTAAAAATATTTTTTACTTATTGGTCATATATAGAAATACAATTAATTTTTGCATATTGATCTATGATCTTGCTTGACTTCGTTAAATTGATTTTTTAACTCTATCAGTGTATCTGCTCATTCTTTTCGATTTTCAAATATGCAATCACATCCTTTGCAAAGTGACAGCTTTATTTATTTTCAACCGTTTTATTCTCGTCCTCCACCCCTGCACTGTATAAGACCTATGGTATAATGATGAATAGGGGAGCTGATAGTAGGTATCACTACCTCATTCCTTATATCAGGAGTAAGTCTTTCAATATTTATCATTAAGAATGGTGTTTGCTGCATGTTTTTTGTAGTTAGCCTTTAAAAAATTAAAGAAGTTTCCTTCTATAACTAATTTGCTATGGCTTTTTTCTTAGTAATTTTAAATATGAATGGCTATTGAGTTATATTGAATGATTTTTCTGCATCTATTGAGATGATCATGTAATTTTTCTCCTTTCTTTATTCTATTAATTGGTGAATTATAATCAATTACATTGATTGATTTTCAAATAGTAAACAAGCTTTGCTTTCCTAGAATAAGCCCAAGTTGATTGTAATGTATTATTCTTTTTATATATTGCTGGATTCAACTTGCTAATAATTTGTTTGAGATTTTTGCATCTATGTTCATGAGAGAGATTGAAGTGCAGTTTCTCTTCTTGTGATGTCTTTATCAGGTTTTGCAATCAGGATTATGTTGGCTTCATAAATAAGTTGGGAAGTATAATCTTTTTCTAATCTCTGGAAGACTTTGTGTAGGATTGGCATTATTTGTTTCCTAAATGTATGCTAGAATTCACTGGTGAAGCCATCTGTACCTGAGTTTTTCTTCAAGTGTAGTATTGGCTGTAGGTTTCTGTAGATGGTTTCTTTATCCGGGTGAGGAAGTTCTCTTTGATTCCTAGTTTTCTGAGAATTTTATAAGGAATGGACATTGAGTTTTGTAAAATGCTTTTTCTGCATCTATTGAGATGATTATATGGTTTGTCTTTTTTGGGCTGTTAATATTGATGAATTGTTGTTAAACCAACCTTGCATTCCTAGCTGTGATTATCATCTTTTCATGTACTGTTGTATTAGACTTGCCTAAGATGTCTGCTATTAGTTGTTCTGAGTATCTTTTATGATTCCATTTTATTACTTTTGTTGACTCATCAGTTGTAACACTTTCTTTTGTCATTTTAGTGATTTCTTAAAGGCTCATAGTATATACTTTTAACTTATGGCAGTCTAACTGTAGGAGAGGAGGGAGCCACATGAGAGAGAAAGAGAGAACTCCAGAGATTTGCAGAGGTCCCCCTTATGCACTCATCAGGGTATAACTGAAAGCGTGCATTTGAGGAAACTGCCTGAGGCCAGGGAAAGAAACACCTGAGAAGATTAGATGGAACAATCCATGGCACCCACACATGACAATTCCCACTATTCAGAGTGGGAACCCTAATTCGTGGAGCATCAGGACAGAACCTAGAAGGATTTTGCTTAGTGGTGGAGAAAATTAACCCTAGACTAAATGCTGCTCTGCTCAGGAGCTGATCATAATCCCGAAAGACACAGCCCTGAACACTACAATCCTGAATGCTGAAACCCCAAAAGATTGAAATTCCTAAAGTCTGAAATCCTGAAAATCACAATCCCAAAAGATCAAAATCCTAAAAATATAATTCTGGAAAAAATAATTTAAGACTCCTTAAACAATATTTGTTTACATTTTTAAAAGGGGATTTATTTGAGAAACATGAAAACACACCAGAACACTTCATAGGCCACTTTACACTCTAAAAGAGGCAATAATAACATACATATTTTTGCAAGCACAAACACTCAGGCATACTAATGACAATCTCATGGGTATTACAATTATGAGCAGACAAATTATATTCATAAAGAAATAAGTCAAAAAGGGAAATGTATAAACATGTATCACTGTGGTTGGTAATTGTGTGCACCCAGCTTTATAACTGTGGTCATCTGAAATAACATGATGAGCAACTTACATCTTTTGATGAGATCAATCAAAAGCCTCAATGGATCACCACTGCATATGCAGTCAACCAAATACCTGAGATCGTGAGAAATTTTCTTTCACAAATGTAGACGCACAAAAAGAGTATCTCCATTTTTTGAGGATGTTTCAACTTTTTATGTGCATGCACATTGCTTATGCACAAAGTCAACATTGTGTTAATACACTTTCATGGGGTCAAATTTGCAAAAACTGCATAAAATGATTTAGAACTCTCTGCAAGTCTCTATATAATTTATGCTTTCAGTATTGGAATTGATGCAAAGATGAAATACATAGCATAATGAATTGCTTTACCAGGTTTCTAGATATTCCTTAACCCAGTCAAGTTGACTCCTGAAATTAAGTCCATAAATTCACCCCTTGTCAACTTGGCACCCCTACACATCTCTTTAAACCATGCTTTATTGCTAAATAAAGACAATAGCAAGGTAATATATGCAACTATCCTGTGACTGTGATTTTTTAGATTTTAGATGTTAGGATTTTAGACCTTAGGGATTTAAACATTTGAGATTATGGTATTCAGGATTATGTCTTTTGGGATTATGATACAAACCTCTCTAGTCCTACCTAACAAAGCTTAAAATTAAAAGCAAGCTTCAGAAAGGTCAATCTATTTTCAAATAATTTAACCGTAGCCCAGAACAAAGCTGAGGAATATTTATAGAAATACAAAAATATCCAGCACCCAACAGGTAAAATGCATAATGCTTTATGGCACCCCATAAAAAATCAGCAAGTATGTAAAATAGCAGTAAAATAAGGAGAAAAATCAGTAAAAATTGATCCAGATGGTAGAATTAGTAGAAAAGGAGCATAAAAGCAGTTACTGTAATTGTATTCCATATGTTCAAGAGGCCAGAAGAAAGATTGAACTATACTATATGTAAGAAGAGATTTGAAAGATACAAAAAAAGACCCAATTTGAGTTTCTGGAGATAAAAACTACAGTGTTTGAGATGAAAAATACACTGGATGGAATTATGGTAATTTAGACATAGTACAAGAAAAGATTACTAAACTTGAAGACATAGCAGCAGCAACTCTTCAAAATAAAACACAGAGATTTAAAAAAGACTGAAAAAATAATGAGAGGATTAGTGAGCTGTGGTATGTGTGAACTCTAACTGCCTTGGTATCCCTCCACTCTTAGATCTATCTCCTCAATTTAAAGAAACCACTGGACTCCACTTGGATTTGCCTTCCTTCCACCACAGCTGAAACTGTCTTCAGGCAATTAGCTGGAGCAATTGTTAGCTCATTCAACTCCTTTATTTCCCATATCTTAGGAATAACTGTTCTTTGTTGCCCAATGTCCAAAGCTTTGATAACTATTGTTTTATAAATAAAATTTTCTTAAAGTTTTTAGTTGATTTAGGTGGGAGGGTATATCTGGTGCCAGTTACTCTACCTTGGCTCCAAGTGTATAATGTTTTTACATACTTTAATTAGTATAGGTTTATTAAGTGTATTTTTCAAATCTCCTGTAATAGAATATTTTTGAATGTTCATTCTACCAGTTCCCAAGAAAAATATATGAAATTATTTATTTTTCCTTGCTTCAAATTTTGCTTTTTACATTTTGAGATCATGTTATGAAGTGCATACAAATTTAGAAGTTTTATATCTTCCTAATGGATTGATCCTTTTGGCATTATCAAATATATCTCTTTATCTCTGGTTATTATTTTTGCTTCAAAGTCTACTTTGTCTGATATAAGCATAGCTATACTATTTTTCTTTTGGTTAGTTTTTGCATAGCATATCTTTTTTTAACCTTTCTGTGGTCTTATATTTAAGATACATCACTTGTAAGCAGCATATAGTTGTCTTTTTCATCATATTAATAGTTTTTGGAAAGCAGTATGAATAATTTGCATGTTTCTGCATGGCTAGAATTTACAGACCAAAGAAATTGACATGCTATAATAATGGAGAATTTTTCTTTTTTCCAAACACATTTGCTCCTCACATTCCAAGGATGATAGACCTAGAGCCACTTTTCTTCTTTGTAATGGAGCTATCAGTTTCCATTTAAAGAGGTAGTAAACTTATCTTACCCAGAGCTAAATACTTGCATTTCAGAGTAGGGACTTTCTCCTTTCTCTTTCCTGAGAAAATTTGTCTGCATTAGAAAGATAAGATTTTTCTCCTCTCAGCAGGGGAGGAAGGCAGTTGTACAGCTGCTCCTATATAAATGCCCAGATTTATAATTTTGTGATTCCTTTCCTGTGGTACCAGAAATCCCCCCTTTGCATGCATAAGCCTAACCATCTTGGTCTCATTGTACCACCCTTCAGGGAGAAAATTGGGTATGGGGAACCAATGCAGTTATTGCTGTAAATAATTATAGTCTGCCCCAATTCAAAAGATTTATGTTTGTTTTTCAGAATAATATACATAAATACAGGTATTAAGACCTTATCAATAGTCTGAAATTTTTTGTTTTCAATAGAAGAATGTAGTGCATTTGCCTTTTTATGTAATTACTATGATATTTCTGCTTAAATACACTACATGTTTCCTATTTGTGTCTCCTACTGAAATCACCCTTTATAAAATTAATAAAGGGCCACAAGATGGGAACTGTGGTAGGAACCTAAACTCTGCAAAGGGATAGGCATAGCTAAAAAATAACCAGCTATTGTTCCCTAGCTTGCTTTCTCTGTAATTGCTTACTACTCAGGAATCAGATAGATAGCATCACTCATGTGAAATCTAAGGCTGGTCTTCAAGATATCTTCCAGACCCTGCATTCCAGTGGACCAACTGACCAAACCAGACCTATGGCCCATACCAAGGAACTGACTTGGCTGGTCTTGCAACTCCCACCTGGGAACTGACTCAGTGCAAGAAGAGAATTTGTACACCCATATGATATCACCCCCAACCCAACCAATCAGCAATACTGATTCCCTAGATCCTTGCCCACCAAACTATCCTTAAAAATCCTAGTTTCCAAATTATCAGGGAAATGGATTTGAGAAATTTCTCTTGTACCTTGCTCAGGACCCTGTGATATTAAACTCTTTGTCTGCTATAACCCCTGATGTTTCCTCTTGAGCAATGGGCAATGAACCTGGTTGGGCAGTAACACTACTAGATGCTTCTTTTTTTTTTTCTTCATTTGAGTTAATCAAATATGTTTTATTATTTCTATTATTGTGTTAGTTGTATAGTCTTTTGCTATACTTTTAGTGACTACCCCTGAGGTAACAACCTGTATCTTTGATACATCACAATAAAGGAAAATTATTATTTTTACTACTTTTATCATTTCTATTGAGAAGTTATCTATTTTCTATTGTTACTCATTTGAAAATAATGTGAGTTTTTCCCCCTCTGTCTGCTTTAGGTGTTTCTCTTAGTTTCTAATTTTCAACAGTTTTGCTATGATAGGCTTAGGTATACATCTATCCTGCTTGGAGTTCTCTGAAAATCTGTGACTTGATGTCTTTCATGAGTCTTAGAAAATTCTCAGCCAGCATTTTTCAATTGTTAGATCTTTTTACCATGTTCCCTATGTCTCTTATGCTTTGTTCTATATTTCCATCTTTTATTTTCCATATTTTCTCTTGTTATCAGTCTGGTTATTGTCTTCCAACCTATCATTGTAACCTCTTTCTCCCTTCAGTAGTATTTAACCTCTTGTTAAACCCACATTATTGATTTTAGTTAAATATTTTTAGTTCTAGAATTTTATTTTGGTTCTTTTTGTAAGTTCCAGGGTAAGTTGTTTTTTTTTTTTGCCGAAATTTCCCATTTTTAATCTATTTTCTTTAAGATATGTGTCACAGTTATTTTAAAGTCTGTGTCTGAAAACACCAATATTGGTTTAGTTGTGAATCTGTTTCTGTAATCTATTCTTTATTTTGGTTCTTAGGTATTTCATTCTATGTCCTACTAGAATGCCTAGTTATTTCTTATAGAATGCCAGACGTGATGAAAAATTGGAGTCTCTGGATGATATTATCTTTTCCTGGTTACTCAGTCAATTAAGGTGAGGGCAGGTCACCTAGATTTGAAGCTGGGTTCCAGTCTCTGTGAAGGTTAGCATATTCCTTAGTCACTTCCGTGTTAGTACTTCATGGGTTCCACATGGAAACCTAGAATATTTACCACAAGTTGACCCATAAGTCCTGGCTGCTTTGGTCGCTTTCTGATTTTTAAAACTTTTGTTTGGAAAAGTTTTTATTAGCGGGAGACTCTGTCTGATACAAGCCAGTCTATCACAGACAAGAACCGAAATCTTGTAACCTGCTTTTATGAAAGAATTTTGTGACTGCTATTTTGTGTTAGACCTGGAGATTGAGTAGAAAAGGAGTCAAATACATGTGAGGAGAAAGAGTTAGGAAAGGATTAAGTTGCTTGACATCCAAAAGGCTTAGCACTGCCACAGTCCACCTTGTTCCTCAGATTAGTAATTACATTTGGGTCTTGTTGCTGGGTTGGAAGGAGCCTGGGAGAAGCTGTTTTCAGACATCTGAAGGACTCCACTGTGGCTCTGGTAATAGCGGATGAGGGGTGCAGGGAGCAGGGGTATACTTATACCAAGGGTATAAGTAGAAGCTGAAAGGAAGCAGATTTTGGCTTGCTGAAAAGGAAGTATTTCCAGCAAAGATTGGTTGGAATGAAGATCAATGGGAAATAATGCATCCCTCATCCCTGACACAATTTAAGCATTATCTAAATGGAACAGAGCGCTATAGAGGAGATTAAAATATTGAATGTGGGATGGACTAGATGGCTGAGTGTATACCTGATCATAGTAGGTCAGGAGCTCAGTAAATGTTGAGTGAACATATGAGCTGCAAAGTCCCATCTTATACTGAGAGCCCATGGTTTTAGAAGTGAGGAAGTCAGTATGATGTGGTATGAAGTGCACGGAGCTGGGATGCTATGTTTCCAGAGTAGTTTAGGGGGAGGAGCAGGGAGAATGCCATCTTTCCCATTGCCGCCTCTCACAACCCCAAGCTCCAGCCAGCCCTGCAAGTCCTTGTTAAACATACATGGTAAGCTGAGCTCCAGTGCAGAGCATAAGAGCCTAGAAGAGGTGGAGACGGATGGAGACGGTGGGAGCTTTCTCCATAGTGGTGGGTACTCACTTCATGCCCTCTAAGGGGCTGCAGATGCAGGTTTTGCAGAGCCTGGCGTCCTGCCCTTTGGAGGCAGTCCCAGCCTGGCCTGGGAATGGTGCCAGCTAGGAGGTCGCGCCCTGACTGGTCTTTGCCTCCCTCCTTTCTCTGCGGTATTTTCTCAGCCTGAGCTGGTGCCGCCTCCCCCTCTGTCACTGCAGGCTGGAACAGGCTAATCAGTGCCCCCCCACCCTTCCTCCCTCCCCTCCCAACCCCGCCTGGTGAGCTCAAGGCGGTACCCTTCCCCCACCCCCATCCCCAGGCAGCGCTGAGAGTACTGCTCCCACCAGCCGAATCCTGCAAATGGTACTACTAAATATTTCATTCGGGCTTAACAACTCAATCTGCCTGCCATTATCTTGAGGGCCCCCGCAGCCCCCAGTCCTTTTCTGATTAACAAAGTAGCCGGCCGAGAAGATCTGCCAAAGCCGTCATTGAAGGCTATGTTAGCTGCTGGTCAGGGTGGGCTCGGGTGGAGGCACAGCATTAAGAGGGAAGCATCGATTGCAGCATTACCTGGCTTTTTACATTCCCAGGCAGACAATGCAAGTATCTTCAATTATCTTCAAAGCAACTGAAGGGAAGGAAATTGGTCTTAGATGTGGTAAATAGACTCTGCAAAGATCACTGAAGCATGCAAAGATGTGTACGGGGGTGGGGATGGGGTACAGAGGGGCCTGGCCACCAAGCCCGCTCCGTGGATGTTCAGAATTCTGGCAGCTGTTGCAGGGGGCCCATGCCTGGGGAACAGGAAGGGTCTCCAAGCCATGCACTCAAATTCCAAGGCAGCTGCAGGGCAGTGGGGGTGGGGGAAACAGCACTATGCTGGGAGTCAGGGAGACTTGGGTCTCAATTTTGGCTCTACTGCTGTATGACCTAGGGCAGATAGCCTAACCTCTCTGAGTCTCATTTTCCTTATTAGTGAAATGGGACAAGTGAAATCTACCTTAGAAGGGAGAGATCTTGATTTCAGGGCTCTGTCCTCTGCAGGTTGGACCCTCGTCTATGTCCTTAGAGCATCTTAGGCAGATCTCTGTCCCATGGTGTGTCACACTGTGTTAAGATTGTTGGTTTCCTTGTCTGTCCTTCCCATTAGACTAGCAGTGGTTAACTTATTTTTTTTTTTTTAGGGAGAGGTCATGACCCCATGAAGAAGCTGGCAAAAGCCACGAACTCTCTCCCCATGAAAAAGCACATAAAGATATAATTTGTCTATGGTTTCAAGGAACTCGCTAGGCTAGAATCCCTATGCTCGTGTTCGCATAGTGCATGGCTCAGGAATCACAATCAGAATATGTCTGCTGACTATTTGAGTCACTCCAAAGATGCTTTCCAGCTCCATAATTTTGGAATTCAGTTGTGTCCTGAAGGCATTTGGTGAGCACATACTGTGTCGAAGGCCCTAGATTGGGTCCCGTGGAGAATCTGAGGACAGGAGTCCTGCACACACCATGGAGAGTGAGACACGGACGCGTACGTCAGCGACTCAGGGGCTAAGATTCAGCCATTTGAAAGCTCCCTTACCTGCCCTCAGCTGAACCAACTCCTGGGAAAGTGTTTTGTCCCTTTTCCTTCCAGCCCTGACCTTGGAGATTAGGGTAGGCTATTATAAGAGGAAAGGGTGTGTTTGGGGTAGAGGCGTGTGGTAGGTGGGGAAGGTAGTGTAGTGTAGACAGAAGGCCATTAGCACCCATGGTCCAGAGGCACTGGTGCCACTCATGGTGCTGGGGCAGAGAGCTGAGGGCCCAGCGGCCAGCACCTGCTTGCTTTTGTCCGATACCCCCCACTGGGTTAATCTACTCAGAGAGGACATCATTATGCACAGGCAATTTGCATAACTCTGCCAAGCCTCTGATTGCAGGACATGCAAGTGCCTGCTGGGGAAAGCTGGCAAGAGAGCATCCCTTTGTCCTCTTCAGACCCTGCAGTGGGGTGTGGTCAGGGAGGCTGGGCCCTGGATCCAGGATCCAGGAGAGCTGTCCAGGCCCCCTAGAACAGACCCTCCCAGGTGGAGTCTAAGAAAGAGAATTGGGACTTCCCACAGGCTTGTTTCAGGGGACTTAGCCCATTCCCACCCCACACAGCCTGTTGCATCTTCTCTGCTCTTAACAACTTAATTTTAAAAGGATAAAACCCCTTGTGGATGTTTTTAAGGAGTTAAATAAGTACCAGCAATGGTTCCTGTTGGGGCTGTTTAGATTTGAAAAGAAAACACCGAGATGTAAAGATATCAATATTTAATTGTCTCTTGAAGCTTGGATTTTCAAGCAAGCAGCAGGGAGCTGAGAATCTCTTCTGAATGTGTATGTGCACACATGCATATGCACATGTGTGCACGTGTGTGCATGCAGATACGTGTGTGCTTAATAGAGGAGAAAGCTTCAGGAGCTTTGTGCATGTTCACTGTTCTTTCCCTGTTTAACTCGGCTCCCCACCCCTTCGAGAGATAATGACAGACAGAGGATGAGCTCTGCTTTTGATTAATTCAATAAACAGGTGCAGAACACTCATGTGTACCCTCCTCACCATTAAAGCATTTGCAGTCCAGAAGGGGAGGTAGGTCCCTTACACAAACTGCTGTGCTACCCTTTAGGCAGACTGGAATAAATTCTACAAAGATAGGAGAAGTTTGTGGAACTGATTTATAGTGTGGCTACTCTGCCCTCAGAGGCTGGATTGCTGGAGGGGCTCACCCAGCCAGAGCCCATCTCTCCCGTGTGCCTTGCACAGTTTCTGGAACATGACAGATGCTCAATACATCTGCGTTGAATGGTTGTTGGACTCCTTAAGCATTCCCTGTAGCTTTGTGGTCATTTCTGCCCGCAATGCCTCCCCCAAATGCTTGGCAGTTTCCCAGAAAAAGATACATACATCCCAGAGGAAGAAAAGAGACCCAGAGCTGTTAATGGGGCCCTGAGCATGGCAGAGAGTTGGCGCTGGGAGGGACAGAGCCTGGAGAGGGGTCATCTGCCCGACTTCACACAGCACCATCGGTGGGACTTGGGTCAGAGCCTGGGAAGAAGCTCTTGGTCTCCTGATGAGAGGAGTTTGTGAAATGCCCACCTGGGAGCCTTTTAGGGAAAGAGAGAAATAGGGTTCTCAGAGGCAGGAGCAAGGACAAGGTGATCTCATTTCCTTCCAGTGTGGGGTCAGCCTTGAAGCCCCTGTCTTAGTCGTTTGTGCTGCCATAACAAAATACCACAGACTGGATCATTTATAAACAATAGAAATTTATTGCTTTTTTTTTTTCCTGAGATGGTTATGTGTCCTTTTATTTCCAAATAGAATTTTAAAAATTTGTTTTTCATGGGTTGTGTTTTATAAGCTTTAAAGTTCCTTTTCATGGTGGGACATAACACAGAGACAGTAGAATAGATGTAAGGCAGGACTTTTTGTTATTTACAGCCCCAAAGAAGACAAGGCTGCCAGGTAGGGCCACATGGGGTTGCACCTGGGGACAGGGTGACAGTGAGTCAGAGCTGTAGGTGGTGGCTTACGTAGCAAGTGGACTTGGGGAGTGGAGTTAGTTAGGTTTCAAGAACCTCCTGGGAATTGCCTAGTTTGAATGATTCTGTGGGCTCTGGGCATAGGGGCTGTCCCTAGGTGTTTGGCATCTGGCCCCAGGTCCGGGGAGTTGGGGGTGTGTGTATAGCAGCCTCAGGATGTGGGGGCCTGAAAAGGGAGGCTATATTTCTCACAGTTCTAGAGGCTGGGTAGTCCAACATCAAGGTGCTAGCAAGTTCGGTGTCTGGTGTGGGCCAGGTCTCTCTGCTTCCAAGATAGTGCCTTGTTGCTGCATCCATTCCCTGGTGGGGACAAACGCTGTGTCCTCACATGGTGGAAGGGGCAGAAAAGGGGCAAACCCACTCTCTGAAGCCCTTTTAGAAGGGCCCTAATCCCACCCATGAGGGCTCTGCCTTATGACTTAATCCCCTCCCAGAGGCCCACCTCTTGCTACTGTCACATTGGTGATTAAGTTTCAACACATGAATTTTTGGAGACATTCAGACCGTAGCAGCCCTCAGCTTATAAGGGCCTTGGAAAAGACTCTGCTCATGGGCCTTCAGGATTTGCATGTGGCATCAGTGGGGAATAAAAGTGACACGAATAATAAAAGCAGAAAGCCCCAACAATCAGGCAGCTGTGACTTCACTGAGCTGGGGCCCTGATCGGGTTTTTCCCTTAGAGGATTCTAGAGCCCCTGGAAGATGTCAGGCAGGCCTGAGTTAGAAGATGAGTATGCCACCCTGTGCCCAGGTCTGAATTTCAAATGTGAGTAAAACGCCCTCTCTCCTCACCCCCTGGGCAGGGGTCACCCAGCACGCACAGAAGATGGAAGCAACTGGAGTTTCAGAGACGGTAAGAGGCTATCAGGAATCCCTGATGCCTTAAGCTGTGAGGATTGCCAGTTGGAAGGATGGTAGGGAGAGGCGGTAAGATGAAGGAAGGGCCACCTCTTTCCCCATCTCCGGGGAACACCACCTACAGTATGTGGAGAGCAAGCCATGCATTTCAGCTCCAAAGGGCTCCAGTCACACAGAACTGAACAGGGTTCAAAGTGGAGGCCCTGGTGTGTGGTTGAAAAAATGGCCAAGAAGCCATGAAGACCACTCCACCTGCTATAGACCAAGTCAGCACCCAGACCATTCCTTTGCCTAACCACCAAGATTTTTCATGTTCCTTGTGGCTTTGGTGCTTCATCTTGGAGTGACTCCTGCTAAAGTCAAGTCTCTTGCTGCATTAAACAAAAGAATCTGGTCCAATCTGCACAGCAATGGGAGCTTCCACTCCGTATCTTTATGTCAGGGGTTTTCAAGTCTCAACTTCTAGGGGGTCGCAAACCTCTTAGAGAATCTGTTAAAAGCCATGCGCCCTCTTCCGCTTCAAAATGCACACACATACATGGATATACAATTTGGCACATAATTTCAGGGCATTTGTGCAACTCGTGGAACCCATCAATAGATCCCATTAATAATTTACCTGCCTCAGAAGAATGTTTTTGAGCTTTTTGGGCAATATAATAACGTTGAATAGAATTTTGCAGTTTGCCAAGCACTTTCACCATGCATTGTGTTAATCTTCATGATAATCCTGTTGAGGTAGCAATTATTATACTATTGTCCTTATTTACAGATAAAGAAACAAGCCTCAAAGGGCTGACAGCAGTTTCCTACAGCTAGTAGGAGGTCAAGTCCAAACGGGAATCAGGCCCTCTGCCTGCACTCCCTGAACTTCCACCAGGCCATGCTTGGGCCCTCCCTTTGTGTTCTCTCCACTTTTCACGGCTGCGTTAGCCTAAGCTCCCCTGTAACTCCTGTGTCTAGTCTTGTTTGTGACTGTGAGAATGGCCAGAGACTCCTGGGCACAGGAGAGGGGACTAGGAGAGAGAACGGTCTGCAGGAGCCAAGGCTATTTCCTGAGTTAGTGACCATGGTTGACACTGCTCAAGCACTCCTGTGATGCCTCGTCATGTCAGGGAAGAATCTAGGAGTCACCAGATTCTTGGACTAGGGGTGACCCACGAGTCATTTAGTCAACTCTACTTCCTAGCTCTCCCAGTCCATGGGAAGGAAACATCTCTTCCATCTCCACAGCCCCTCTGCATCTGAGTGGTAAATATAGCTGTACCACTAAAGCAGCGGTCCCCAACCTCTTTGGCACTAGGGACCAGTTTCATGGAAGACAATGTTTCCATAGATGGTGGGGGGGAGCTCAGGTGGTGATGTGAGCAATGGGGAACAGCTGTCAATACACTCGTTTGCCCGCTGCTCACCTCCTGCTGTGCAGCCCAGTGGTTTCTAAGTTTCATGGAAGACAATTTTTCCATGTGACAGGGGTTTGGCGGGGGCAGGTGGACAGTAGAGCTCTGTGGCTGGGTCCCTAACAGGCCACGGACCAACACCGGTCCATGGCCCAGGGGTTGGGGATCGAAGCACTAAAGGACTTTTTAAGTTTTCTTTGAAAATGAACAGGAGTTCCCGTTGCCTGAATTTCTTAAACCTGTGGCTTGGCAGACAGTAGTGATGTTAGAATAACTTTCTCTTTAATTCCATTCCATAGATTTCCAGGGGAATTTTTATAATATCATTTGCTCAATTCAATTCTGATGAATATAGATTAATTTTCTGCATTATAGCTATTGATCTTTGGCCATTGATCTGAGGAAGGGAGGGTTCCTGCTCATAAATCCCTCCATCCTGACTGAGGGTTCCCTGGGGGCAGAGCTGGGGAGGTGTGAGTGGCAAGTGATGAGAAAGCTGGAGCAGCGGTTGGGTTCCAGAGGGATGAGGGGGAAATGACTGTAGGAGGTGGAGACAGAGACGTGGAGACCCTACTGGTCACATGAGGTGCCATCTGGATAACTCTACTAACTCCTGTCCACCCATCCCCCAAGGTTTCCCAGCCCTTTGTTCATTCTGTGCTTCCCCTCCTCTTCGCTGCCTTTTCACTTCCTACTTGTTCAAATTCTACCTACATTGCCAAACCCAGACCAAATGTTATGTTTTCGCAAAGCTTTTTCTGATCCTCTCCCCATCTACTGCTAATTGGGATTTCTCAATTTTTTACATTCCTACACTGCTTTATCTCGTAGGGCACTTAACGCTTTGTGTTATGTGCACGTGTTAATTCCTGAACTGTAAACCCCATGAAGGCAAACACACCACCTGTCTGTTTGAATACTATGAGCCCAACATGTAGTACATCCGGACTCAATACAGACTTTAAATACTTGCTTAATGGATGAGAAGTTTGGGATCACAAAGGAAGGCGGCTTACTTAAAAGTTCTTCCTGCTGTTCCTGGTGGTCCTTCTAAAAGGGAGTCCTTAAGTTATAGCTGTGTTCTCTCCATAATTAGCCTTTCTTAGATTTCACTGTTCACTTTTTAATAATGAAGTGAGTAGATTAAGGGCAAGGTTGTCCTATGAGACATTCTCCTCGTTCCCATTAGATTCACGGTATCAAGTTGCCAATCAAGTTGCTCTCAGATAAAGAGAGTACAGCTTTCTGCTGAAAATAGAAGGGTCTGAGCAGTCTTTGCTCTCTATACATTTGGCTCTGTAGTTATTGAATGGGTTCACTGTGTTCACTTATTAATGAGAGCACCTTATTCTCACCGAGGCACCCATGCTCTTATTAACGTTTTTCTTTATTTCTCTCTTCAGCCTCCTCACCCATCTTCCCCTACTTTCCCTTTCTCAATCTCCTACCTCCTTCTCCAACCTTCTCCCATCAACTTCTGGCAATCTACAAAACGCAGGGGTGTGGTAGTGGTGGTAGAGATCGTGGGGGTGGAAGGTGCCTCCGCCGGGTGTCGAAAAGTTGCAAGTTTTGGCCTCAGGGGAGAACTGATAGGGTACGGAGAGGAAAAGAAAGAGCTGGATAGCTTTGGGAACACCTTTTCCTTAACAAGAGTATTAGGATGGGGAGGGAAAATTTGGGGCTGGGAGAACATTCCAATATGCCTTCCAGATGTGGGTCCTGAAGTACTGCTGTTCTCATATGACTCTCCAGGCTAAAATCTTTTCAAGTCTATCCCCCTGACAGTCTAAAGTCAAATTCTTAGTGGTGCATTCAAGGCCTCCCCTGCCCTTTGTCTGCAGCTCCTTTCCTCATTACTCAACTCTGGTCCAAAGAGATGGTCTTGCCGTGACTCCCTGGAGAAGAAGATAACATAGAAGCAGAAACCACACGGTGCAAGGAGAGCTGCAGGGAGTTCTGACGCTGCGGGAGCTTAACGTGTGAAGTGGGGTGTGCTGTGCTCAGACCTGTGTATGATCCCGTGGAGAGAAGTGCTGAGGCCAGATTCGAGGTGGGGTTTCCACCTTTGTCCCCCAGCCCCGTGGTGCAGTTCCCTCTTGAGAGCCGTATGAAGAGCCAGGGTCTAATCAGGAGACAGGGGCCGAATCAGGTATTTCGAACATTTTAAACATAGAGAATGCACATAAGGGACTGTTAAATAGTTAAGAACAGCTAACTAGCTGAAAAGCCAAAAGAGAATGCTAGGGTATCATGGAAATAGCAATTTTAGGAATTGTTATTCCTAAATTGTTATTCCTAGGACTGGGGGCCACACAGAGCTGAAAGCCAAACCTCTGAGGCGGGGGGTCTGGAGCTGACGTTTCTAAGGAGACACAGTGGGGCCGTATTGGAAAAACTTCAAACTGTGTTCAACTGCTGCTATGAAACAAATTGCCATCGCTGGGTTAGCAAGTCTGACAGAAACAGGACTCCAACAGGAAGATCAAATTCCTTATTCCTCTTCCGGCTCTGCAGTCTTCCTTCAGGATACTCAACTGGCAGCCTCGATTGATGGGGAGCCAGCAGCAAAGCAGAAACCCCAGTACCATAAAGCAGAATTTGGAAGGTTGGGTTCCAATCAAAGAGACAATCGTTTGACAGGTCACCCCTTGGGACACTTAACATCCGTATACTCCTCTCTGCACAGATTTTACTTTCTACAACCATAAAAAATTGTTCTTTCACCAAACAAGATGCAACCATCTGTTGTACAAAGAAAGAGATTCTCATTC
>CM052438.1:107054163-107156627 GCA_028533085.1 Varecia variegata
TCTGTCTCACTAGCCAGAATTTAATCTATGACCACACTAGTTAAATAGGAGGCTGGAAAATGTCATCTTTTAGTTAGGTGTCTAGTTAAAAGTCAGGATTCTGCCCTTTTACTAAGGAAACAGGAGAGAGAAGCTATTGGGAAGCAACTAGTGGCCTTTACCATAGCTCATTCGTCTCTAAACTTGTTGCCAACATCACACCTCCTGGTCTTCAGCTCTAGGCATGCCCAGCCAAGAGGGACACTGAACCAGGAGGTCTACTAGCAGAAAAACAAGTTTTTCTGGTTTTTGTTTTTTCCTCCAGATAAAATCAGGGCATTTTATTTATTTTTTACTTTTTTTAAAATTTCAGAGTATTACAGGTGTACAAACATTTTGGTTACATAAATTGCTTTTGTACTATTTGAGTCAAGTTATAAGTGTGCCCATCCCCCAGATAGTGTGCACTGTACCCGTTAGGTATGAATTTACCCATCCCCTCCTCCCTCCTCCCACCTGCTTGATTTCCTATGAATGTTACTTCAATATGTGCACATAAGTGTTGATAGATTAGTTCCAATTTAATGGTGAGTACATGTGGTGTTTGTTTTTCCATTCTTGTGATACTTCACTTAGAAGAATGGGCTTTGGTTTCATCCAGGTATATAAGAGGTATTATTTCATTTTTTATGGCTGAGTAGTACTCCATGGTATACATATACCACATTTTATTAATCCACCCATGTATTGATAGGCAATTGGGTTGTTTCCACATCTTTGCAATTGTGAATTATGCTGCTATATATATTTGAGTGCAAGTGTCTTTTTTATAGAATGTCTTTTTTTCTTTTGGGTAAGTACCCAGTAGTGGGATTGGTAGTTCAAATGATAGTTTCTTATCTACTTTTAGTTCTACTTTTAGTTCTTTGAGGTATCTCCATACTACTTTCCATAGAAGTTGTACTAGTTTGCAGTCCCACCAGCAGTGTATGAGTGTTCCTATCTCTCTGCATCCATGCCAGCATTTGTTTTTTGGGGACTTTCTGATAAAAGCCATTCTCACTGGAGTTAAGTGATATCTCATTGTGGTTTTGATTTGCATTTCCCTGATGATTAGAGATGTTGAGCATTTTTTCATTATGATTTTTGGCCATTAGTCTACCTTCTTTTGAAAAGTTTCTGTTCATGTCTTTTGCCCACTTTTTAATGGAGTTGTTTGATTTTTTTCTTACTGATTTGCTTGAGTTCTTTATAGATTCTAGTTATCAGCTCTTTATCAGATGTATAGCATGCAAATATTTTCTCCCATTCTGTAGGTTGTTTATTCACTCTAATGATTGTTCCCTTGGCTGAAAGCAGGGCATTTTAGCTCTGGAAGAGTTGGCATCATGGGACTTTTTAATATAAAGATTTAGCATATGTTTTTTCGTCCTAATATATTTTGATCCACTTCAAAGACATCATTGGTATAGCTTTGGTGACTTCCTGGATTTTGTCAAACATGAGGTGGAGGTTTAGAATAGACAAAGGAAGATGTGAGGTATGTGAGTATGCCAGTTTGTGTGTATGTATTTTTAGAAGAGAAAGGAAACCTCTACTCCACTTTTCCAGTCATGTCCCAGGCTGAAAAAATGCAAAGCGCTGATTTTGTTCATGTGCTGATTCTCCAAGTAAAGTGGGGCCAGGGCTGCTTCCTTGAATGCCTGGAGGCAATTAGGGCTTGAAGTGAGGGAAGTAGAATGTGGAAGCTGGAGCAGCAGCCTAGAGATGGGTGAGTCCCACCACCTGCTTTTATAGATGAAAAACCAAGGCCCAGAGGTGTTACATATTTGCCCAGAACTTACAGAGCTGGGGCCAGGGTTCCACCTTTCTACCTTTCTAACTCCTAGGCTAGGGCTATTTTGCCTGTACCTAAAGCTATTTTACCTCTCATATATATATATATATATGTGTGTGTGTGTGTGTGTGTGTGTATAATTTACACACATATATATGTGTGTGTATATACATTTTTATATACTTCTTTAGCCATTTCCCCAACCAGAGACTCTGAACCCCTATTATGTTTAAAGCACTATGCAAGATGTTGGTGTAAGGAAGATAAAAAAGTAAATAAGACACAGTTTCTCTCTTAAAGAAATTTGCAGTCTAGAGAGGAATGCAGATGCTTCAACCACTCACTAAGGTGAAGACAGTGGCACTCAGGGCTACACAGACATAGAGTGGTGATGGCTGTGGAAAGGCTGGCTGTGCGGCTGGGGTGGGGATACTGAGGAAGACCTCGTGCAAGGGGTCTTGGAAGAGGAGGGAGACTGGGGAAGAGGGAATCCAGATGGGACAAGAACACAGATGGAGGCCTGTGAGTCTCATGCTACTTGATACCTCCCTGCCCTGGGCACTGTTCCTGGAGTTAGGACCCAAGAAGGAAAGCCTAGAAGGGTCTCTACTGCCTCCAGAGGGGAGCCGCAGTGCTGCTAACTTGTTGTCCAGGCCCTGCAGCTTGTCGGGGCAGCCCCATTGCTCAGGCCCCCGCCCCTCCCCGGCCCCTCCAGACCCACCTTCCCCTGAGCACGCTCCTCCCTCTGCCAGTTGCTTGTCCAGGTGGAAGCCTTTTCATGATGAACCATGAGACAGGCTCTTTGTGGCTGTGGGTGCCTCTGTTCATCTGTGTGCGGAGGGAGGTCCCGTTGTTTCTAGGAGTGTGAATTAGGAAGTTACTGGGCTCTCAGTTTTGCTTGACGTTCTTCTTGCTTCTGGGGCAGGCATGCAGGGCTGGGACTTCAGAGAAGAAATGGCCAGTTACGGTGGTGACGCTGGGGGTGGAGGTTATTACTCTGCCGTGTGTGTCTGGGGTGGGTGGGGCAGGAGGGCTGAGGAGGATGGCTCTGCTGGGAGCTAGTCGAATGAAAGTGGCACAGATGTACCAGGGTACGGGGGTAGCCAGTGGCAGTCCTGCCCCCTGATCCGCAGCTGGTTTCTTGGCTGTGGTGAAAGCATTGCCTGGTCAGTTGTCTTACCTTGGGGTAAGTGGAGTCCGGACTTGTCATACTTCTCTTCTTCTACACTCTCATGATCCTCCATACCTCTTCTTAGAAATCCTTTTGTCAGTATCTAATTATCTACAATAATATGTTCAGTGCCTGTTTCCTCTGGCAGATGGGGACCTCCTTGAGGGTCTGGGCTGTTCCCCTGTATCCTCAGTGCCTTGCACGGAGCACAGCAAGCCACCGGCACTTGATAGATGTTTGTCGATGGTGTGATGGGCCGACCAATGGGAGAAACACTCAATGGGGCCTTTAGGAGGCAGGTTCTTGCCTGATTCTTGCCCTGACACTCTGAGGGATCATGAGACAATCACTTCTCTCTGCGCCTTGTGTCTCTCCAGCAATAACAAAACTAAACCTGCAAAGAGCATTGCAATCTGCTTCTCAACACTTGAAGCTTCTCAGATGGGACTGAGTTTTAGGGGTCCTGGGTCTAATTTCAGGCCTGCTTCTATTAGTCCTGCCACCACTGAACCCGTGCCTCGAGGGGGCCGTGGGAGTCAACTTGCACAGCAGAGGTAAGGTGCCACAAGAAGCTGTGACTTGCTGGACACTTGCAAGGTTTTATTAATATCTGCACTATAGATGGCCCCACTGGCTTCAACTAAGGACAGAGCAAAAAGTCTATTGAAGAGAGACTGTAGACATCAACCAGAACTTACCAACAGTTCGCCCACACAGGCCTCAGACCTGGAGGTAAAGGAAGGAAATGGTACAACTGTATGGAACTGGGGTGTCTAACTTATCGGGGAGCTGGATCAGAGCTGATCTTGCCTGGATGAAGAGACTGGATTAGAGGCCTCAGGAGGATTTTGTCTATTGTCAGGGTCAACCGATGAATGAGTCGAGGGACAGAGACTTCTGCTCCTTTGCTGATTTCTCCGAAGCTCTGGGTGGTGGTGTTTGCAAGGCTGCAGATTTCCAGCGAACACCTGCTGAAAGCCCTTGCCTTGGGAGAGGCTCCAGCAAGATCCGGGAGCTTCGGGGAAAAGCCTGCCAGGCTGGCAGCTTGCTTGGCTCCTCCCTGCAGGGCCCCCTGGTCCTCGCTAACAGAGGGACCAAGGACCCAGGTGTCCCTTCCAGGCCCCCCTGGACTGCTAGGCCCCCTCTCCCTGCCAAGTTGGGGCTTATCCCTCTTGGCTCTTGCATGGCTCAGGAGGGACCCAGCCCCAATCATCTCAGCTCCAAGAGAGAAAAGGAAGAACATCTGTTAACACAAATGCTTTTCTAATTTCTTTTTAAATCTCACTCAGCATCTGCGTTAAACAAGGCTGATCGGCTTGTACAATATTTAATTTTGGAACCATTTCAAAAGGCGCTGGTAAGAGGGGAGCAATGGGGAGAACAGCAGCCTCCTAAATCTTTAATAGCGTGCTGGTTAGGAGCTTCCGCCGGGCTCCGTCCTAATCACACGGAGCAGAATAAGCAGAGACAGAATTTCTTAATAACAAATACCTTTGCAGCACCTCATTAAATCACTGCATTTCAGAGACACAGCAGGGCACTTGGGTGAATAAATAGCGCAATCTCCTAGTCTGAAGGATTTTCACATCTGAGTTATTCCTCCTGCATATGATCAGTTCCTTTTCTCTCTCTCCTTTTTTATTTTTTTTTTCTTTTCACAAATGATTTTAGCTGATGAGTTCAATTAATGAAGACATTAGAGGCAAAGTTGACAAAGCCCATCTTTCCTCCCCGCCTTTTCCATCTCCTCCTCTCCTTAACCTTATAACCGGCGCGCCTTATTTTGTGTGTTTTTGCAGTTTAACGAACAGCACCGCCAAATGAGAGATGAGAGAGGGAGACGGGGGTGGGGGGGGCCACACTGGTTGATGGGAAAACAAAGCCTTCCCTGGCTGGGGGTTGATGAGGATGGTGACAAATGGGAGGGAGAGGCAGGCAGCCATGAGCACAGAGGTGCTGCGGGGCCCCTGGCCACCTGTGGCTGCACATCCCTGGCCATCCACGGCACATGTGACCCACTGCACATCACACCTGATCTCCAGTGGCGCCTGCGACAGGGCAAGGGGACTGAAGAGAACCACGTGTTTCCAGTTGCACTTAAATGTTTATTGAGCACCTATTCTGTGCCAGGCCCTGTACTAGATGCTTCGAGTTAATGTTTTCATTAAACATCTAAGCCAAAGAGGCCATTCCCACATTCTCCCTTACTACAGTTGAATCAATCAATTTGCTAATAAATATATCAATATTTTAACGAAGAGGCTATAAAATGGCAGTCAGTGGACTGCGCCCTGCCCAAGGATACTGGTGGTTGCCTGTTTTCTTTTCCTTTTTTTTTTTTTTTTTGTCTGTTTGCTCTGTTTTGTTTTTAAATAGAATCAGTTACTCTAGTGAAGTGTTTTTAAAACTGTGGTTTATAATCCCTTAGTGGGTCTTGAAATCAGTTTAGAAGGGATCCCAAGGTGCCCATGCTTTAGTTTTGATTTGGGGAGAAATCTCTCTCTAAGTAAGTTCTTAAGTAGTATATTTTCTGAGTCTTTCAATGTATAGGGGATTATTTTCTCTTACTTCCATAGCTAAACTTCACTCTGAGAATTAAAATGGAATAGAATGGTGGGATGGGATGGAATGGGGTAGGATAGAGCAGAAAAGAGAAGAAATGAGAAGAGGAAAAAAACTGTCAACATGGTTCCCACACAGTAAGGTACACATTGTTCCAGTTCTATATGTGCTGTATTTACATGCTGGTCTGTGACCAGTATTTCTTGCTGTGGGTCCCAAACAACAAACCTGAAAGCCTCTTCACCCATTTGGAATGCCCCGCACCCAAACATTTGCCTTGTTGCAGAGCATGCTCAGATGAGCGCATCCCTATCCTGATTGCTTGGGTTTGAAGCCCAGCTGGGTCACATGTTTTCTGTGTGACCTTGGGATTGGTGTCCAGTGGCAGCCAGTGATGTGGTTATGAGTAGCCAGTGGCATCAGTCTCCTCAGCATATGTCCTCGTGGTCTGAAAAGATCTTGTCTCCCTTGGATCCTGCCTATTTTCCAAGTTTTATTCTTTAGCATTCTTTTCAATGCTGTGAACTCACCAAGGTCCTTCTAGTAAAGTATTTATTACCAACCAGAGTTGGTTTCTGTGCTTGCAACTAAGAACCCGGACTGCCACCCTTAGAAATCAGAAGATTTCATCCAGGTGTGGTGGTGTACACCTGTAGTCCCAGCCACTCGAGAGGCTGAGGCAGGAGAATTCCTTGAGCCCAAGAGTTTGAGGCCAGCCTAGGCAACATAGCAAGACCCTTTCTCTAGAAAGAAAGAAAGAGAAAGAGGGAGAGAGAGGGAGGGACAGAGGGAGGGAGGTAGGTAAGGAGGGAGGAAGAGAAATCGGGAGATTTCATCCTGGTGTGGTGGCATGCCAGTAGTCCCAGCTACTCAAGAGGCTGAGGCAGGAGAATCCCTTGAGCCTAAGAGTTCGAGACTAGCCTGGGCAACATAGCAAGACCCTGTCTCTAGAAAGGAAGGAAGGAAGGAAGGAAGGAAAGAAGGAAGGGAGAGAAATCAGGAAATTTCACATAAGAATTTGAATTTCCATTTTGTTTTGGCAAAAGAAAGATCTTGTTTTAGGCCTGTGCTTCCCCTTGGCAAGCCTATAGGTGGTTCATTGATTTCCTGTGGCTGCTATAACAAACTATCACAAATTGAGTGACTTCAAACAACAGAAATTTATTCCTTCATAGTTCTAGAGGCCAAAGGTCCAAAACTCACCAGGCGTGTGCTCCCTCTGGCGGGTCCAGGGGAGAATTTGTTCCTGCCTCTCCCAGCTGCTGGCCGTTCCTGGCATTCCTGGGCTTGTGACTGCATCGTTCCAATCTCCACCTCATCATCATGTGTGTCTGTGCCATCTCCCTCTGCCCCTCTTTTAAGGACACTGTGATGGCATTTAGGGCCCACACTGACAATCCATGGTGACTCCTCATCTCAGGATCCTTGATTACATTGGCAAAGACCCTTTGTCCAAATAAGGTCTATTCACAGGTTCTAGGGGTTATGGGGTGGAGCTATCTTTTGGGGGGCCACCGTTCAGCTCACTGCAGACGGATTTCTGCTGTCTCCTCCAGCCTGCTTCATTTGTTCACACAGCCTCCTGGGCCTGCTGCGGCATGAGTTGTTGACCTCTTAATTTAACAGATGCCTGCTCCACACCCAGGCCCAGCGGGGAGACGCAGAAATGCAAGGCGTGGTTTCCATCCTCAGCAGGCTTGTCTCTCCAAACGGGGGTATTCAGAGACAGCGGGAGGAGTGGCGAGGGCTTCCTGGAACTGGTGAGCCTTGCATGAGCCTTGCAGAATTGGGACAAGTAGAAGGGGGTGGGGACAAACAGACTCCTAGTGTGAGCTGTGTGTGGGGTGCTGCTCCAAGTGCTGGGGAGAGAGCAAACAGAGTAGACCGAGTCTGCGCCATTATGAAGCACCTGTTCCAGTGGAGTGAAAAAGACAATAAACAAAATTATAAAGTGTCAGATGGCGTAAGTGTGATTGAGAAGAATAAAGCAGGCCATGGGGGTATGAGTGAGGAGGAGGGGGATGTTGCTGTTTTCATAGAGTGGTCTGGGAAGTCCTCTCTGATTAGGTGATATTTGAGCTGGATCCTAAAGGAAGGAAGGGAGGGATCCACCATGTATTTCTGGGAACAGAAATCAGAGCAGAGGGATCAGCATGTGCAAAGGTCCTGAAGTAGCTGCATGCTTGGGATGTTCAGGGAATAGCAAGGAGGCCAGTGTAGCTGGGGGGAGATGAGGAAGGGGAAGGGGGATGGTCAGGGTGAGGACTTTGTAAGCGTTCAGGGTCCAGTGCAGCTGCTTGACAAGTCTTTAAGGCAGGGGATCATCAACATAGCTGAGAAAAAAAAGCCTTCATTTCTATAAATCTCTAATTGAAGTTAAGCATTTTCTTTAATTACGAATGTAGGCACCATCCAAATTCACAGCAATTTGGGTAGTACCTGTGATTTTATCACCAATAGAAATCACAGATATTTTTACATCATATTACAGTTATTACACTTATCTTGAAATACTGTTTTCTCTCAGCACTTCTTCAAAATTGTGTAATTAGACTTGCCACTGGAACTTCTTATTTAATGCAGTAATAAAAAGCTCAAATATTACTATATCACAAATTAGTTTTTAAAAAATATTTTCATAACGGCATTTCAATATAATTTATTTCCTATGTAATCTTATGTATTTTATTTTCTGCATTTAAAGACATTATTCTGGGAAGAAGTCCAAAGGTTTCACCGGACTGCCCAAGGGGTCCCTGGTGCACGACAAGGTTAAGAGCCTTTGCCTTAAAGCCTTTGGAAGGCAGTTCCTGCTTTACCTGTGGCCTCACACCTGGCTGCCCGGCCCCAGCCTGCGGTGACTCTATACTCCATCCCTACTGAACCCCAGGTAGTTTCTCCAAATGCCATGCTCTTCAGTCCCCTCAAGCCTTTGCAAATGCTGCTCCTTGTGCCTTGAAGCTCCTGCCCTTTTAAAAGTCTCCTTATCCTTCGAATCTCAGCTTTGCTGTCATTTTCTCCAGGAAACTGGCCCTGGTCTCCCCTGCCCCAACGTGGTGGAAGTTATTATGAAGTGGACCATGGACGTGTCTGTCTTCCCCACTAGCCCATGGGCTCCCTGAGGGCCAGGATTCGGGGTTGCTCACCACAAGGTCCCCTCTGATGCCGAGTCCAGTGTCGGGCATGTAGCAGGTGCTTGATGTGCTCAAAAAATATTCCTGGACTATGAGAATGCATCATCTCATTGAATCCTGAAACAATCTTGCGATGCAGTTGGGGTTCGTTGCATTTTATGCAACAAAGAAAGAGGAGGTGGGGTTAGCCAGCAAAGGAGAGTAGCTGGAGGAAGGGCTTGGAGATGTGGGGTGCGGTGGGAACCCCATTTGGAGCAAGGGCACTGTGGACAGCAGTGGGAGATTAGGTTGCAGAGAGAGGGTGAGGCCAGGTGGGTGTGGAGATTGAGTCCCGGGCTGCAGAGTTAGAGCTTGACACAAGTGGCGGTGGGGGAGGGGGGGGAGTAGAGACCTGAAGAACATCAACCATCTCACCTCTTCCTGTCCTCTGGGGAGGACGGAAGAGAACATTTTGTCACCCAGGTTTTGTAACAATGCTTATTGTTTCATGTCCCAATCTCTTATTTACTAAGCTTCGCATTCCTGGTACTTTTTTGCCTTTTTCATCCAGTAGATCTCTTTTCTTCGGGTGACATAGGGCTCACGTTGCATCTTGGTTTAGTGAACAAGTCAAAAGAGACAGATGTCTAGATGTTGACCCCTATCTTTCATGCTTGTCATCTGTGTGACCTTGAGCGGGTTGATTAGACCCACGGATGCCTGATACGTGTAAGCTCTCTACCCAGACACGTGCCCCTGGCATGCCCCGTCCTGCCTGACACCTGGTCTCTCCCCAGCCCCTTTGTCTCTGCCCATCTTAGGCTCTCTGCCCCTGCTGCGGCCCTGCCTGGAGGCCGGGGCTCCTCCCAAGGCCAGATTCCTGTCTGGACAAACCCTACCCGTGTCTCAAGGCCCAACTCAAATGCCACTTCCTTTTTTGAAGTCTGTGATGCCATATGGCGCCAGGCCAGTTATTTCAATTTTCTGGCCTCAGTTTCTTCATATGCCTACATGGAATTGCTGTGAGGGTCAAATGAGCTAACGTAAGTAAGGGACCGTGCACACAGTAGGTGTCCATCCCGTGTTTTCTTCCCAGGTGTCTTGAGAGGTTGGTTGGCCCACGTGCATGGAACCCTGCTCATGTCTGTGTTAACACGGACGGGTCTGTAATCGCTTCTTCTCTCAGAGGCTCCATTCCCAGGGACGTGCACTTCCTGCTCTCCTACCTTCCTTCCTCTTGCTATGTCCCACACGGATCTCCTCTATAAATCTTTCAGCGCCTGCTCCATAAGCAATGAGGCCGCAGGCCAGGGTCGCATCCACATCAAAGGGTTTCTCTGGGAGCGGGAGCTGGAGCGCTGGTCTTCGGAGGTGGCTAGCAGGCCTCTCCGCTTGTCTGTGCCTCTGGGGGCAAGGCCTGGGGCTACCTGTCTTTATCGGGGCTGGCGCGCTGGGCAAAGAGTAAGTGCCACTGAGCGGCTTCTCTAAACACTGATCTGCGAAGCGGGACTAGAGAAGAGGCCTGGCATGTACAGAGGGCCTTTGGGATAGGCCTTTATCAACTTTGGGTAGACTCTGGCGCATCTCTGTTCTGCATGGTTGGTATTGTCAAGGCCCATTTTACAGACTAGAAAGCTGAGGCCTGGAGAGATGAAGGGATTTTCTCTAGATCGCACAGCTCGTGAGTGGCACAGCCTCCAACACCTAAGTCCTTTCCATTATGTCCCTCTGTCTGCACACCCCTTGCCCGAGTAAACCAGAAGGCCAGTGAGCTCTATCCTCTTGGGAGGAAGAATTGGCCTCGTCCTATGGAAAGGTGCACAGAGACGCTGCGGGGCAGCACCTGTTCCAGCCTGCACAGCAAGGACAGACCAGCATTTCTGTGAAGGCTGAGGTTAAGGGTCAAGAGTGAGGAATCGTCTAGACACCCACTGCGGTGGCCCAGGATCGGGGGCGCCTCCAGGAGACTGGGGCACTACCCAGGCCATCCGTGTAATAATAATGTCTGTTCCCCTGACCCCTGCCCAAGCTGCTCCCACAAAGCTTGGGAGGGGCTGTTTACACCAAGGCTAGGAAAGGGTCTTGGAAGCGTGAGGCAGATTTGTGATTATTGGTTCTTATCAATGGGTCACTCACCTGAGTTTTCCAACTCCTCCACCCCCCAGCTTCTCCTTCACCTTCTCATCCCATAAAGTCCCAGGGCCACTGCAGGGTCCCCTTCTTTGTTTTCTTCCCACAGCCACGGTCTGAGGTTGGGCCCCATATAGTGAAGACCATGCACTCTGGAGCCAGACCCCGGCCGCCTGCAGCACTGCTTACTTGCTTTGTGACTTACTTGCTTTGTAACCACTCTATACCTCAGTTTCTTCATCTGCCAAATGGGGATAATAATTGTGACAGCTTCACAACCTCTCTGTTCTTCCCTCCTGTGTATACACTGTGCTCCAGCCACTCCACACTCTGCCATTTCCTGGTTTCTCTGCCTCTGATCTTGTTCAATCTGTGTTCTTCTCGGAACATTTTCCCACACTATCCTGCCCATCAGCATCCTTCTCATTCTCTTCCCGAAAGCTCGGTGCAAACGCTCCTGGAAAAAAATCTACCTCTATTCTAAACCTGGTCCTGTGAGCCCAATAACACCTGACAAGGCATTGTGTGCCTTCTCTTGATCTCTTTGAATTGGAATATGCCGTCACTATAGCAGGCACTCAGTACTCCTCTGTTAAATTAAACTAAGGTTCTCATACAACTCAATTTATGTCTTTATGTCTTCTAAGCAAATGCCTTATTTATTTATTTATTTATTTATTTATTTTAGACAGAGTCTCACTCTATTGCCTGGGCTAGAGTGCAGTGGCATCAGCCTAGCTCACTGCAACCTCAAACTCCTGGGCTCAGGAGATCCTCCTGCCTCAGCCTGCCTCAGCCTGGGAGTAGCTGGGACTACAGGCGTGAGCCACCATGCCCAGCTAATTTTTTCTATTTTTACTTGCCTGGCTAATTTTTGTTTCTATTTTTAGTAGAGACGGGTCTTTCTCTTGCTCAGGCTGGTCACGAACTCCTGACCTCAAGTGATACTCCTGCCTTGGCCTCCCAGAGTGCTAGGATTGTAGGCGTGAGCCACCACGCCTGGCTGCAAGTGCCCTTTAATAATGATTTCTAGCTCTAAGAAGGCAGTTATTATGTTAGCCCATTTTACAGATGGGAAAATTGAGTTTCAGAGACATTCTTTATCTTGCTCAAGGTCACATGGCTAAGAGGCCGGCCAAGACTCCTGACTCTGAATCCCACTTTCTTCCCACTTCTCAACTTCCCCCTGCCTCTCCCATTGTTTGGATGTACACAAGGCGAGCAGGTTGACTAAAAACATTTCCAAGTGGCAGCTCTTGCCCTAGATTTTGGTTGTAAGCCTGAGGTTTATGGGTCTCTCTTTCCTCATTCCTCGGCGCCCTCTCTCAGAGGCTGCTGAGTGAACTTCGGTGAAAAAATGCTGCCACAGAAGCAGGTGGAGGCCGGGGGTCCCAGACAGTGGGCTGTGCAGTTTAATGGTTTGGAGCCACGTGGACCTGGCTTTAATCCCTGCTCACCGTGCTTGTGTGCCCACCCGTGTGACGTGGGGATGATCCCACACACTGCCTCGGGATGTGGTAGGGATGAAATGGCACGTTTGTAAATCCTGCAGCACAGTGCTGGGCACGGCAGGGTGCATGGTAAACAGGAGCTAATAATAGATAACATTTATTGAGGATTTGTTTTGTACTAGGTACCCTATTAAGTTATTTCCATGTTTATCTCATTTATTCCTCCCTTGCAATAAAATTACTACCTCCTTTTTTTTTTTTTACAGATGAGGAAACTGAAGCTCAGCATGTTACACAGTTGCCAAATGTCGCATAATTTTTCAGCGGTGCCGCAGGGGTGAGCCTGTGTCTGTTTGCTCATGGAGGCGTCCCCAGCTTTGTGCACTGGGTACACTGCCCCACACTTGGCAGCGTCAACAGATGGAGACTGTTACTATTATTGTGGTGGCGCCAACCACATCAGGATGGCTGTTTGGATATGCTTCGCCTGCCGATGTGGGCTTGGACGTTTGAGTTTGCGAATGCGTCGCCAGGGGTGTGGTATGGACAGGGAGGGAGGCTGGCACTGGACTGTAGCCACTGCAAGACCATGGAGCAGGGGAAGAGAAGAAGCCACGTTTTGTCCCTCAGCACCTGGGCTGGAGGCAGAGCCCTGGGCAACTGGTGCCCGCAGTGCCCCGCCTTGTGACGACCTGATAAATGGGATCTGACAGAGAGTCCTCGTTCCCTCCCATCACAGAGAATCCAATCCCCAGCCAGCTGGGGACTGAGTCCAGGTGAGCTGCAGGCCTCTGGCAACAACAGACACTTTGTGCAAACAATGCCTCCTCCCTGGGGACCCTACTTCCCTGGGCAGTCCTCTGAAATAAATGACACATGGAGCACAAGCCAGTGGGACCTGCAGAGGCTGTCTGCCCAGGGCAGCCCTAACTGCGGCATCCGTAGCCAGCCTGCTCCAATGCCATGCTCACATCACAGGTCCCCATCCACTCTGTCGCCTCCACTGAGCTCAGCAGAGCCGAGGGAAATACTGGAGGTGCAGACTGCTTGGTGGACCGGACAGAACACTGAAGAGATGAAAGGCTATTCTAGCTTTGGGTCTATATCCTCAACCTCTCCACTACGACACAATTGCAGACTTCTTCCAAGGATTTATAGATGGTGAGGGCTGGGGGAGCCTCAGAGATTGTCCATTCTAACATAGTGACCAGCAGGCGAGAGGCACCTTCATGAGAATTGGAAATAGTGTCCTGTCTGGGTGGACACAGTTCTGTGGGCTTGGCCAGCAGACGTGGCTTTTGTGAAAATGTGAAGAAGGCGCCCGTCTCGGGGGATGCAGCCCTGTGCCAGGGTGCACCACTTGGCAAATACAAAGTGGGTGGGACTTCAGCCCCCGCTGGTCCCCTCAGCCAGGCAACCAGGCACCCTTGCAGTGTGTGACCTGCACAAGTCCACGCAGTCATCCTGTAAAACCTCAGCCCAGAGAGGAGTCCAAATCCTCCATGTGATCTACAAGTGATGTGACTGCTGCCAAGTGTCAGCCACCACCAGTCTCCCCTCCTACCCACCTGCTAGCCACATTGGATCCCTTTTGGAGCTTCTTGCCGCCTTGGGCCCCTTTGCACCAGCAGCTCTCTCCCCCTGGAACATTCTTTCTGTTCTGACTGGGCAAACTGACACTCAGCCTACTGGTGTCAGTGCAAATGTCGCTTCCTCAGGGTAGCCTTCTCTGACCTCTCAGACTGGGGCAGGAGCCCATCATACACTCTCATGACAAGTAGCATTCTTCTCTGCAGTTGTCATTAATTACTGTGCGTCTACACTCCCATAACGGAGGCTCCATGAGGGCTGGGACTGTTTTGTTCCCTACTGTGTGTAGCATCTGGAGCAGTGCCTGGCACATGGTAGACACTCAATTAATAAGCTAGGTGCAGTGGTGCGTGCCTGTAGCCCCAGCTACTCAAGAGGCTGAGGCAGGAAGATCGCTTGAGCCCAGGAGCCTGAGGCTGCAGTGAGCTAGGCTGACGCCTGTACATAGCCATTGCACTCCAGCCTGGGCAACACAGTGAGACCTCCTCTCATAAACAAACAAATAAATAATAGTTGTCTGATTAAAAAGCCTTTCTCTGATTTCCTTCCTGGTCCTGTAGGAAGACTGGGACAGGCTTTGGGAACAGGACTTTTGAAAGGGCAATTTTACCCGTGGTGAAAACCGTCATCTGGGTATCCTGCGTCTGATGCAGCTCTTCTAGCCATTCCTCCCTGCCCCAAGGGGCCTGCAGATTGAGATTTTAAGCACAGGCTTGCAAAATCTCCAATTTTCCCCGCTATCTCTTGCCCTTTGCTCGCTCAACAGTGTCCTGGGAAAGAAGTTTCTGGCTGCCTATGCACTGGGCTCAGGAAAGCACAGCATCAGCACTGCCTCAACTTTTATTTTTAACCAGCAACTGATCTTGCTTCCAGCAGATTTATTTTCAGCGTAGGGCCTGTGGGCCAGTGCTAATTTGCATGCCTGACTCTGCCCTCCGGGAGCTGAACGTCTTAAGTGATGTCCTGAAACACAGGGATTTGTCTCCCTGACCCTTTCCCATCTCCCAAGGCGAAGGATGGACTGCCTCTGGCAAATTCGGGGGATCAGGCCTGGAATTCTGACTCGCCTGTGACCTTCCTTGCAATACCTTCCCTGTGACTGAGGCTTGGCTGAGGAGCTACATCCAGCCCTTACCCCTCCTCCTAAATTCCTCATAGATCCAGCTTGCACTATTTTTTGCTTGTGCTTTATTCTTCCAACTAACATTTATTGAGCACTTATTTTGTAACATCATGCTAGAAGCTGGGAACAAGGTTGGGATGGGAAATGGGATTCCAAGATGAGTTAATTTTTGCCCTGTCTCAAAGTCACAATCCAGAGGGGGGAAAACGATTTCGAGACAAGTATGTATAATCAATGTGCTAAGTGCTGAGTAGAAGTTTCGCACAAAGGTTTGCAGGGAGAGGGGAGCTAGTTAATCCCTTCAGAGACTTGGCAGGGAAGGCTTCATGGAGACCATGTCGCTTGCACTCTGTCTCTGCAAGTCAAGACCTCGTAGCGGCAGGGACATTCCAGGCAGAGGGAACAGCACGTGTAAAGGTATGGCAGCCAGAAGGTAGAGCATGAACTTGAGAAAGAGCTTGTTCAATGTGGCTGGAATGCAGAGTTTGTGAGAACAAGTGGTGAAACATGAGTTGGGGAAAAGAAGACATCTCTGCTAGTCTGAGAAGCTTATGGTCACCTCTGATTCTTTATGCACTGTCTACCTCTCTAAACAGACTGCAAGGGCCTTGAGGGGAGGGACCGTGTTGCTGCTGCTGACTTGTCACTGCCTCACAGCTCCAGACCCAGGGTCATATGTGCAGTAGCCAAAGGAAGAGCCCAGGCCAGGCTGGGCTAGCAGGCAGGTCCACCCAGAGCCAGAACAGATCCTCCCACGTGAAGTCTGAAAGGAAGCATCTTGCAGCTCCTCTAATTACAGGGTAAGTGAGCGGGCCTCCCTCATGGTTAATTTGCTATGTGCCTTTATTGCCAGCAGAAGACAGATGACTCACGGAAGGTATTCCATACAGGCCTGCCAGTAATTGTCTTCATGACTTCATGAGCCTTTTATGGGTCCCGCTGGGAAAGGTGTTTTATTTTTCTTCTTTTTATTCTCCATTTTCAGTCGGTAAATAACCAACTTTCTGAAAGCAGGAGGAGTGTCAAGCTCAGGATCTACGTGAAGCAGTCCTCAGATAGGCTGGGGTCAAAGCAGAGGACAGGGAACGAGGGCAAGGTGAGTCACCCAGGAGTACGTGAAGTGGGTAATCCCCAACAGTGATTAATATACACATCATCAAAATTTAAAAATGAATAAATGTTCCTTTTCAGCAGATTTACTTTCTCAATGATGCTTGGCTTAGATTAATGATAATGTGAGTTTATGTTTCCAAAGTACACACAGACTGTTCTGCTTGGAGGGTTGTGGGAAGGAGGGGAGAGTGGGTAGTTGGGGAGGAGATTTGTGATGGCCCAAAAGAATATTATGTAGGAGGATAGTCACAAGTACATTATGTTTAATTAACATCTAGTCCCCATACGCGCAAGAGGTGCAACAGTCAGATACTTGTTTAAATAGAATAGGAGGTACTGCATTTCCGTGGTGCTCTGGAGCTAGCTCATACTGCCTTGCAAAAACCAATTGTTTAGTGTTCAGGAATTCTGTAAGCTATTTCATGTCGTGCTGGTAGCCTCAAATCTGCCATAGTGGAGTTATTTACCACGGTAATGGGCAAACCCTACAAAGCAAAGCCCTACCCTCACTCTCGGTGGTTGGCAGGCATTTATCAGCACACATTGTTGTAGCCATCCATACCATGAAAGCATCCCAAGCAGGTGTGAAGGACCACCACCTGGCAGGATGAAAATTGTAAGAGATGATGTTTATTGATCACTTACTATGTGGCAGGTACTGTTCTAAGCACTTTGCATGTAGTTACTCATTAATGCTCTCAACTCTATGGGGTGGATGCTATTCTAGAGCCTGGAGCCACACCCAGAAGGCTGAGACTTAGAGTCAGAGTCAGAGAGGATTATTAGATCATATTCCCAGTTCCTTGTTTTACAGATGAGAAAACTGAGAGCCAGAGAAAGGAAATGGTTTGGCCAAGGTCAGTGGCCTGGAATAAGTCTCCTGTCTTCCCAGCCAGGGTCTGTTTCTTATTCTTATTCTTCCGGCTTGCTGTCCTGGAGCCCTGTCTAGACCCAGGCAAGAGCTGAACCCAAAGGCCTGGAGCTGACCAAGAGAGGCAGCCCCCAGGCCAGAGTCCACGGAATGAGTCCAGTGGGCTCTGTTTGTATTTGTTCCTGTTGCCTCTGTCTGCATCATTGGGGTTTGACAGCTCCCTGATGCCCAAGCTCCATCCAGAGCTGCCTTTCCTTCCACTCCGCCATTGTCTGAGGATCCCAGTGGAAGCAATTCAGACTTCAATCTCTCAGCAACAACCATCTGGAATAGCAAGAAAAACTAAATAAAAATAAAAAGCCAAACCAGAGCTCTGCCTATTAGCCCAGAGTCCTTAGCTAAGGGAGGAAGGGGAGGACATAGGTGGGCTGAAACTCTCCCAGCCAAATGATTAGCCTGGGGAATTCACTGCTAACTGCACTGGGGTTCAAGGTGAGCTCAATGTGGACCAGGTTAGGCAAACAACTCTCCCTGGGAGTTGAGGCTCTGCAGCTTGCTTCAGTGATTGCTTTTGGTGTGAAAAAGGTGGCCCGAGTCAAGAAAAAGAGACTCAAGATGAAAATCCCTTCAATTCTTAGATATATAGGTATATTCTAATGTAGACTGCATTCTAATATGGTAAACATTCCAATGTAGACTATAGGATCAGGTAGTCCCAGGGCTGTGAAGACCTTCCAGAATTCTTTCCCTGCCTCCGGGCATCAGTGGGTGTTGCTGGCAGGCAGGGTGCTACAGGGGAGAGACAGGGGTTGTAGTGTCAGGGTGTCCGGGCCACCTTGCACAGATGAAGCCACTGATTGGAAGCTCAGTTTCCTAATCAGTTAAAGTAGGGGCTTCAGACTACATGGTCCCTTCCAGCTCTAACATTCTAGATCCTAAACAAAAGGGAATATTTCAAAGACGGAATTACAAACACATACACATACACAAATTGACAAATAGGGAAAGCTTTCAAAAACCTCATTCAAATTATTGCTGGATTTGTCTATTAGTGAGATCTGTTTCTTTGCATGTGCTAATTGGTCTTGGCATTAATTAATCTGATTTCATTATATTCTCTTTAATTTGTCAAGATATCATTTTGTTGTTGGGTGACGGAACACTTTGGAGGATTGTTAGAATTGGAATATATTTTCCCCCCTTTTAAAGTTCCTGGAGAAAAGTCGTTATCAATTAAGTTAATTTGCATACACATTAGGTTAATCGTTTTAGTTTAGCCAAATTTGTGGAAATTTACATAGCAAATTGACCCTCCACATTTCACTTAAACATATGTAGCACACCGAGTAGTGTATTTTGAGTTGCTAATGAAACTGAGGTTATTTTACACGCTTCTTTTAGTAAAAGAGGTCTAATTAGACCAAGTAATTTTTTATTTCATCCGTAATTGCAAAACAAATAAGCTTCTTGGCATTTTTTTTTCTAGTGGCGGCATCACATGGACAGGGACATTAATAGGGAAGTCATGTTTTCCTAATTAAGCCCGGTTTGATTTCTGCTCACTGTTCCGGCGTCAGCCCTCTCCAGCTTTCTCCTAGGTACTCTTCTGCCTGAGTTGCTAAGCCTCCTGGTATACCTATTAATAGAAGACTCCCCCACATGGAGCCAACTGAATTAAAAAATGTAACTAGGAAGGCAGGGTGGGAATTTTGACAGATTTGTTTTTAATTTTTTTTTTTTTTTTATGCCAGAGAAGAGAAAGTTGAATTCAAAAGGGGGGTCTTGCTTCTCTCCATCAGGGGAAGAAAAGAGAGAAAAATAGCTTTTGTTCTCCCCCAGAAAAGAAGTTGGCATAACACATTGGTGGTGTTTCAAAAGTGACTCCAGGGGCTATCTTATTCAGTGTTGGAAAATTGGCTGTCGTCTCCTCCTCCAGGACTGTGGAGCAGCAGAGAGAGAGAACTTACAGTAATGTGGGATAGTGGCACAAAATGGGGTCTGGGATCTGAGCCTTCGCTGAGGGGTCATGGACAGGAACTTCTGGCTTCTGTCCTGGAGGAAGCGGGAGTCGCAGGTGAGGGGTGTTTCCTCCCAGCCTCATAAAGCTCCCGGATACCATCTTGCTGCCACTAAGACAGCCTGACATCTTACCAGAAGGGGTCCGGATGGGGCACACTGGGCTGGTGCTGGGCACTCGCACACCAGGGGAAGTGAGTTTGCCAGAGCCTCTGCAGACGAGAAGAGGTTATAATATATGCAAGGAGGAAAGAGAGCGCTGTCAGTCTTGGGATGAAGAACAGGAACAGCAAACAGCATTGAGGCCCTGAAATGTGGTACGGTAAAGAGGTGGCATGAGTGTGTGCACGTGAGGCATCTGACGATGACATGACTGAACCTCCAGACGTCAGTGAAAGGAGCATGCGTTGAATAACCGTAAGTCTGCTAATATCGGTTTTGTAGCAGGTTTGGGGCCTGGAACCTCATCGAGGTGGAACCCCCAGCCTGCGCGTGGCAGGCCCAGCTACAGCCCAGAGGCCCATGGCCACGGGGCAATGTGGACTGGTAGAGACAGTGCCCAGGGAGTCAGTAGAATGGGGTTTCTCAACTTTGTTTCAGCATCAGACACACACAGACTAGACACATACAAGACAGTTTCATGGCACGCCCAAGGTATGCACAATCCCTAGGGTGGTCTCTTAACACCTTTGTTTATCATTCAAGAATATGCTTAGGCCATCAACTAGAAAATGAATAAACAAAATGTGACCTATCCATACAACGGGGTATTATTTGGTCTCAAAAAGGAATGAAGCACGGACACATGCTACAACACGGACAAAACTGGGAAACATGCTAAGTGAAAGAAGCCAAGAACCAGAAGGCCACATGCTGTATGACCCCGTTCGTATGAACGCCCAGAATAGGGACATTTATAGGACAGAAAGTAGATTAGTGGTTTAGTGGTTACTTGGGTCTGGGGTAGCAGTGATACTAAAAAAGAGCACACGTAGGAGTGCAATGATTAAGAATGAGAGGGAGAGTGCCTAGCTTATGTAATCAGGGTTTAGTATTTGTGAAATGAATGACTGGTCAATGAATAAATGATCAAATGTTATTCTATGGCAAAATTTGAATTTACTCTGCTATAACCCAACAAGTTATTTGCAAACTTTCTCTGGAACGCATGACTTCTGAAATAGCTCTCTGTCCATTGAGACACCTGTGGGCTAAGACCTGCGCCTCTAGAAACATCTGCACTATAGGAAATTCCTGTTGCAGGGCTCACCTCCTGGACTGAACCCTGGGATATCAGTGCAGGCTCAAGACAGGTCTGAGCTTTCCCTACTCTCTTAGATGTCTGAGAACCCAACGGACCCCATGAGATTTCCTTGTCCTGGCCACACATACGCTTGGGCTCTTCCTCCTTTTTCACCGGCCCTTGCAGCTAAGGTCCCAGCATTCCTTGTGTTTGAGCGGATGTCTGGCAGCTTCTCTCTCAGTTTCCTTGAAGCCGAGCCAGAGAGGGCAGACACTCAACTTGAGCACAGCCGCGATGGTTGAATGCTTGAGCTGGCAAGGTCGAGGCACTAAATCTCATCAGAAGCCCAGGCACATCAAGGAAGGAGACACCAGCGAGTGCAGGGTCCTGGGGCAGGTGGGAGTCCTTCGTAGCTGAGTGCAGGGATACCTATTCAGTTGGGGCTCAGGCAACACAGTCAAGCTTCTTTTGAGTGCCTTCCCACCTTCCCTTTCAGCCCCCTTCACCCACCGTGTGGTCCTGTTACCTTTTCCTCCCGGTGCCCTAGGCTGCCCTGGTGCTACAGCATCTTTGGACCCACACCATTGGCTGCGATGTAATTATCGTGCCTGTTTCCTGTGACTGACTGCATTGCTGGAGGGAAAGGGCCACACTTATTCATCTTTATATCTACCTAGTGCCAAACAGACTGCCTTGCACATAATATTAATATGTGTTGAAAGTGAGCCATTTCTGAGCAAAAGGGACTGGCCAGCATCTTAGAGATCACACTCCGTGCGTGCCCCCTTCTCTGTGTGAATGCAGAACTGGACTTAGGTGGCAGAAACCTTGTGTGAAGAACAAATTCTAGATCCAGGCAGAAAATGTGCACATGTGAACTGGTTCTATAACACAGCAGGGAGTGGGGAAGATGTGGGCGACTGGAGAACTTGTGCTCCACCTGAGACATTCAGATACACACCTTTCAAAAACATTACTGGCCAGAAAAATGTCTTGGGTCTCTTGTTCATGACCCTTGATACAAGGTCAAACCTTAACTCTCTAATTCCAGGGGAAAGATGGTGTTGCTTGGAATTTTTCCAGCAACTGGAAGGTCAGAGGCATAAGATGGACTAGGAGTCAGAAGATGAGGATGTTAGCCTCAACTCTGTCTTTATTAGCTATGTACCATCGGGGCAAGACTTTTCAGATCTTTGTGCCTCAGTGTTCACGTATAGGAAATGGGTGTAGGAGTGACAAAATAATGTAGGTGAATGCATTTTGTAAAATGTAAAAATTACTACAGGAAGGCAAAGTACTAGGATCCTTGGTAGGACCTTGTAGGGTTTCTCCTTTTAGGGACTGCCAGTCTCCCGAGTTTGTCATCAGTTGAGGGCCAGTGTTGGGCGTGCCACTTCCCACTCCCATGGGCCCCACCACTTGTCCCCTTGCTGATCCAAGAGCAAAGTAGAAAATGGCATTTCTGAATGAGGTTGACAGTTCACCAGGCACGAAAACCCACCCAGTTGTGACTCAGAGTTTTGGAGGCACAGATAGAATTAAGGAAATGTTAATGTATTCACATCGCTTTGCCTCCTGCCTACACAGGCATAAGCAGTAAGGAGGGAGGGTAGGGTGGGAGAGGGGGTAGGGAGATGGGGAGTTGTGCTGCTGGGCTCTGGGGGTGGGGGCTGGGTGGGGACTGCAGGGTCCCAAGGCTGCCTGGCTGCTGCAGCTGGGCCTGAGATCCCCAGGGGACAGGGAGGGATGTGCTGGCATCTGGTCTCTGCCGAGCGAGTCTGCCACCCGGAATGCAGTATCAGCTCAGGCACAGGGCTAGAGCAAGTGGGGCCCTGGGGGGCATGTGTGTGCCCACGCAGGGGATGGAGGAGCAGGGGGACGCAAGCTGGGTAACCCAGAGCTGTCTGCTTTAGCCTTGGTGATGTGGCTTGTCAATGGCAAACAAGCGTTTAGAATCAATGTCTTTTCCAAACGAGGCCCTGAATGCTGTATGCTTAATACGATCTATCTGTCTATCTGTGCGTTTATGCAGGGAGCTGGCTCCCCAGGGCACAGCAACCAGTATGCTACCTCAGCATGGAATAACCCCCCGGGAGACTGCCTCCTTTTCTCCCCTCCTGCGGGGGGCTCCAGGACTGGGCCCTGAGGGGTTGGGATGAGTGGCTGCCAGTTTGATGGGTGTATGTGGATGTACCTTGTTCACTGGTTCTGTTATTTCACTTCTCATTGCCGAATGCAAGTGTCTCTTGTAGCATTTGCATGCACTGACTCGATGCCATTGTGGGCACCAGAAAGGTAAAAGATATATAGTCCCGCCCCTCATGCTCACAGGCTACCTGTAATCTAGTCCTTTCCTCCACCACCTAGTACCTGGCTGTGGGAGGTGCCTAATAAATGTTATTGACAGGAAAAGATGCTCTTCATAATATCCAGCTGAGACTCAGGGACGGTCTCTGTTCAATTCAATTATGGGGCCACTAGGGGGCTCCCTGGGCACCGCTGGGACTAGAAGGTAACTGGACCTTCTGGGTTCAAGAATGAGGGTGCTCTAGAATTGGTGCAGGGGTAGCTTCTTTATGGGGTGGTGGGGAGGTGCTTGGGGAAATGACACGGTGTGTTCTCCCTGGGAAGATTCTTCATTTTCCTTCCATCTGACACCCTCGGCATCATCTACCTGAGCACCCACAGGAGGGCACCCCATATAGGGTCAGTGGCCCCAAGAAAAGAAAGACCCTGTGAGGCCACTGGAGCTCTCGGGGAGGAGGCCCAGCCGGGAGCACTGGGCACTGGCTTTGGGAATCCCACGTGGGGCCACTCCCTGCCTGGAGAGGCTGAGAAATCTTTGGAGCGCTCCTTGCCAGGAAAAGCAAAGGTTCTCTCTTGCCCTCTTCGATCCTTCTTCCGTCTTAAATGTTTTAAATGCCAGTCTTCATGGTTTGATGGGGAATTTTACACTAATGCAGAGTATTATCTAGTTAATTTGACTAGAATTGACTGTGATTTTACACAGTGAGGCTGTTGCCTCCTGAGCTAACGGTTCCGTGACCGTGGTCTGGGCAGCCTGCCCTCGTGGGACCTGGCGAGCTTCGGGCTGGCTGCAGAGGGGCTTTCTGGGAGCCCCCCGAGCAGCTGGAGAATGGGAGAGGGACCCAGTAAAGCCTGGGATTTGTTCATTCATTCCTTCAGTCATTCACTCACTAACTCATTTCCTTCTTTACTCAATAACAGACTTGTTCATTAATTCTTAGGTTCATTTATTTCATTCCTTCATTTGATAAACTTTTATTGTGGGCCTGGGAGGTAGCAGATCCAGTGTTAGGTCCTGGGGGTACAGAGATGCACAAGCCCCAGTCCCTGCCCTTTAGGTGCTCACATGCCAAGGAAAAAGGTTGCAAATGGCTGAGAATACCAGAGTATGCCAAAAATTAAGTCAAAGCACTGGGGGAACCCAGAGGAGAGCCTGGCTGCTTGGGAGGCTACGGCAGACTCCACGGAGAGGTGAAGCTTAACTGACCCTTGAAGGACCTCCCCCAGGCACATGTGTCAGGATGCTGATGTGGCAATGGGATCAACAGCTGAGTGCAAAGAATGGTAAGAGAACCACATCCTAAAGGCAGACATCAACCACACAGGCTCACTGAGAGGCAGATGTGGCCCTGTCACCACTGCTTCACCACACCCTAGTGCCCAGTGTCCCAGTCCGTGGAAGAGGAGAGGGGGCAAACCGTGGGTTTAGTGGGGCCCATTGAGACATTCTCTCTCCCTTCCCAAAGCAGGTTATGGGGGAGTAAGGGAATTGCTGATGGAGACTGGGGGTGCCTGTAAGAGGAGAGACCCACACCTCACTCCCAGGGCAAGGGAAACACTCCAGTGCTTGGACTAGAGGTGAGGATGAGGAGGGGCTTCTTGGAAGAGCTTGGCTTGTGTCCTCTGCTTGCTTCTTTCCTGGAGATTTCTCAAGTTGGGGTGGGGTGATAGGAAGTAAGGAGTGGAGAGGCGTGTTGGAAGTGCTTGGCCCGTGGCCAGAAAAAGTGTAGAGTAGGGAGTCTGGGAAGAGGATGGGATAGTCTTCCTTCATCCTAATTCTCTCCTCCTCTCAGAGGGGACCCAAGAAGATCATGGATCTGAAAGAGCAAGGACTAGAAGGGGGGAACTTGCTGCGGCCGCTAACCAAAGGGAAGGCCTCAGGTAGGGACTTGGGGGTGGACCCAGGCGGGGAGCCAGGAAGCCACTGCTGTCCTCCCTGACATCATCCTTGGCCCCAAGTGGAGCAGGTGAAGCTGAACACCTACGCAAGACAACGTGTATCTCCCGCACTGAAATCACCATGTGGGCAGAGCTGCCAGCAGGAGATGGAACCAGGCTGGGCTGATTGAGACCTCCCCGTGGGATCCGGCCACCAGTTACACATAGTGACTCTCACCAGTGGATCCAGACACAGGAAAGTGATGAGAAAGGTGGGGTATCTATGAGGCTGTTGAGAGATTCCAGAAAACATGATGGGAGGTGTGGCTAGGAAAAAAATACTGTATTTATGTTCCACTGAGTATAAACTGTACAGTAAACCAATTAGACAAAGAAAAGGGGGAAAGACATTACAGGCAGACGTTAAGCACATGAACAGAGTCACAGTGGGGTGTGAGCACAAGGCAGAGAAGCGTGAGTGATCTGAGGAGCCTTGTGGGCGAGTGCATGGGGCAGGAGAGGAGGGAGGGGGCTATCACATGCTCTCAGAAAGAACTTGGAAATGACTGCCCATCACACCCTTATCTGAGCAAGGGAGAACTTCACCAGGGCCCTGCACTTTAGAAGGCCCACTTAGCCCCACCCTCTCCACTAACAAATTTATTAAGGAGCACACGGGTGCCCTGCTCTTGGGTTACAGTGCTCACCACTGGCTCGGAGTGATCTGTAACCTTAAACACCCACTCTCAAGACTAACACTGCTCAGGCCCCGAGGAAATGGTTCTCTATGTCTCTTGCCCTCTGTTCTTGAAACAAAAGGTGGCTGAGTCACAATGCCATGTAGTTTGTGGATGGTGCTGTGGCCCACGTAAGGGAGACAGTGCCTTGGAGTGGATAGTAGGGGACCAGGGATTTGTACATTGGAAGTGCTTAGATATAAGACCAATTAATTAACTTGTCAAATCCTTCCTCTCAGATAGCACGGGTGCAATAGATTCTTCCATAATGAAGTATCCATAGTGCTGAGTATCTATTTTCTTGTTTTCCTTGTGTTTAAATTCGTAGTTATGGAGGTATTCACTAATTAGCATGGTATTTGCAATAGTTGCACATAAAAACTGAGAAACATTTTGCAATATTGCACAATGCTTATTTTTCTTAAATTTCTATATATATAAGTTTAGATATAACATGCATAAAATGTGACACAGATTCTCTACATGACTTCGTGAATCCAGAAATTGTTATAAAAAACAGTGATGAAAATAAACTATTTTATACTATTTTCTGAAATGATAATTCATCATATGTGTCCATATCACAGTGCTTCAAAATAAATAAAATTCCGTGGTCATTTCTGAATACATAGAACTGGGACTTTAAAAGTTTTATTGTCATCTTCAATTTCTACTGCCTCAGCAGAGAAGTTTTTCCAAATTGAAATTAATGAAAAAACTATCAAAGAACTACAATGACTCAAGAAATGTTGTCTAAGTTGGCATTGATCTCAACAGAACACAAATTATGTAAACATCTTGATTATAACAACATAATTAGGGATTCTGTTTAAATAAAGGCACAAAAATAATTTTGGAGTAAATATACAATAGATTTTGAATTATTTTATCTTTGTTTTATTACTCATCCAAACATTGTCAGCACCCAAACATGTGCAATAATAATTAAATTCAACTATCTTTGATACTTGCCAACTTTCAGTCATAACAAAAGAAACCCAAGGCTCTACACTTCCATTTTGACTTCGTTATCATGAAGGTGTATTTGTCAAGGTAGGAGGATGTCCCTTAGTCCATCTGGACTGCTATAACAAAATACCATAAATTGGGTAACTTACAAACAACAGAAATTTATTTCTCACTGTTCTGGAGGCTGGGAAGTCCAAGTGCCAGCAGATTCAGTATCTGGTGAGAGTCTGCTTTCTGGTTCACAAAAGGCACCTTCTCCTGGTGTCCTTACAGGGTGGAAGGGGCAAGGGAGATTTCTGGGGCCACATTTATAAGGCCACTATTTCCACTTATGAGGCTTCACTCCCATGACCTAAACATATCCCAAAAGGTCCTACTTCCTCATATTACCACTTTGGGGGCTAGGCTTTCAATGTATGAATTAGGGGGGTGAGACACACACATTCGATCCATAGCAAAGAATAAGTGTATTTCATCAGACACTTTGTTATCTTAATCTGTACCTTTTAAATATATAGACCTATGGTTTGTGGGCCTCTATTCGTATCCTTGCCCTGGGCCCTGCCGATGTTAGGAGAGGACTGCGAATCCTCTGTGACAATCTTTGTTGGCTTCTCCCAACTTCAGCCTTCACGCTTACATTGTCACCCTTGAAGGCACAGAGAGAGGTTTGGCAAGTGGTTTAAGCCCTCAACAGGCAAAGCACTGGGACTTAGAGATTTTCTTGTCCTATTCCCTTGTTTTATAGGGGAAGAAATTGGGTTACAGAGAGGCAAAGTGTCTTGCTCTGGTCACAGTTGGAGGCCCTGGAGTAGGTACTGTTGGCAGAGGGAGTGGGCAGGGGGAGGGGCGGAGAGGAGCTGCCATGCAGGCACCGGCACCTCAGCAGCCTCCGAAAGGCATCAATGCTACCTTCTAGTTAATGGAGCTCAGCAGAGCCGATGCAGGGGGAGGGAGCGAGGTGGCCCTTTGTGTGCCCACCACCATCGTGTGATCTGGGATACTGGCCAGCCCTTCCACTAACTTACTCTCACTAAGCCTCGGTTTCCCCCATTGTAGAACAACGAGCAGCACGGACAGGATGATCTCTAGAACGCCTGCCAGCCTCCACGTTCCTGTGTCACAGTGATTCCCCAGAGGCCGCAGGTTTGTGGAACCCCGAGGACTGGTTTGGCCTCAATCCACGTTTCTCCTTCATTTCTAAAACCATACGCACTTGCTGGAACACTGACTCCATCTGGTCTTGAATCACTTCTTCCTGCTTTCAATCCCTGCTGGAAAGTGCTGCATTCTGCCCGAGGCACCTTAGGGAGCTGCTCTCACAAACTCCCTGGTTTTTCTCCCCTGAGGCTTAGCAAGTCAAGCATTGCCAGAAGCTCCCTTCCTTCTGCCCCAGCAGGGAGGAGCAGCCACCGTCTGGGCAAGCAGGCTTCTGCCTTGTCCCCTGGGGGAGGCTGGCAAGGTGGAATCACCAGCCTCCCTCCCACGGCACCTGGGGGCTCCCTGTGCCCTCCTTGGCAGGCTTCCCCCTCTCTAGGAAGTCCAGCCCTTGGAAGGTTTGCTCCCTCTTTGCAATTGCCCCTCCTGTTTGCCTATCTCATCCCAATGTCTTACCCAATGCTGTCCTCATTTTTTTTCTTTCACTCACTCTTTCATTTAGGCAGGAGGCAGTAGAGTACAGTGGTTAAGAACATGCTTGAACTTGAATCCAGCTTTTCTGTTTATGGTCCGTGCAACTTTCTCCCAGATGACTTCTTTAATCTGTCGATTGGGCATCATGATTCTTACTTAATGGGGTCATTGGGAAGTACAGCACCTAGTACACAGTGATTAATAGCGTGTCTTAGTCTTTGATCTAATGAACATTTCTGAAGTACTTTGCATCAGGGTCTTCATTAATTTCTCCAGGTTTCTTCCAGATTTTATTAATAGCCTTCCACCTTTTTCTTCATATCTAGATAAAATAATTGGAGCCTCCATCCCACACATCTCTGGGGTGTCACTTTGCCCAGTAGTTTGGAGGATTCTCTGGGTGTCCCTGTGTTCTGCTGATTACTTGCGGTTCTGAATTCCTGTCTGTGTCTCAGTTCTGGAGTCCTCTATTGATGTCCTGGTTTCTGTTCTCATTTGCTGCCTGTCCAGATTTGCCCAGTACTTGATCAAAGACCTTCTCTCTTCCCAAGATGACACCGGTGCAAGTTGTGTTATGAGTGACAATTTTTTAGAAAACATAGGGGAATTATATGTCCAAGAAGACAAAAAGATTAAAATTGAGTATTATATGTCATTGTTTATAAAGGCACAGAGATTGCTGCATAAAAAGAGGGGAAGTTGGGCAATGAGGCATTCCAAGAATAGGGAACACAGTGTGCAAAGATCCTCTGTAGCCCACTGTGACATTTCACCAGACCCTTGGCCTGGTCTTCCTCCTGGGTACTCAGCTCTCCCCTTGGTGTTAGCTGTGGCATGGGGCTGAGGTCTGGCCATTAGAATGCGAGTGGAAAGGCTGGGTGCTACTCCCAGGCCTGGCCCACGGAAATCTTCATGCATGCTCCTTCTTGCAGAAGGTCAACACTGGACTGGGGACCTTGGGCTGACTAGGATGGTGGACCCCTCCTGAGAGGTCTTGGAGGATATTTGTTGAAGATGGCGGAGCTGCTGTTAGCCTGTCTCCAAAAGAAATGAAGAGGACAGCTGCTCTTCCCAACCAGAAAGCATTCATTTTGTTCTGTTACATGAGTGAGGAATGAAGTTCTTGGGTTTGAGCCATAATCCATCTGGGGGTCTTTTTGTTTTTGCAGGTAACATTACTTTAACTAATATACACCCAAACGTTTTTCTTCTTTAAGCTCATCATGCTTGCAATTCCTCGTGTAATATCAACCTTCCTTGGTAGACTATAAGCTACACAAGGACAGGGACCTTGTGTTTCTATCACTGTATCCCCGTGCCTGGTGCGCGGCGGGTGCTCCGTAAACATTTCTAGGGGAATGAAATAGAATAGATGCTTCAGGGAACACTGCACAGCGCCATCTGGTGAGCGTGGGGAGCAGTGTTGCCCTGTTTGAAAGCTTCATTGTTCTTTGCGGAGTACTTCTGCTCCCTGCCCTGGTCCTAAACTTGCCTGATTCTGACTTTGGAATTTAGCATATGTCATTAGTCCAGGCTGCGTCCGTGACTAGAGCCCAAAGCTCTGCCTTGGCCTCCAGTTTGCCAGGATGCTGGGCAGTGCACGACCTGTTGCCTCCCGCTCTCTGAGCTCCGCCCATTCCGGATCACTGTCTTACAACCAATGGCACTTGTGAAATGCCAGAATTTGAATGCTGACTCCATTTATGTATTAGTTGTATAACCTTTGGGAATTTAGGCAACCTCTTTGTGTCTGAGTGTCCTTATCCAAATAACCAGGATAATAATAGGATCTCTATCATAGGATTATTGTGAGGATGTGATGAGACAATGCATGTAAAACATTTAGAGTGGTGCTTGGCACATAGCAAGTGCTCAATAAATGCTATTATTGTTAGAATTATTATTGCACTTTCTGGTTTATAAAGCACTATCATGAATTTCAATGAATATCCCTCCTATAACCCTTGGGAAAATTCATTATAAGTAGAATGACCACTCAGCACATTCAGATGCAAATATTATTATCGATAAGTTCCAGGCATCATGCCAGTCTTTCACATGCTTAAACAGAAGGAGAAACTGAGGCCCAGAAAAGTGATGAGAGCTACTAGTGAATGGTAGAATGGGACTCACACCCAGGTCCTGAGTACTAAGTCCCAGCTGGAGTTTGTTAGAGCAGGCTAACTTCCATGCCTGCTTGATATTCTCCTGCCCGCACTGGCAGTGCCAAAGGTATTGCAGAAAAGGATCTTTATGTCCTAGGAACAGAGTCCTCAATGCACCCATGCACACACTGAAATGCACACAGATGTACTCACTCATGAATGCACACACAAGCACAACAGCATCTCTGACCCATCTGAGTTCAGTAGACAGGTGGTCTTAGTGCTACTTCTGCCCTGGCCAGTGTCCAGCTTGTGTCAGCCCATCTGCTGCACGTTTCTCTTCGGCACCGTCCCTGTACCGTTACTTCCAAATGGGTTCTGCCTTATACCCAGCATCCTTAAAGCACCTTCTATTGCTCTCTATTGGCCTACCTTCCCCAGGTATAGCCCCAGGTTCTGAACTTTCCTGACTGCTCTTTCTCTGTAGGTCCTAGTCCCTCCCACAGCTCTGCTAAGTGACAGCTAAGCTGACATGCGAGTTCTGGCAATTTGCTAGGTGATGTTAAGGGGGCAGTAGTGAGTCATCCTACTAGACAACATTAACATTAGCCCAGGTGAGTGTTTCAGGCATAGCTCTGGGGATGGCGGTGCACTAGGAGAAATGGCCTTAGCAGAGGAACCTTTCAAAGAGCTCATCTCAGCCCATGCAGCCCCGGGACTGGCCTGGCCTGGCCCCCACTACCACGGTCTGCCTCTCCCCCTGGGGTGCCGGGAAGCAGAGATCTCTTGGCTGAAGATGCCAATCTTGTAGTGGCCTCTACCTGTGCTCTTCCCTATTCCTGCCAGCTCCCTGGCCCAGCCCGTGGGCTGGCTCCTGGTCTCCTTGCAAAGGTTTCTGGGGAGGGTGCTGCTCTAGCAGCAAACAGCTGCTATGGCTAATCCATTTGCTCTGTGCATTTGCAAGATACATAATTAAGAGTTCTGCTGAGGGGGGAAATAAAGCACACCATTAGATTTGTTTAGCATATTACGCCAGGTCTAGTGCCCGCCTGGGCTCCCATGCCACACAAGACATTAAGGTAAGACTCCAGAAACAGCCCCAAGGTTGCTTGATGGAATCTGTTCTGCGTTAATTCTGAGTAAATATTTGCTCTTCAGGTGTTTATATGCTTCGCCACCAGTGGGGATTTTGAAAGGTGGGCTCCCCGACTAAACATTGTTCATTTAATTATCAGACCACTTAAACATGAAGTTCCTAAGGCTCTCCTCATCTGCCCCTGTGTCTGCCTTGCATTTGGCTTCCCTCCTATTTTTTTCTCTAGATCTTGCCTTTCTTCTTTTTGCCAGCTTCTCCTTTCTCTTGCCCTCTTCCATGTCCTCAGTGTCCAGAGCTGCGAGCTCAGCCTCTGGTGGTGTGGAATGAGCAAGGAGTGGGCACTGACAACCCTGAATTAAGGGTGGGTCAGAGCTCTGATGTCCTCCTCTGATCCTTTGCAAGGTGGGATCTGGCATGAACAAAATATTATGGGATGTTCACATGGGACATACAAATAAGGGGTTAAGAGTTTGTGTGCATGGGATATAGACGTGTAGATTGGGATATAGTGTGCATGTGTGTATTAGGTGTGTACAAATATATCTGAAGAATACATTAAAGACCTGGCCAGGTGTGGTGGCTCACGCCTGTAATCCTAGCACTTGGCAGGCCGAGGCGGGCAGATTGTTTGAGCTCAGGAGTTCGAGACCAGCCTGAGCAAGAGCGAGACCCCGTCTCTACCAAAAATAGAAAGAAATTATATGGACAGCTAAAAATGTATATAAAGAAAAAAATTAGCCGGGCATGGTGGCGCATGCCTGTAGTCCCAGCTACTCGGGAGGCTGAGGCAGTAGGATCGCTTAAGCCCAGGAATTTGAGGTTGCTGTGAGCTAGGCTGACGCCATGGCACTCACTCTAGCCCGGGCAACAAAGCGAGACTCTGTCTCAAAAAAAAAAAAAAAAAAAAAAAAAAAGAATACATTAAAGACCTACTTGCAGATAGGCTGGTGGGAGTGATGGTTTATGTGACTATTCAACAGGAGAGGGGCTGGAAGGCTCCACATAGAGGTAGGAAAGTTTGGACTTGGGGAGGAGAGTGCAAGTGGACTAAGGTTGGGGTCCAATGTGAAAAGAGGAGGGGGAGGTTCAGAGGGTCTTTCTAGAAGCCAGCTGGTATGGAAACCCACTTTCAGGGCTAGTAGAGTTTAACGTATGAACCCATAATGATCAGAGGAGTGGTGGACACCCTCACAGGGTGTTCACAGCTGTTCATGGCCCACCCAAAGGCCAGGTCAAGAGATGTGGTCCCTCACATCTGCCACAGGGGAACAGGGAGGGAGGGGGTGTTGGCAGGGCTTAGCCTGGCGCCATCTTGAGAGGCAGTGGAGAGCCTCACATTTGGGCTCTGAACCTCTCAGAGGCAGCAGGATCTCAGAAGTCATATAGACCAACCCCACGCACCAATCCTAAAAGGGGACACTTTAAACCACCCTGCCTAACTGAAGCAACTGATCATGGTTAAAATTGTGGGGTTTAGGCACAGAGTGTGGGTATATGTGAATGCAAATTAGACTGTGCCCATTTATGTGTCTAAGATGTGTACATAGAATGTTCCTGTAAGTTTGGAGCTACTGAAGGTTTGTGTTTGTGTGTATATACTTCTTTTACTGAGCTCACCACACTCTGTTATAACTCTCTGCTTTCTTGTCCATTTCCCTTCCTGGAGAGGGAACTCCTTGAGGGTAAGAGCTGCTGTTCTTCCTCATTTGCATATTTCCAGCACTTAGTGCAGGGTCTGATACTTAGCAAGTGTTCAATAGCTTGGTTTAGATTTAATTAAATTGTTTAGTTTAATTAAATTGAATTGAAGATGAGCATTCAATATAACCATGGAGTGTTAGAGAGAATCATATATGGCTATGTTTGCATGTGGAAATGGCAGGTTTGTGTGCATGTCCCTGCAGTAGAGTGTGTGGAATTATTGCAGGGTGTATATGCATACACATGTACAATAGGGCATTTGGGGGTGTACATTTGAGATGTGCATGCAGATAGGAAAATGGAGTATGATCATGGGGTCAGACTTGGGGTCTTATTTGGGCACATATGATGGGAACATGCAGACAACAAAATATTATGGGATGTTTACATGGGACATACGGACAAATAAGGGGTTAAGAGTTTGTGTGCATGGGATATAGACTTGTAGATAGGATATAGTGTGCATGTGTGTATTAGGTGTGTACAAATATATCTGAAGAATACATTAAAGACCTATTTGCAGATAGGCTGGTGGGAGTGATGGGTTACGTGACTATTCAACAGATATGGGGGGATTGGGGGTTATACACAGGGAGTGTGTACATAGGGGGTGAACATGCAGACGTGGGCTGCCTACAGTATATGTGTATGCAGGAGTGTGCATTGCAGACATGGCTTGTAGAGGCCCAGTGTATCTGGGGCGTGTGCATGCAGAGCTGGCCTGTGAGAGGTACAGGGACACTGGAGGTGTGCAAGCAGGCTTTGGCTATTGGTGGCGTGTATAAATGTGGGAGAGTGTGTATGCAGAAACGGACAGTTGTGAGGGTATGTGTAGGACTGTGATTGCTAACATCAGTATTAAAGGTGCATATACACGGGGATGTACACAAATAATGGTCTTTTGATGATGTAGTACCTGAAGGGTACATGGGTTTTGGGGGTGTGGGATGTGGAGGTGTGAGTGCAGTCACAAGCTGTTGTGGGTGGATGCCCACCCTCAGCATGCCTGCCGATGTGAGCAGTTGAGCATGCGTACACAACTGAAAGTGTGTCCACATAGACGAGGGTGTCGGCATCTGGCAAATGCTCCCAAGCTATGCACCTCCTCCTTCCTTGAGCTAAAGCTCTCTCTGGGCTGCCGCTGTCCTTGAACCTTGGCCTCCTGGGCAGGGACAGAGGACAAAGCATTAACTCAGTGGCAGTGGCTGAGCCTCCAAGGCCTAGAGTTCTCTGGAACTGGCTGCCCAGGAAAATGATTAAACATAAATAAATAAAAATGTTCCCAGGACCCCTTTAGCTGTTCAGGGAGGGTGGGAGGTGCAGGTTGTGGGGAGAGAAAGGGACCCTAAGGGGGGAAACGAGAGCCAGGAAGGCAAGGAGAGGGAGGAAGAGAGCGGGGAGCACTCAGATGAGCAATTTAGTTGCGCCCGAGGCGGGAGAGCAGCCATGGCCGCGGCCGCAGCGCCCGGGCTGACAAGTTGTGTATGTTTTACATGCCCATTAACTCACTTACTCAATAAAAAATGCATAGTTACCACCGCCCAGGTGTGTCTCTGCTAGAGGAAGCCTGTCTAAGCCACTTTTCTCCAGTCTGTGGTCCCAGAAACAGCTCGGGTGAGACAGTCACTGTCAGACAGGGGAAAGAAGTCCCCAGTCTGAGAATGAGAGAAATTAGGCGGGGCCCAGAGGAAATCAGGCACCAACATTGCAAAAAGTCCAATCAGCTCTTCCTCTGCGGCGTGTTTTTGTACACTATTAGCTTCTCAAGGGACACCATCTCTAGGTGGGAATGTACAGTGTTCTTCGGGGCAGGAGGGGGAAGGGGGAAGGAGGGGAAACAGCAGGTGAGCTTGGTGGAGAGATAATGGGGTGCAGGGAATGCAGACCTGGCTTTCCAGGGTCAGGGCGCCAGGCTGGGCTTGGGCTGGCGGCATAGACGGCCTCCCACAAGCTGGGCTCCTCAGGATGGGCTATTAAGGGAGGCGTGTATCTACATCTCAGCGTCTGCTGCTGACTCTCCCGCAGAAAGTTAACATGGCTTTGCTGTCAGGGATTCAGCCAGCACCTGCTGTGTGCCCTGGGCTGGTCTGGGTACCGTGCAGCCAATGCCAGAGAAGGGTGGGACGTGGTCTCTGGCCCAGCAGGATGTGCTGGAACAAACTCGAGCCTGGGGAGGCTCAGGTTCTGGTTCTTGGGTTCATGACTTTCTAGTCCTGTGGCTGTGGAAAGTGACTTGCCCTTTCTGGCTTTTATTTGTCTTTTATTGCGTCTCCAATAAGAGCTATGCCCAGCTTACATGGTCAAAATAAACACTTTACTTTTCAGCATTCATGTTAACATGGCATCGGGCTTCCCCAGAAGAATAGCTGTAGAAAGCTAAAAGGTTTGTAGTGATGTTTCCCAGAACAAAGGACAGTCTCTCCGTAGTTAAATTCAAGTCACCTTCGTGGCAGACATAGCAGGGCATCAGTCCTGAGCACTCAATCTCTCTGAGCCATGGTTTCATGTGTAAAGTGGAGATAATGATAATTCTTCACCTCATAGCCTTGTTGTGAGGATTAAATGAGATAATATATGGCAAGCTGTTAGCAAAGGGCTTGACACATAGTAAGTGCCGAATAGATGTGATCTGTTGTTGTCATTAGCTACTGAGGATCTCCAGAGCTCCTTCTAGGGATGCTCTGATATTCTGTTTGAAGTCAGAGAGTTTGAAGGGCCACACGAGGGCTGGGCACAGAGGCACCATTTGGTAAGCCAGCTCTGTCTGCCCACTGGACTGCAGCATTAGAAGCACTTTGCAGACTGGGCTGGGCTCAGCGGAAAAGAGGGAGGTGTCGCGTTCCTGGTCTCTACAGGGGCAAGGCAGAGAGGGGAGCAGCTGCTTGCCACCAAGGCACCAGCACAGAGCTAGGCGGGCAATGAGAGCTCACGTTGGGGGTGTAGTCATGTCTCTTCCCTTCTACCCTGGTGAAGACAGAAGCCTGCATTAGTGATGTTTAGCTTTTTGTCTTACCAGAGTGACATCCTCTCGGGCACTGTCCTGCCTGCTTGTTACCCACCTGGGGGCTTAGATTACCCCCAGGGAAGCCACAGCTGATGGGAGTAGGGGAGATTGTCCCTACCCCCCATTCCTCATGGGGAAGATAGTGCTAATAAGTATAGTCATGATAGTATCAGTGATAGCACCACCACATTTATTTCCTGTTTACTATATGCCAGGCACTGTTGTAAGTACTTTGCATATAAAAAACTGATTTAATCCTTATAATCACCCTTTGAGATCAGTTCTAGTATCGTCTCCTTTTTATAGTTGGGAAAATAGAGGCACAAGAGTTAAGGCAAGACACCCTGATCACCACCCCCTAAGTCATGAGCTAGAATCCCTCCCTCCCCCATGAAGGGGGTCTCCTGCAGGCAGAAGCCCATGTACAGGTCTCTGGTACAAGTCCCAGGGCAGAGTCCTAATTTAACACTTAAGAAAAAAAATGTTGGAAGGCAAAGTATTCAAATATTAACAGTGCTCGATGTAGGTTATGACCTCCCTTCTACTTTTTTATATTGTCCATATTTTTCTTAAGTAAAATCTGTTCGTTTGTAATGTGAAAAATTAAACTAAGTTTTATTGGAACAGTAAAATCAGTTCTGTCTTCCCTGGCTCCGTGCAGCCTTCTAGAGCCCTCAGGGTGCAGGGGAAGCTGCCACCACCTGGGAGGTCCCTGGGCCCCGCTGAGCTGCCGGTGGTGGGCCAAGCAGTGAGTGCGCTGCGGTAAACATCTCAGGCTGGTGTGTGTTGTTTTCTGAAGTCGGAGGCCAGACTCCAGGCTCTGAGCTTGCTGTTGCCTGAGGGAGTTTGCTGGGAGGTTCAGGCCAGGCCGCTTGTACTGTGGCCTCCTAAACAGGTTCATGTGTGAGAAAGAAGCCCCTGGAGCCTTCCCAAAGCCAGTGCAGGGCCCCTGCTTGGCTCAGATAAACACTACAAGGCCCCGAAGATGCAGAGGTGGATTTGGAGGTAGAAGTCATCCTCCAAATTCTCTACCTGCCTGCCCGTCTCCCCACTGCCTGCCACTCTGTAGGGTCCCAGGTCCACCCTCTCTGGCGGCCCTGGAGGGGCAGGGAAGAAGGGAGCAAGAGAGGGGCAGGGAGAGCAGTGGGAGGCGCATGGTCTGGGCAGGCTGGTTTGGGTGCCAAGAGGGACAGCACAGAGGCTGACCTCGGCCCCTCATGTCTTCCCCTGGCCGCCAGGATCTGCTGTCCAGACCCACTTCCCTATGGAGAGAAGGGTGCTGTTGGAAGCACAGAGGAGATGCCCAAGATAAGGGAGCAAGAGGCCGAGTTGCAGAAGCAGGGCGGCCCGGAACAGTCAGTGCCAGGGGCCTGTCCAGACCCACAGCAGCTGAGGTCCTTCGGGGTCAGGCTTTGCAGCCTGGGGAGGGGGCTCAGGGCTGGTCCTGCACCTCCACCCGGCTGGCCAGCCCCGCCTGGGGACTGACCCCCTCCGTAGTCCACCGTGCAGGGACAAAGGACAGTGGCTCAAGGACGCTGACCTCCTTTGTCCCCCTGAGCCCCCAAGCGATGGCCGGGAGGGGTGGGGCTCCCCGAGCCTGGGCATTCTCTGCTTGAACGTGTCGTGTTTATTATGCCTGGTTAAAGATCATTAAAGCCTTTGTTGGGGGAGCTGACTGACAAGGAGAGTGGATTAATATTAGAACACCCTGTCACAACTGGTGAAAAGGCGGGATTGATTTTATAGGGAGTTTAGTCAGAGCCGCGTGTAAAACCCCTGGGGCTGCTCTGGAGTGTATCCATCTCCTCCATTAGGGAGTCCCCGCGGGAATATTCAGCTGCAGTGTTTATTACAACCAAAGCTGCATATCATAGATATAGCATGAGCTGCCTTTATTCAGCTCCCTTGCTCTCAATTGCCCAGGCTCCCAGGGGCTCAGTCCCCCGCGCCCAGGCACCTGCCCTGGTCAAAGGAACAGTCCTGGGCTGGACCAGAAAGGTACACATGTGTGTACGTGTGTGCATGTGTGTGCACATGTATGCCTGCATGTGTGTGCATGTGCATGCATGTGCATGTCTCTCCGTGTGCAGACACGTGTGCATGGTTGTTCTGGGGTGGAGGTCAGGGCAGCTTTAAGGCTCCCCCTTCTGGGGGTCAGTGGTGGGCACCCTCTACTGTCTGTCCTAGACCCTGTCCAGCAGGGCTCATAGATTTCCTGTTGCCCAGCCTGGAGGCTGAGTTTAGAACCTGGAAAATGAGGTCTGTCCTCCTTTGACAAAACTTAGAAATGGGAACTTAGAAAACTTGTATCTCCAAGAAACTGTTTACCTAAGAAGTCACTGAGTGTTTCATTGAGAAGACACACCAGAGTGATGGTTTTGGACTGAGTTCCGGGCCAGGAGTCAGCTAATTAGCTGTGTGACCTTGGGCAAGTCTGCTAACTTCTCTGGGCTTGGTTTCTTCTTTGGTTATATGAGGATAATGAAAATAGTCCCTACCTGACGGAGATGTTCTAAGAATTAAATGGATACTATAAGCAAAGTACCTAGTACATAGTAAGCACTCAATGCTAGTTAACGCTATTGTGTCATTAACTAACTATTCCAATATATTCTAAATGGGATTCAATCTACATTTAGTTTAAACGAAGCTTTTCTGGAACACCTATATTGCAGAAAACATGGCCTATCTATGGAAGCAGACGAGTATGGGGACTGTTCATTGGTCCATTTCCCCAGTTTAAGGGCCCATGGAGCACTGGGAGGAAGTCTAGACTCAAGTGGGGAGCTTTGGGGCTGGCCCTGTCTCTGTGCACTGGGGTGGGGACCAGGCGCTTGGCCTGCTGGGTCTGAGATGATGTGGAGTGGGGTCTGGGCCTGTCAGCCCAGCTCAGGTGGACACAGAGCTGGAGGCCAGTCTGGCTGGCATTGGCCACAGAGGTTGGATGCTGCATCTAAGTCACACCAGGACAGAGGTAGAAGCATAGGGCTGGGTAGGTGAGCAGCAAAGAAGAAGTTGGCTGTATGTCTGGGTCTCATGCAAGGAGCCAAGGGTTTGAGAACCAGAAGAATTCATGACTCATTTTGCTAAACTCCCACAGCTTTTTGTATAAATGTCTATCATAGCATTCAGCAGGTGGGTTCACTCTTTCGTAGAACATGGTGTGTAAGACTGATCCCTCTGGAGCCAGATAACTTGGGTTCCAATTTATGGTCTGCCACCAATTTCTTTGTGACCTTGGAGAAATCATTCTCTATGCCTCAGTTTCTTTGTCTTTAAAATGGGTATAACAATAGTACCTAATGCACAGGGTTATTGTAAGGGTCAAATGAGATAACATATACAAAGCATTTAAAATAGTGCCTGGTGGTAATAAACCCTCAGTGTCAGCTACCATCGTAGTATCCGTCTCTTAGTCTCCTCTGACGAACTGGGCTCCCTTCAAGGGTAAGGACCTAGATTCACAGTTTCAGCATCCACAAGACCCAGTGTGGGGGCCACACATATAATGAGCACTCAGTAGATGTTTTTTTGAGTTGTTGGATCAAGTAGGATAAAGCACAGTCACACCCAGGGCAGCAGTGGGGGTGGGGGGCGGGGTAACCTGAAACTGCCAGGGAGCAGCAGAGTCAAAGCTGAAAGACATAACAAGGTCAGACTCCAGGATTAACAGAGCTGAGGTCGGGAGCAGAGTTGATGGCAGGGACTTCCATGTCTGATGAGAGCTTAGTGGGACAACCAGAATTCATGGGGAAAATCTGAGAAAAGGATGGCAGAGGAAGGTAAGGGGAAAGGACCAAAACCTAGTTAGTGCCTGTGGTCAGCCCAGACAGGAGCATTTTGGACACCATCCCTCTGTGGGTGGACGGGGAGGCAGACAGACTCTGAATATGGAGTTTCCTGTGGGCTTGCACCTACCTGGGTACCCCACACCCAGCAGGAGAGAACTGAAGTTCTGGGAGGATGGGGAACAGATAGGTGAGGGAAATTAATCAGATTGCAGAGGGTGACAGGCAGGATGCAGACATCCAGGCTATCATGGTATTATAAAATTAAAAAAAAACCAAAACTCCAGCACCGTAAGCCTTCCCTAACAACAAATATTATAAAATATTTTTGTAAAATATTTAAATAATAGCTGAAAGTTCAAAGCAGAAATTAAAACATCCCAAATCCCATCTCTAAGAGATAATCACTATTAGCATTTTGGTCCACACCTGCCGGCAGATGGAGGTGTTCCTAATCTCCATTGGTGTCCCTGCCATCCTAAAGAAACATACATTTTAAGAAAAAAATCCTGATGGTTGGGTAGCAAATGCAACTTCAAAGTGAGAACCCACTCCTCTCCCCACCCCCACTCCCTTGTTCTAACCAGATTGCAACCTTCCAGCCCCTCCTAGCTGAAGCCAACAGTGCTTCAAGCATTTTGTTCTGGAAGACATGCAGATTTGTGCATATAACTTTACATAAATGGCCTCAGACTTTGCATGCTGTTCTGTGTTCTGATTTTTTTGTCACTCCATAAAATGTCAAAGATGTCTTTTGACATTGTCCTTTCCAAGTCAATAAGGACAGAGCTACATTATCATTTTTAATGATTGCATACTATTTTGTTGTTTGGATGTCTCATGCTTTTTAAAAGCATTTTCCTATTGATCGACATTTAGGTTGTCACTAACATTTTGCTATTATAAATAATGCTTCAACAAATATTCTTGGATTTATATTTTTTCATACTTGGGTGATTATCCCCATAGGGTAAATTCTTAAAGATAGAATGACTAAGTGAACAATCATACATATTTTATATTTTGATACAGAAAACTGTCTTCCAGATAGTTAGGGTCTCACCCTTCAGCCATGCAAAATATTGTCCATTTCTTCATCCAGGTAACAAACTTGATTTTGTCACCTATAAGAAAGATCTATGATAATCTGATATGTAAAAATATTAAATAATATCTCATTCCTTGTTTTTGATTATTGTTGAGGCTTAATGGTTTTCATATTTATTGACCATTTGTATTTTTTCATTCGTAATTTGCCTGAATATTAAAAATCATGAGAAAAAGTATAAATATAAGAAAATGCCATGTTGTAGAAGAATGTCAGTGTAAGAAAATATTTACAATGCATTCCAAAGTGATTAAAGTACAGGCTGCAGAATATTATTACCGTGTAATATTTTCTTTAAAAATGTATGGATATGCAAAGACTAAAGATTAAAATAACATATTCTAAAAGGTTAATAGGGATTATCTCTGAGTTGTCCTAAGGAAACAGATGTTTTTTTAAAAAATTGCTTATTCTTGGCTTCCAAGTTTTCTGCAATTAGAATGGCTACTTTTATAATGTGAACATAATAGCAAGACATATTATTAATAATAAAGCCACAAAATATCCTTTATGTAACCTATGCTACCCTACTGCTTACCTGTAAATAGTCATAAAATAGATTTTTTTTAAGCTAAAAGGAACCTTGAATATCATATATTCTCTTCTTTCCATTTTAAAAATGAGAACACTGCAGCCCAGAGAAGTTCAATGACCCAGCCAGCAGAGACAGGAAGAAGTAGGGTGACATCTCACAGGACACCCACAGAGAAGGTGAAGGACACACCCTCCCACCTCCACACCACTCCCCTCTTCCCTGGGGGTCCTGCTTCTCTGGAGGATCAAGTCTATGTTTAAACTGCAGCAGGACGAATTTGCTTCGACTTTAGACATGAGCCCAGAACTACTGGTAGAATGGGTTGCAGAAATCTGAAATCCAGAGTCCTTAAAGACCAGGGAGCAAGTGACTGGCCCAGGCTAAGACTAGATCCTGCCTGAGGAAGGAGGAAGACCAAGGCGGTCTCTGAAGTCCAGGGATGGAGGTATTAGACACACACCAGCTCCTCCACTTCCGGCTGCCCACACCTCCCTCAGAACGCCCTGGCCGGTGAGGGGCCCCCTGGGGGGTGGGTCCAGGACCCCAGCCCAGTGCTCTCCCTAGAGACTCCAGACCCTCCCCATCTTCTTTCCCACCCCCCCTCTGAGACCTCAGAACCAGGGTTTTGTTTTGCAATTTGTTGCTGGGTTTTTTTCCTTCCTTTTCTTTCAGAAGCCTGTCTGGGAGCCTGCTCCACGCAGAGGTTGGGAAGAGCAGCGCGCTGCCTCTGGAAATCTTGTTTCCCCTGCCACATGACATCAGTGGGTTATATTGCAACTTTCCACATGGCTGCCCAGACACAGACAGTTGTGTTTATGAAAATCCTCTTGACACCGGCTCAGAGCCTCCCTGACACTCAAGGCTCCCTCTCCGGCTGTGGTGTGTTCTGCTGGGAGGGGCAGCTGACAAAGGGGTGTGGAGGGCCAGGTGCTGGGGGTCCCCTGCACCCCACAGGAGCGTCTTTGCCTGCAGTGCTCAGTTCCCAGCAGGAAGGAGCTCCAGATGCGTAGGCTGGGGGTCTCCCTGACAGTGGGGCCAGTCGGGTTGTATGATGGGGAGGGCAGCAGCTGATCTTTTGGGGAGAGGCCTGGTCTGGGGTGGGAAGCCCTGGTTCAGCTAGTTCTGTAGCTGGTCCCTGCTGTGGCTTTGGATGAACCATTTCACCAGCTGGGTGTCACCCCTTCCTTTCAATTCCCTAAAACTGGGAAGATTATCCCCGTTTCTCCCCACCAATGGCAGAGATAGGGACACAACGACAAGCTCTACAGGCACACATTTGGGAGAGAAGCTCGGTAGACTTAGGAAAGCTGTGTTATCTCTGAGCTTCAGTTTTCCTTTCTATAAAATGAGGGGGTAATTAATGTTACTTGGTTTCTAAAGCCCCTCCAGTTCTAAGAAAAAAAAATTTATAAATCCATGGCTTCGTCACTGTTTTGAATCCCTAGGCACTAACACTAGAAGATCCTTTGGTTAATACCCAGGGATCAAAGTGCCCAGGAAATCTTAGCAAGGAGTAGAAACTTAGAAGGTTAATTTAGAATAAATTCAGTGAATTGTGGTACCCTACTCGTTTACATAGTAACCCTTTGACCTCAAAGGATGTCCCTAAGGAGCTGTGACATTGTGGGGGGTGGCTGGGCCCTCCCTGGCCTCAGACGTCTGGTTCCTCCTCTCTCAGAACTCTTGGTGCTGGTGGTCACCTGTGAGTGATCCAGGCCACAAAATGTTCTCTCTGTGAGGGGTGTCCTGGCTCCCCCGTCAGCCCGTAAGTACTGCAGGGCAGGAGCCATGCCTGGAGGTCTTTGCAGCTCCCCCGTTGTCATGGTCACTGACACTCACTCATTCATTTGGTCACCCATCCATTCACTCCTAGGCCTTGGAAGCATAAAAAAGACATAGTGTAGTGGAAAGTGATCCTTCATCTACTTCCTGAGCCCCTCTCCCGCACCCCCTCCAGGTAATACTAACAAGGAGAACAGCTTTCATTTATTAAGTTCTTACAGTGTGCCAGCTCCTGCTCTGAGATGTCTGTATGTATAATGCTTGCAATGATCCTGTACTATATGGTTAAGAAAACTGAGGCACAGGGAGGTCAGGTAACCTGTCCAAGGTCACACAGTAAGTGATGGAATCTAGATTCAAATCTAGACAGACAGTCTTGACTTCAGCACTCAGGCCCTCAGCCTCTGCACTAAATTGTCTTTTGACCCAAATGCTTAGAGAAAAGTTTTTCCAGGGAGGATTAGGAAGGGTTTCATAGAAAGGGGTGTTATAGTAGAGCTCTAATGGGTGAAGGAGTTCCTGGAGTGGGAATCTATTCCGCATTCTGCACTAGACACGACACATGTGACACACCGACAGCTGGTGTGGCCCAATCTACCGGGAGAGGAAGCAGCAGCAGCTCCACCTGTCCATGTTTCTTTGACTACCCTTTCCCCAGAGGGACAGAGGTGAGGTCACAGCTACAGCGGGACTCCCACGTGACTCTTACTCTCTCGCAGAAGGACTAGAATCCTTGGTTTTTACCCCCATCACCATGGGGCTCCCATCCCCTGTAACACAGTAGCTTTTGGTCACCAACTTCTTGGAGTCCTGCAAAGGGAGGAAAGAGATGCTGGGTAAGATCGAGAGGACGTCCAGGTCATGGCAGTCACTGGAAGGCCTGCGCAGAACACTGGGGGAGGAGACCCAAGCCAGGTGACAGAGTCTCACTCTGCTGCACTCTCTGCCTGCCAGCCCGAGGCTGCTCCAGATTCAGTGACAGTCTCTTCAGGTGTGATTTAGAAGGGGCTAAGCTGGGCGGTCATCCTTTCTTAATGGGCCTGGGTCATAATTCTCGGCAACCATCCTCCTCTTCCCCACTCCCACCCCCTCCCTCTGGCTACTGCTCTGAGACATTTAGGGCAGATTTAAGATCAAAATCAAATCAGATTCACCAAACAAGGTGTCAGGCCAGGCGGGAGGGGCTGGAGGCTCGGAGTTATAGCCTGGAAGGCCTCGCAGTTCCCTGGAGACGGTTAAGTGAGTATATTTTATGGCCAGACACAATGCTGAGTGAACTGTCCACAAACCAATTACAGGAAGCTTCCCCACATGTCTCGGGAATGCTGGGGGACCACTGGGGCTGATGAGCAAGTGTACGTTTGCAGCCACCAGGCGTTCCTAAGGGTACCACCTGCTGGTGGCACGCTGGCTGGCCCCCGCCCAGGAGATGGCACCTTAGGGCAGGATGGCTTCCCAGAAAGACTCAGCAGTGTGCTCTGCACTTAGAAGCAGCGGGTTCTCAAGATGGACGGGACCCATCTTACCAAGGGAAAAAGCCAAGTGGGAAGAGTCCATCCTCAGTGACACTTGGCTCCTGAAGGACAGGGCTGGCAACTAGCCATGGACTCCAAGTTCAGTGCTTCTGTGGGCCACCAATGCTCCCGACCTCCCATGGAAAAAGGTGGAAAGCAGATTTCGCCACAGACGCTGTCTGCCGCACAGCTTTGAGAGTCATTTCCAGGAACTTGCAAACCTCAGGCCCAGGTGAGGCTGCTGGCACTGACTGCGGCCGAGACCACCACATCCATGCAGGGCTCACGGCCCAGGAGGTCTGAAGGGTCCTATTCTCCTTATCAGAGCGCCAGTCTCTCTGAAATCAGGAACTGTATTGATCATTTACATCATTTAATGGGGTGCCTGGCATGTGAGAAATATTCAGTAAATAGATGTTCAGTAAATAAATGCACCTAAACCACCACCATGCGAATCACTTTACGAAGGAGGAAGTTGAAGTCCATAGAGGTAAAGCCACTTGTCCACGGTCACATGGTACGAGTGACGGAGCCAGCTGCCCTGTGCTCTCCCCTCAGCCACGTGAGTGCTGCCTCTCCTCAGATCCCCCCAGGCAGGGCCCTGGGGCTGCACTGAACTATCTAAAGTGAATTCTCCCTTCCCTTCCTGCAGGAAAATCCAGCTGTGTCACTCATTCTAGCTGCTGAGGTCCCATTTTAGAATGGGTGGAATTTTAGGGGAGGATAAACTTCCTCCAGTGAAGCCCTTTGGGGGCCTAAAGGTCCCCTCTCCCCTTTGCAGCCCCCAAACCCTCCACCACCGTCCCCCCTGCTCCCCCTCCAGCCCTTCTGGACAGCTCTGCGCTCCTGCTGGACATCTCTGAGGACCTGGGCAAGGCTCAGGGGAAGCAAAACCCAGGGGACCCACCTGCTTCCCTGCCAGGTCCAGCTGCCCTGAGCGCTGACAGTTTGACAAGTGGCATTAGCATGAAAACCTCTGCAGTGGCAGCTGCCGGCTCTGTGCCAGAGCCCTAGGCATCCGTGCTCAGTGCCATTCACTGTCACCGGGGGCGGGCACCTGCCAGCCAGAGGTGCACGGCTGTCTCTCATGCCAGCCTCCCTGGGCTCTGGGCATCTCCAGCTGGGAGCTCTCTCAGCTACCCTGCAGCCTGCTCAGGTACCTCTCCAAGTCCCTTCCCCAGGGGCAAATGGCTTCCCTACCTCTGTCCCCAGCACTCCCTCATCCCTAGGAGGGCTCCAGATGCTCCAGTCCCACTGCTTTCCTGACTGGAAGATTCTGCTCTTGCAGCGTGACTTGGCTTAATTTCTCCATGTCTCCCACGCTCCTCTTTTCTAATTCCCTTTTCCCTCTGAGCTAGGATGCCCTGTCTCCTCCTCCGACTTCTTCCTACCCAGGGTGAGATGGGGACTCTGCGAAGTGCTGCTGAGGATGAGGATCTCGGTCTTGTTCAAGGGCAAGGGGCTGGGCTTTCCTGGATTCTGTGCCCAACGGGGCCTCAGGCGATGCGACTTTGCATTGTGGGTGGGGTTGTGTGAGGCAACAGTCGCCCTTGTTAAAACAAACTGCAAGATCTCCAAGGTTAAAGGAAGAGGAGACCTGGAGGGCTGCTGCAGACACGGTGGGGGCCAGAGAGAAAGAGTGCCCCTACCTCCAGCACCGTGGTGGTCAGGTCTTGCTGCCTCTTCTCTAACCTTTGTAACTTGGGCACACAGATACTGTCTGAAAAACCTTCCCTGGGTTTCCATAGCACAGATGGTATAAAAACAAAGCAAAACTGGTGGGAGACAAAAGAGTAGCAATTATAATAAACAAACAGCTTAGGAGCCCTCTTCTGCCCTGAGTCAGCCTGGTGACCTGGGGCACCTCTCCTTCTTCTCCCCTTTCTCTTCTCCCCACTGCCCTCCCCCTCACACTTCCCCCTTCTCTTAGTTTCCACCTTGGGCCTTTGTGACTCTTCTCCCTTTGCCTAGAACCACACTGTCCCTACTCTATGGGGCTCCTTCCAGAACTCTCAGTCCTAGGGAGTCCCTGACACCCCCTCCCTGCTGTGACACCTTGTTCTTGATTTTCACAACACCTCACAAGGTATGAAGCTGTACACTTTTGTGCAAATATGTTTCCTGTTTTAATATGTCAACAAATAAGTCCTCTTTTCTAAACTAGTTTTTTTAGTCAAAGTAATATATGCACAGAATTTAAAAATCAAATAATGTCATGAGGTTTTGCATGAAATCCATCAGGCCCTGCTCACATCTCTTTCCACCCTCCAGAGACAGCCACTTTCAACTCCGGGCTGTTTCTCCTGGTATTTATTAATAGATCCCTTCATCTCAATAACACACTCATACTTCTACTTTTTCCCCAACACTTTATGATGAAAAGTTTCAAATATATAAAAGAGTTGAAAGAATTTGCAGTGAATACCTTTAAACCCATCATCTACATTCTATAATTATCATTTTGCTATATTTGTTCTATCATATATTTTTCTAATCTTTCATCCTCCCATCCGTCCATCTATCCATCCCATCTTTTGGTGCATTTCAAAGTAAGTGGCAGGTACAAGTACACTTCATCCCTGAATACTTTACCACATTTATCATTTGAGTTCAATATTTGCTCGTGTTCTTTTTTTCCCCCGTTTGAAGTAAATTTTACATGTAGTGGAATGTGCAGATATTAAGTATACCGATCCATGAGTCTGGATAAATGCGTGTACAACCATGTAATCAAACCACCACTCAAAATCAGAACTTTACCATTACCGCAGGCAGTTCCCCTCCACTCCTTCTTGGTAAATACCAAGTGCTACCCACATCGGGGGACAAGCGCTGTTCTCTCGCTCTCATTCTCGCTCTACTTTGATTTTTGACAGAACAATGTTTATCTTATCTACTGACTTCCTATTATGGAATACCTCTTAGCTCACAGCTTTGCCTTCCTTCCTATAATGTACTTACATCACACTTTAAAAAATTAAATCAATATTCTCTTCTTACACAACAATAAGTACAACTGTTCACTCTCGAGACCGTACTACAGGATGATGATGATTCCTTTCTTGTACAACTTTAGGCTTGTCCTCATTTTTGATTTGCTTTCTATTGTATGTGTGTCTCGTAACGTTTTCTTTGTGATTCCACAGAACTGGAAAACTGGAAAATTCCTATCTGTATTATTTGCCACATGAGCAAGTGTATCAAATAATCTCTAACTTCCTTTTTCTTTATTCTCTCCTCCCATCTGTTGCGAGTAGCTCTGTTCCTGCCACTTTCTGGGGCTTTTAGGAGCCTCTCATTTCCGGATTCTGAGATTTCGCGATCACATGTGTTGGACCTTGAATGACTCTTCCAGTCTGCAGACAAACATCTCTCAGGTCTGGGAAATTTTCTTCTATTATTTCTTTGATAATTATCCTGTCCGTTTTCTCTGAATTTTTCTAGAATTCTTACTGGCCAAATGCTGGACCTGCTAAACTGATCCTTTAATGTTCTCATTTTCTCTCCATTATCTGTCTCTCTCTGTCTCTTACTCTCTCTCTTCCTATTCCACTCTTGGGAAAATCTCCTTTATTTTATCTTTCAAAACTTTTATTGGATTTTGCATTTTTGCTATCATTTTTAATAGTCAAGAGCTCTCTCTTATGCTTTCATTTTATGTGTGGTGGTGTATATCTATATCTGTGTATCATCTACCATCTGTCTGTCCATCTACCCATTTCTCTGTTCTTTCGGGTGAAATACCTGCTTTTATCTCTCTGAAGATATTTTTCTTAAAATTTTCTTCTATTTCCAAACTTGTCTCTGTTTCTTGAGTTCTGTTTTTTTTTTCCCTATTAGCTTGTGTGTGGTTTTAAGGGTGGTGACTTTCCTAAAATGTCTGGTGATCCTTAGTTGTCCATATCTAAGAGTGTGAGTCATTAAAAATAACCCGGTTGGCAGCTCTATGGGCATAGGTGGTGGGCTTCACAGTAGGTGAGTGGACAGGGAGCTGACTTTTTCTTTGGAGGATGCCCCCAAATCAGTATTGTTACCTACTCCCTTGGGCCATTCTGGTTTTCCCAAGAAGAATTCTCCTGCCTCAACCTGGGGTGAGGGGCAGGAGCTGGGTAATATCCCGGCTATTCCCCTTCGTGATAGCTCAACCGGGAAGGGGCTGAGGATCTCACTGTCCAGCATGTGGAATGTGGTCTCATCTTCCCATGTCACGTGCAGTGCTTCACTCCTACCTGCCCACATGCATGGTGTCCTCTGGTCCTCTCTTGTCCACTTCCTTCAGAGGACACCTTCTCCCACCAATCCTGGCCCACCCAGGTTGGGACAAGGGTGCTTGCCAGACTGCACAGGCTGAGAAAGGGAACCTGGAGGTCTAACCAATGCCCTGTTTTGGCCACGCTCCTCCTCTTACCATCTGCCATGCCAGGTGCCCCTGCGTCCTCAGACATCCTGGGGATCCACAGGGGCCTTGTCATCTCTTTCAGGGACACATCACCTCTGCAGGCTGGGCCATTTAAGCTTCCTCCATTCTCTGAGGTCAATTGTCACACTTGCATTTGCTTTTCATCTTCCCCAAATTTGAAGACATTTTTTCTCTGCTGTTGAAATTGCTTCCCGTTTTTCCTAGTGGGTTTGTAGTGACTTGAATCTCATGTTAGTGTGATTTCAGGAGGGAACCGTGCTAAATGATTATGAGCAATTCTCCATGTTTAACCTGAAGTCTGTTTATTTAATATCTGCCTCCCCCACTAGCCTATAAGGGCCCCGCAGATGGAGACCCTGCCCGTTTTGTTCGGCACCATTGCCCCAGCACCTAGCAGAGTGCCCAGCCCTTGCTAGGTTTTTAGGAAATAGGTATCCGCTGAATGAAAAGTATGGACAATGGAAGGTTTTATGTGCTCTCTTATTGAACAATGTCTACTGCACTAGATGCAGGGCTCTTAGTCCACTCTGTAAAATAAGGAGGCTGGACTGGGTCTGGGGGGCAATCAGTTGTGGCTGGGAGGGGCAGCGGTCATACCTGTGATTGTAGCAACAGAATCACAGGTGGGTAATCTCTTGGTTGCACCAACTCAAATATTCTAGGATTATAAAGATTGGCTGGGGGGGGTGGGCTGGGATCCTGGGGTGCCTAGCAGCAAAGAGGAAGGGTCTGGCTTCAGTTCCAGGGCTGTCCCCTCACCCCTGCCATCCTCCCCACCCAAGCAGGGGTTTCTGTCTCATCACTGGAGGGAAGAGTGTCGTCCAGCAGAACTGGAAGCCTCCTCCCCTCCCAAGGAGATCGCAAGGGAAGGGGGGAGGGGAAGGCAGGGAGGCCTCAAACCTCATTCCACTCTGAGCCTGATGCTGGTTGATGAGCTAAAAATATAGCGCTAGGTATCCCCTCCCCACACCACCACTGTCTTAATGTGGTTTTTTAAATAAGTCAGCCTCTTTCTAGTTCTCCCTTTCCACTGTCATTTATTTCAGTTTTTATCTCCACAACAAAAATTCCTTCCAACTTTTTTCCCTCTCTCCCTTTAATGCTCTTCACTTTCAAATGCTAATAATCTCCAGCTGTAAAAGGCTTAGAAGTGGCTCTAGATTGTTTGATCTTTGGCCTGTGATCTGCTTTCATCTCTCTGCTTTCAAATGTTACTTTAGATTTACTTTAACCTATTAACATGCTTGGTATTCATGAACACGCACTCTCCAAACCAGCCTTCCAGCACCCAGGCCCCTCCCGCCGCAACTGGAGAGGAAAGTGAAACTCCAGGCTCAGGTGGGAACTTCCCTGGCGCCTGGAAGGAAGGAGGCGGGCTGGGGGCCAGGGCAGGGGAGGAGGCCGGAGGGGAGGCAAAAAGGGGGAGAGGGCGGGAGAGGCGAGAGGCAGGGGAGAGGAAAGGAAGGAGGAAGGAGACAGGCCGAGAGAGGAGAGCAGGCACAAAGAGGGGAGGACCAGGCTCCACCAACGCTGCCTCCTGGCTGGTTAGACACCATCTAAATCTGCTCTCCCCGGAGCCGGCGCGGGGAATGGAGAGACGTGAATTAGTGCTTAAGATTTCTTGCTCCCGCCGTTGTGCTGGAATGTCTGGCGTGTTCGTTTCCACAGGAAACGCGAGGCATGAATATGGATGAAACTCCTCACTGAGACCACAAGGGTACGGTTCAATTATTTGCCATATAAAGTAGCACATGAGGATTCTTTGCGCTTGATCGTTTCCTCTGTGCAAGTCTGTGTGTGCTGCGTGTGTGTCTGCATGCATGTGTATGTGTGTTGGGGGGCATGAGGGGCGGCTGGGGAAGGGGCCCCAACCTCCCCTTGGCCAAGCAGTCAGCCCCTCCCTGAGGGCTCCTGCAGCAGCTGAGTGCCAGGAGGTGGTTTAGGAAGAGGAGCCCCCACATTTCCACCTTCCCCACCCCAACACACACACACACACCTGCGCACACGCCTGCGGTGACAGCTGTGACTCCACAGCCTGCACGTCAGCCAAAGGACAGACCCGGAGGAGGACGACTGATGTGACAGTATCGGAAGACCCTGGCGCGGAGGCCATCCCAAGCCAGCCTGGTGGCCTCTTTCTTCGGCGGCTGCTCTCTTGTTTGGGGGGAACGTGGATGTCCCCATCTCCCTGAGGGAGAGCCTGACCCAGCCACCCATCTGAATGGCAGCGGCTCCGCAGAAGGTGGCAGGGGAGGATGTCTTGGCTGGGCTGTGGGGGACACCGAGGGGGGCCAGGGTCCTCTTGGACAGTGTCCACAGAGGAGAAGCCACTAAAGCTGGTGGAGGAGGGGAGGGCAAAGATTCCTCACACGGCATCAGAAGGTCTAGAGCTCAAGTCCTGGGCCAGTGACTTAGCCCCTCTAACCTCAGTTTCCTCATCTATGAAATGGGGTAGCAATATTCCTTACTTCAAAGGGTAGCTGTGATGGCAAAAATAATCCTAGTAAGGATTATAATTATAATTCATTGAGCACTCATCATGAAGCAGGTACCGTTCTGAGTGTCTTGGAAATATTAACTCACTTAATCCTCCGTTAATCCTCATTTAACCCTATGAGGTGGGTACTATTGGTAGCCTCATTTTACAGATAAGGAAATGGAGACACACAGGGTTTAAGTGATTTGTACAGAGTCACACAGCTAGGGCTATAATGTTCATTTTAGATTACTTAGGCTACCAGGTCACACAAAGTCATCTATTATCTCATTTAATTCCCCAAACATCCCCCTGGGTTGGGATCGCTGCCCCTAGTTGACTTCAGAGGGAATAGGCCAACGTCACACCAATAACCCAAGTCCTCCACGGTCCAGTCCCAGGCTCCTTATCACCATGCTGTGCTGCGAAGATGCTTTTCAACTGCAAATACCAGTTATTTTTATTGTCCACAGATATTGGGGATTTCTGCCAAAGGGAAGACTCATATTTGGCGAGTTAGAGGCCCAGGGTGCACTAAGGGAAAGGCAGGGTCCCTAGGCTATTCTCTCTCTACTGCTACTCTAGGATAAACCAGAACCCTTCCGACGTAGCCAGTCGGTTGTTTCTGGTCCTGAACAGAGAGGAGAGGGAGGGAAGAAGTTACCCTGCTGGTAACGGACAGGATCAGCACGGGTTAGGGGTGGGGGAACCAGGGGCTGCACACGTCAAGGTGCTTCCAATGGTGGTGCAGGGGGTGTTTGCAGGGGCTGAGCCCATCTACGGGCTCCACTGGCCCGTTGAAGCAGAAGGGAAATGCACCCATGTGTCACATGCCAGGCAATTCATAAGGTGTTTCCATCCCAATCAGCATATTCCAACTTTACACTGACCCTGTGAATTAGGCTTCCATCCTCATCATCATTTTGCAGATGCCGAGAGTTTAAGTGACTTGAATGTGGCCACGCGGAATCTTTTCGTTACACCTCACTGCCTCCCTCAGCTCTCAGTGGATGTAGATTGATGACAACAACCAAGGATTAGGTTGGAAGACCGCCTGGTGGGCCTCCTGTGGCCAAGACACCAGTGCCTCCATAGTCCTGTTTCTCCAGGCACTGGGCTCCCCCGGGGAGGGGCCTAGGTCTGCTCGTGACCTGGGAAAACCCAAGCTTCCTCCCTCTGGGCTCTCTCTCCTCCCAGCTTGCCTGGTCTAGGAGTAAGCCCTGCATGTCAGTTGCCTCTGTGATGAGACAGACCCAGGCCAAGTTTGAACTCACTCTTCCGCTTCCTGGGTAAGGGTGAGCCCCTGGGGGAGTAACTGAGCCTCTCTGAGCCAAAGCTTCCCCATCTGCCTGAATGGTGGGGTGGTCCTGCTGAACCACGCATGGCCTGTGGGGTGATAGGGCCCTGGAGGTGCAGTTACCTTAAAAGGGGCCCTTTGTAAGCGCTGTCCTGCTGCACAGCCCACTGGACTCTCTCTGGGGAAGGGGTGGGTGTCATGCAGAGCCCCTGACTCTGGGGCTTGGCGAAGGCTCATACTGACAATGAAGGAGGGAAAGACACTTGTATCCTCCGCTCTGCTGGCTCCAGCAAAGCTCATTCTGCCACTGGCCCCAGAGAGATGCAGTCTTGGACACCAGGGGCAGTTTCCAGATGTGCCGGCCCCAGTGCACAGCTAGCACTGGAGCACCCAGCCTCTGCTGTGAGGTCTCCCACCTGGAACCCAGGAGCAGGCTCTTCAGGCCAGAACGAATCCTTCTAGGCTGCCTTGGGAGTGGGGGCAGGGGCGGGGGTTGATTAGGGCTCTTGCTCTTACTGCTCTGTGGCATCCTTTGGTGCCAGCTCACCAGGAGCCTGAGGAAACTGGGAGGGGCAGTGGGCACTGAGGAAGAGTCCCCCCTTCTTCACACCACCCACCAGTCCTTAGTTACTGCAAAGAGCAAATGCAAATGGATCCACAGCACAATACCCAGAATACACTGCCGCGCTTCCTAGGGGCTCACTCTAAGTTAAAGCTGGGCCCCTCCTGGGGGCTGACATTTTCCGTGGTTCAAACAACATCTGCGCCTCGCCAAGCTTGGCGAAAGGTGACGGAGCCAGTTACCGCCACTGTAGACTTAAGTGAAACAGAAAACCTAGCTACACCAGGTCCCTCCCACATGGGAGAAGCTGGACCCACACACGCACTCATGCACATGCACACAAGCATGTGCTCCCCACGTGCACACTCCTGGGTGCTTCCCACATACACATGCATGCTCACAGGTACCTCACACACACACGGGTTATCTTCCACACATGCATGCTCAGGAATACCTCACACTCACAAACACACACTTGCGCTCTCACAAGGCCCCTCTCAAACAGTCATAAGCCCAATAGGCACGTTCCCACTTATGTACAAACCTTTTCATGAACCCTGAGGCCCACTCGGACACGCACGCATTTATGCATACATGTGTCCACCATGAATGACACACTGTGACTGAGAGGAGAGGGTTGGCCCTCACCCTCCCCACCTCAGGCCACCCCAGCCTCTCCCCTCCGCACCCCACACCCCAGCCTGGGCAGGACCAGCAGGGGCTGCTGAGGATTGGAAATAAATGCGTTCTTAGTTCTGAGAAGGGCCGTCTTCTCCTCCAGGCTGCAGGCCAAATCTCCAAATGAAATCAGGCCAGGGAGAAATGAACAACTGAGATGCACAAAACAATGTGAAGAAGAAGCTCTGAAGAAACGAATAATAATATATATAAAAAAAAGGTGAGAGTTATTTTTCAGCTCACTGGCTTTCTGAAAAGTAATATAAAGTTGGGCAGCGTCTTCTTGGAATCGACCTTTCTGAGCCGAGACCCAGGCCACACGCACATCTCTTTCCTCTCTTTCTATTACTCGAAATTTGTATGGTTTCATCTCCTCTGATTTTCTTTCATTTGTGTGCCTGTGCGAGCCCCTGTGTCAGGGGCTCCTTCCTCACCCAGCAGCCCCGACATGCTGGGAGCCGCTTCTCCCTTGGCCTCCCGCGGGGCTGAGAATTGAGAGCCTGCTCGCCCAGCACTGTCCCCCTCCCTGTCCCCTCCCTGCCCAGGAGGGGCTATAGACCTCCTCCCTCCCCCACTCTTCCACGAACCTGGCCTCCCAGACTGCTTTGTTCCTAAGAAAATTCTCTGGCACGCTGTTCACTCATCCAAGGCTGAGAAGGAGAGGCTGGAAGGGCCGAGGGGGCTGGGGCCCTGGAGCCAGAGCCCAGCCCAGGGCCTGGTGCAGGTGGAGAGAACACACATTTAGTGACTGCATGAAAGAGCAGATGAATCAGCAAATGATTCTGCCTTCTCCAGGCAGAGGGAAAAAGTTGCCTTTCTAAAATTTCCAGGAAAAAGATTTAGGAAGAAGGACATGGAATATTCACAACACTAATGGCATTCCCTGAGATTTCAGTCAATCCTCTTCTAGGAGTGAGACTTAAAGGATTCACCTAAAGGTGACCCCTTTACCTCTCCTCCTCTACTACCTTCCATCCCAGACATCCATACACACTCATGTATGCACACACACAGGCACATACGTGCACACACACCCAGGAGCACCTCAAACACATCCATACAGAAACACACATGTGCCTGTAGCTCAAATACACCCACATAGGTACACACATGTGCATTTCTGAAACACACACATATGCATGTACCTCAAACACATCTATATAGGTACACATATATTCACTTCTCAGACACACACACACGTGTGGTCGCCTCAGAGACCTCCACACAGGCACAAACATATACACAGTCCTTGAACAAACACACACAAGCACCTGTGTGTACACATTATAAACATGCACACACAAATGTGTGCACCTCCAAACAGGTCCATGCAGATACACACACACACACACACACACCCCCCTCTCAAATACATGCAGACCCACTGACGCATCTCAAACACATCTACGCAAAGGCATAGTGCATCCCTCAAACACAAGCACATAGGCACATGCGCTTTTTCTCTGCGTGGGTGTTTTTTCATGCAGTGCCAGTCCCTTATCAGTGACCTGGGTCCACTCTCAACTTCTGCTTCCTGCCCTGAGGACATGTGGGTACACAGCAATCTGTATCCCTATCAACTTTTGCAATGAACATATCAAACGTAGGGCGGCAGCCCCCTGTGCCTTCTTTGCAGCAAAGTTGAATAAAAGGTGCCTGGGGATGCAATAGCTTCAGTAGGACCCGTCTGGCACCTACCTTGGGTCCATTCAGCAGAGTCAAAAAATTTCTGCATTAAGTGGGGAAATGGGGCATGGGATGTAGGTAAAGTAATCCAATCTTTTCTCCCAAAGAGAGTAAGAGGAAATAACTGATTCTGATGCCTGTGGCCTGATACATTCCTCTGTCCTCACTCACACTCAGTGATCGAAGCACAAGCAAGCTGGGGCCTGGGCATGATGGGGGAGTAGACTGCTGAGTGCTAACAGTGCTAATCATGGACATTAGAGAATCCTGGGCTGCTTGCAAAAATGCTTTCTCCTTTATTATGTCACTTCTATCATCTCCTTGTAATCTAAATGGGACAGGTGGGCCTTATTTTTTATAGATGAGGAATCTGGGGCTCAGATAAGGTGAGCAACTTGCCAAGTGTAGTGGTCAGAGTGGGCTAACCACTGTAACAAACAGCTCCCCAAACTCTGTGGGTTAGCACAATAATAGTTTCTCAAACATGTCCCTCTTCAGTGAGGGTTGGCAGGGATGCTCTGCTTGGTGCAGGACGTCTGGGACCCAGGCTGCTTCTGTTTTGTGGCTCTGCTGTCCTCAGGGCTCTTGGAGTATCTTGATTTGGCAGTTAGATGGGAAAAAGCAAGTGAGGGTTGTATGCAGAATTCTTTTTCTGGGCCAGGCCTCAGCATTCACCACTTCTGTTCACGTTCCATAGGTTAGAATATAGACCTGTGGCTCTGGTTAATGACGAGGGAGGCTGGGCAATGCAGTCCAGCTCCGGGGCCAGGGAGAAGAGGAGGGTGCAGATATAGGTGAGCCCTGGCAGGCTCCATCACACCCAGACTCACACGGCTAACGGAGGTGGAATGAGTTCTCAGGCCTGGGTCTTCCATTCCAGTGCCTGGGCTTTCTCCTTCCAGCACGTTACTTGGAAGCATTATGCTTTGCCAACAGAGCCCTGTTCCTGGTCCTTGTTCTACGTCTGGAATCCTTTACATTTATAAGAATATAATGATAATGACAGTAATATTAATATTTATTGGGCCATTGTGCATACTCTCTCATTTAATCCTCACCACTGCCCCATAAGGTATGTAGATGACACTACCTTCTAACTGAGGACAGTGCCACTCAGAGAGACTAAGTAGCTTGTCTGAAGTTGTGGTAGAGAGACATTGTGAGTCCAGGACTTCCTGGCTCCAGCCTCCCGTCTTTCTCCTATGCCGCAATGGCTCCCACTGGGCACGACATTGGAGGTAGGGTGGGTGGAGAGTCAGCCTTCTTTATCCTGCAAGGCGGACATCCCTGATGAAACTTAAGTAGGATGCTAGTGATGTCACGAGTGGACAGAGTCCTTGCAGCCTGTCTGCTTGGGGGAGCATCTTAAAATACGTGAGAGCCTAGGCCGTCGTCACTTAGTTGATAACCGTACACCTGGACATATTGGTGGTGCTGGGAATTGATCTTTCATTATATGATCTTGAGCACAGTGTCTTGTGTTAGGCGTCAAGAGACATTCATACTGAGACCCCACCATAATTAACTATACAACCTTGGGCATCTCACTCACAATCTCTGGGCTTCAGTACTACCACCTCCTTTCCCCGTGCATTGGAGATTGTAGCTACTATCCTCATTCCAGACCTTTCAGGCTGCGATGGCCTCCTGTTTGCTCTCCCCAGCACCACTGGTTTCTCTTACAATCCTTCCTGCAATTCCCTGACAGGTTAATCTTCTTCTTTTTTTTTTTTTGAGACAGAGTCTCACTCTGTTGCCCGGGCCAGAGTGAGTGCCATGGCGTCAGCCTAGCTAACAGCAACCTCAAACTACTGGGCTTAGGCGATCCTACTGCCTCAGCCTCCCAAGTAGCTGGGACTATAGGCATGCGCCACCATGCCCGGCCAATTTTTTCTGTATATTTTTAGTTGTCCGGTTAATTTCTTTCAATTTTTTCGTAGAGATGGGGTCTCGCTCTTGCTGAGGCTGGTCTCGAACTCCTGAGCTCAAACAATCCGCCCACCTCGGCCTCCCAGAGTGCTAGGATTACAGGTGTGAGCCACTGCACCCAGCCTAGGTTAATCTTCTTAATCACACACATACATGTTCACCATCCCTTTCTTCTGCTCAACAATTTCATGATCCTCCACTACCATAAAATCCAAACTCCTAATGGAGTCCTTATATTTCTTTATACTCTTCCCCAAGGTGACTTGTCCACATGAATCACCCATCACCCATGACTCTAAGCACATCAAATGCTCCTGCCATGCTATCCTTTTGTCCCTCTGAGACCGCATTGCCAGGTGGCCCTCCTTGCCTGCCCACCTGTTGCCGCTTCTAAGATCTTTCTCCTAATTACCCTGGAGCGTGTTTCCTCCTACACCACCACGTTTGCACCCGCATGCAGCACCTGGAGCACGTCTGGTGCTGTGGACTTCTCCAAGTGTTTCTCCTTTACCAGACTGTGAGCATCCTGAGGGGGAGAGCTGAGTCTTGTACAATTTGCACCCTTGGATGTAACAGCTCTTGGGCGAAAGTTAATGCATGAAAGAATTTTCAGAGGATGAGAGACTTTCTGTGATATGCAAGTGAAAGATTTGACTTAGAGGCCAGCATTAAAGTGGCTTTCATTGTTTTCTATCAGGTATCAGGAGGCAGTGCCCTCATCTTGGTGGGCTGGTAAACTCCTTGTGTCTATCTGCAAAGCCATATGGATGGGACCTCAAATCGGAGACTTCTGGCATTTCCAGCTGTACTTCCTTTGCCTACTGGGGGGTGGGGGAGAAGAAACCCAGGCCTCCGACAGGCTAGGCTGTCAGGTAGAAGCAACTGGGCACGTGCAATTGGGGGGCTCTTCCAACTGAGCCCTCTTGGGTGTTTGCCCATACCCAGCCCCTGCACACCGACCAAACTATAGGCTGAAGCCAGTAGAGAAAGTAATAGATTGGAACCGGGATGCTCAGGTTAAGTGGGCCGCTTTGTGGAGCTCATCCATAATCCTGCTGGAGCCCAGAGAACAATACGTTAATTAGAGCCGACGGCACAGCTCCCACCAGCCATCCATCCTGCCTGTGTCTGCAGGGCCTTCCCCATGGACACGCCGGCCCACTCCCTACTCTGAAAGAGATTTATTCATTATCAATGTTTGTCTGCGAGAAAGGGACCTGGTGGGGAGGGGATGCCATTCCGAGAGGGATGGGATATGAAAGAGGCAGAGCTGGACCTGCTGGCAGCTGACAAATGGGTGTGTTTGGAGGCTGGGGATGGGGTGTTCCCAATTAGGGAATCATCCGAGGCAAGTCCACCTGGTTGGAGACGGGGAGAGGCTGGGCAAATGAAATTAGGTGTTCAGTAAATATGTCCAACAAGAAGTAGTGCTTGCTAGGTTCTTAGGTTTGGACCTAGCTCACTTGAAGTCCCGAATGATGGGGGGAAGACAGTGGGGAAGAGGATGTTCCCTTATCGAATGTCTGTCCCAGTGCTTACACTTAAACAGCACTCAAAATGGGCTTGTTGAATGAATAATTAAATGACTGTCATGGAAGCCAGAGGGATTTAGGTTAGATATCATGAGGAACTCACTACCTATGAGCAAAGAGAAACCTGAACCAGAAAAGACCAGGAATGGGTCCTGGGATTTTTACCCAGGGCTTCCTTGGAGAAAGGGGAGACATGTTTCATTTTTTTCTGGGGCCTCTTACCTGTATGTTGTGCAGATTTTGGAGAAAATGGGAGAGCACTAGCCCTGTTCAAGGTAGTGTGGGAGCCTGGGGAGGTGAGAGCTGGCACGGGAGCAGCAGAGCTGTGGCCTGCTGATCAAAGCGGCAAAGACACAATGGGAGCTGAGCGGTGGGTGCAAAGTCACCAGGCGGGGACTCCTCTGCAAAAGGGACCAGACGGAGAAAGTGAGGCTGCCGTGGAGCAGTGACCTGCCCAAAGTCCCACAACTGGTTGATTCTGGAATCTTGCTGCTCAGACTGTGACGGCTAGGCCAGCAGCATCCTGTGGCCTCTTTAGAGGCCTTGTTGGAAATGCAGAGCCTGGAACTGCTGAATCCAAATCTGCATTTTACCAAGATCCCGCATGATTTCCACACACCCCAGTGTCTGAGAAGCACATCAGCTAGATCACGGGCCTGGTGCTCACGGGCAGCATGCTTTCAGGAGAGGAATGGTAATGGAGAGTTGTAAGTTCCTGCCCTGGCTGTCCACCAACCAGTTGGGTGACTTGGAGTACATCACTTCGCCTCTCTGAGCTTTAGTTTACTCATTTTTACTATGAAATGGTTGAGCAAGACCAGTGATCCTTAAACATTTAACAGTCATCAGAATCACCTGGGAGAAAGTCAGATTCCTGGAGGCTACAGCCAGAGCGTTGGGTAGGGCCTGAGAATTTGCATTTCTAGAAGGTTCCCAAATGATGCTGATACTGCCCATCTGGAGACCACACTAACTGCCTGACCAGGTGATGTCTAAGCTTCCTTCTGATTTGCATATTTGATGGGATATTCATTCCCAGGTTAGCACGCTGCCCTCTACTAAGTCCTCCATTGGTAAGAAGAATCTTTCAACTTGCGGGTACCTGCCTCTCCCGAGTGGCGTTGGCTTGGCCCTGTCATTTCTGACTTCGCCTCCTGCTGCAGGCAGTTAATGCCATTTTCCCCACATGCCCAGGATTGATGAGCTAAGTCTTACAAAATGCACGGAAGGCAATACAGGCAAAGAATTATCCACAAGATTTAAGAAGAGGCCTACGAAACACAGCAATAAAACCTGGAAATAACTATCCATTTCCTACCAACAAAACATCTCATTTCCGAGTCCATAAACTCGCTCCCCCCTCCGGATCCCCAGACCCATCTGTTTTGTAAGCATGTATAATTATTAGCAACATAAAGTCAGTTTCTATGCCTAATGTAATTATCAGGAGCCAAAATAATATCAGGTAAAGGAGGAGGAGAGAGGAGGAGACTTGCTCACTGCAAACTCAGACGATTTCTTTAAAGAGAGAGAAGTAGTCACATGAGAAGATAACGATTCTTTATGGTGATATTATACTTCCTATGGAGACTGTGGGGACAGCTTTGCAAATAAGACTTGGCTGGCTCATCTCAAAGTAAAGAGCGGTTTCCTGCCATATACGGTGGATTTAGGCCCTATTGGGGATGAGAAATGAGGATCACCATGCTCCCTCTGCAACCAACCTTCAGATTCTCTGGAGGCCCTGAGAGCGTGGCCTCCCATCCCGAGGCACTGCCAAAGTTTGTTCATTCCTTTCCTTCCTTTTGCACTGCCTCTGGAGGGAAAAAATTTTTTTACAAAGCCACTCTGAGATATTAGCCAGCTAGGGAATTCCTGGTTCTGAATGAATTCAGGACTATTGTCTTTGTGTGTTGCCACGGTGTCTTGGGGGAGCTATTTAGTCACCTGTTGAGTGAATGAGTGAGTGAGGAAATGGATGAAGCGACGGATGAATGGAGAAGGCACAGGCCATGCTAGGAGCTGTTATTAACGGTGAAGGAACTCATACTGCTCTTCATATGGCTTATTCATAACAGCATGGGGGGCAGAATAAGGACCAAGGAGGCATGACGGAGAGGCTGATTTTGATTAACTTTATAATAAACAAAGTAGCATTCTGCCTGTGAGAGCCGTCCAGTGCAGTGGCCCTCTTTGCCAGGTAGTGAGTTCTCCACCACTAGAGATTTTAAAACAAAGCCTGGGCAACCCTTCCCCATGAGTCTTATTTAGGGAGCTGGTGTACTAGGTAGGAAGAAGGTGTTGGGGGGAGTAATGAAAATATTTATTAAGCATCTACTGTGTGCCCAACTCTTTATTTATATAATGTCATTTAATCCACTCACCAGACCCATGCTCCAATGCTTATTTTAAAAATGAAGAAAGTAAGCTCAGAGATTTATGTCACTAGTCCATGCTACTCAGCTAGTAAGAGTAGAGCTAGGATCCAAACCCATGTTTGGCTGCTCCAAAGTTTATCTGCCTTCCACAGCGACTCGAAAATACTGTCCTAAGCCTGAAATTCTTCAGTGCACTTATTGGAACTGAACTTGATGTGCCTGGCTCCTGAACACACCGGCTGCTGCCACCGCTGGCTGAGACGTTGGTCTGTCTTCTGGATCCGTCACTGAGAATTCAAAGCTCTCTTAAGAGGGCCCGTTGCTGGGCAGGGGAGGGGGACTATTTTCAGTGCTGTTGTCTCTTGGTTTGAATTTGTTTGTTAAGCCGCCCTAGCATCTTCTCTGAAGATTTGCTTGTCTGCCAGAATCCAAGATCAACCTGATGGCTTAGGGATTTCATTCTATGATCTGGAAATGCGTGTTCCTCCTTCCCACCCACCACCCCCGGAGGAGCAGGCTCCTCCCTCCAGCGAGCACAGGGACCACATTCAGGGCTGACTGCGCGAGTGTTTCAGCCGGGCAGGGGCAGATGGCCAGGGGTACATACTGCCGCGTGGTCACTAATTTCTAGTGATGGGAGAGTCCCAGAGGTGCTGCTGGTGCAGTCTGGAGGACTAGAAAGCTGGACTGATGTGCTCTCTGAAGCGGCTCGGCAGCCTTTGGAGGCAGCTTCGTGTGAGCGTGTTTCACTCTGTCTCTGTCCCTTGTTCTCATGCCAACTTCCTCCGGATGCCCACCAGACTCCTGCCTGCCTGAGTGACTCCACGCCCCGTCTCTGTCTCTCCTTGGAACTGCACGGCAGGGACTCCCTCCTCGTGTGCTGGGGGCACAGGCAATGAGGAGGGGAGAAGGGGCAGGGACAACCTGGCTGCTGGTGCCAGGCCACCACCTTTCCTTTCTGAAGTCTACCCCTCTCCTTTTGCCTCCAGTCCCTTCTGATCCAGCTTACTGTCATGCTGGGGCAGCCCCCGCGCGAGGGGGGCAGCAGCCAGGCCTCTGGGAGGGCATCTGCTTCTGCTGATAAGTCCCCCCGTCTTTCTCCTCCCCTTCGGCAGGGCGGAGCTGCCCTCCCCCACGAGCCGGGGAATTAAAACTGGGAACTGGGCTTTGGCAACTGGCCTTCTAACTGGCACGAGTCCTGCTCTGTCTCCATGGATTTCTCTCTTAGAGAGTCACTGTTGCCTGATTAAAAATGATTTCTTCTTGCAAAGCAAAATAAGGCCTTGTCTGGAGTCCACCCCCCAAATGAGACGGAAAGTTGGAGCTCCAGGGGCCCCAAGCACAGTCAATAGGAAAGAAAGACCCTGGGGTCTGAGGGTGGATGCCCCCTCCAGGCCTGTGGGAGGTCTTAGAGCAGAGGGCTGCATGGAAGGGAAACCTGACCCCACCTGCCTCAGACCTGTGGCTAACCTGACTAGTCTGGTGAATGAGTTTGCTGGAGCTGCCGTAACAGAGCACCCCAGACTGGGTGGCTTACATTACAGAACTGCTTTGTCAGCCGGGCGTGGAGGCTCATGCCTGTAATCCTAGCACTCTGGGAGGCTGAGGCGGGTGGATTGTTTGAGTTCAGGAGTTTGAGACCAGCCTGAGCAAGAGCAAGACCCCGTCTCTACTAAAAATAGAAAGAAATTATCTGGACAGCTAAAAATATATAGAAAAAATTAGCCTGGCATGGTGGCACATGCCTGTAGTCCCAGCTACTTGGGAGGCTGAGGCAGGAGGATTGCTTGAGCCCAGGAGTGTGAGGTTGCTGTGAGCTAGGCTGACGCCATGGCACTCACTCTAGCCTGGGCAACAGAGTGAGACTTTGTCTCAGGAAAAAAAAAAAAAAAAAAGAACGGCCTTGTCTCACAGGTCTGGAAGCCAGAAGTCTGAAATCAAGGTCTCAGCAGGGTGGCTTCCTTCTGAGGGCCATGAGGGAAGGATCTGTCCCAGGCCTCTCTCCTTGGCTACAGATGGCTGTGCGTGTGTCTCTGTGTCCAATTTTCCCCTTTTTGTAAGGATATCAATTTTATTGCCTTAGTCTGCTCAGGCTGTTATAACAAAATACCACAAGTAATGTGGCTTAAACAACAGAAATTTATTTCCTCATAGTTCCGGAGGCTGGAAAATCCAAGAGCAAGGTGCTGTCAGTGTTGGTTTTTGGTGAGGACTCTCTTCCTGGCTTGCAGATGGCTGCCTTCTGGCTGTGTCCTCACTGGAGTAGGGAGAGAGCTCTGGGGTCTCCTCCTCTTCTTATAAGGGCAACAGATTAGGGTCCCGTTCTTATGACCTCCTTTAACCTTGATCATTGCCTCAAAGACCCTATTTCCAAATATGGTCACATTGGGGGTTACATTTTCAACATATGAATTTTGGAGGGAGCACACAATTTAGCCCACAGAACCGGTCATATGGGATTAGGGCCCACACTAATGACCACTGTAAAAACCCATCTCCAAATAAGGTCCTATTCTGAGGTATTGGACATTATGACTTCAACATACAAATTTTGGGGACACGATTCAGCCTCTGGCACTCAGGCTTCTCCCGGCTCCCTCCACCCTGGAATCCATGACAAAAGAGACTGGTGGCCATGCAAGGCAAGTATGTTCCTCTTTGCCCACACTGTCTGCTTGGTTCTCTGGGGGAACAGATGGGTAGAGACCCCTCAGGAGCTCCCTTTGCTGAGGCTGGATGCCTGGGGCACCCTGGCCCTGCTCAGCCACCCCACCTTGGGTGCTGCCAGCTCCCCTGACAGCCGCCACTCCTGTGTTGTCAGCTTGCCCACCTGGGCCACCGCCGCCCTGGCTGACTCGTCTCTTAGTCGCCAGGAGAGAAAGAACCGCCACATTCAGGTGGTCATTTCAGGCCTCCTCCGAGACATCTGGGCAGAGCCAGCCAGAGAGCGAGAAGGAGCCCATTTCGGGGGCAGATGAGGAGGGTGTATGTGGGGAGGGTGGGGAGGGAGGGAGAAGGGAGCAAGAGAGGAGACGAGTGGGCATGAGTCAGATTCTCTTTCATTCCAAACTTGCTGTCACAGCCGTGGAGAACACCTTTTACCCCCACTTTTCACTCATAATAGGATTATTCCAAAAACACTTCAAGTAAGAGAGTGCTGTTTTCTTTTAAATCTTTATTTAAAGTGCACAAAAATCAGAATCTTATTTTTGAGGTTAAGCACCACTTGTATCTTTACCATTCCCCATCATTTCCTCTGGAGACAGAGAGCACAGGCCTCCGCTATCGCCCAGAGGCCCTCCCGCCACGCCACACTGAGACTCTGAATTACGGGGTACTGGGGCTCCCTCTCCTTGTTCTTTTGGGCTGAACCACAAGCTGCCGTCTTGGCTCCTGCTCCTGCTGGGTCCCAGGTCTCTCCCGTGTTTCTTCTCCCACCTGTCAGCATCACGGTGCAAGGAGAGCATGGGGTAGGAGTTGGAAGAACTCACTTTATTTGCCATCGGATCCCAGAGGGTAAGGGCAGAAAGGAAAAACTTATGGAGGAAGCGGGTTTCACGTGGCTGCTTTCCCTCTGCTTCCACTGCCCTGGCCGGCATCTATGGAGAACGGCCGCACCATGCCCTCCCTGTCTCTGTCTTAAAATCACAGACTCCAAGCGATCGGAGGGTGTTTGGAAAATATAGAGCTCATCTTCCTACTGGGTGATGGATGCCAGAGACAGCCCCACTTTACCCATGCAGGGGCAGGGGCTGCGCCCTCTCGCTCCCTCCCAGGTGACTCATCCCATGGCTGGGCAGCTCAGAGCATCTTTCACAGTGCTGAGTAGGAAACTTCCTGTATTAGTCAGGGTTAGAAATAGAACCAATCGGATGTGTGTGTGTGTGTGTGTGTGTGTGTGTGTGTGTATGTAGTGTATATATATATGTAAAGAGATTTATTATAAGGAATTGGCGCACATGATATGGAGGCTGGCAGGGTAAGTTAGCAAGCTGGAGATCTGAGGCTGTAAGTGCCAGTCTGATGCTGAAGGTCTGAGAACCAGCAAGAGCTGATGTTTGGGTTCAGGTCCAAAGGCAGGAAAGCTGATGTCCCAGTTCAAAGGCAGTCAGGCAGAGAGGAATGCTCTCGTCACTCAGGGCAGGGTCAGCCTTCATGTTCTATCTGGGCCTTCAGCTGATTGGACGAGGCCCACCCACAGTGGGGAGGGCAACCTGCTTTACTCAGTCTACCGATTCAAACCTTTATGTCATCTCCAAAGCACCCTCACAGAAACACCCAGAATAATATTTGACCAAATGTTTGGGCACCCCGTGACTCAGTCAAGTTGACTCATAAAATTAACCATCACATTCCCTTCTACTATCCTCCGATTAGTCTGGTCCTCCTTATGTGGTCTTACAGCGGAGGGGGAGGCCCTCTGTGGGGCCCAGCCACTGTCCTCGGGAAGGGCCCAGGGACCCCAGCAAGAAGGCCTCTCCCATTCCCATTGGGTTGTCTCTCTCCACAGTGCAGCAGCCAGCTCCCTCTGCCACAGCAGGGCCGGGGGCTCAACGCCCTGCCCTCCCTCCCCCCAGCACATCTGGGTGTGGTACTTAGTTGGCACATGTCAGGGCTGCTCTGGCCAGAGAGGGTGACATTGGTTGGCCTGTGCTTGGATCTATCTTAGAGAAACCAACTGACTGTCAGGGTAAGAATGACCCTTCCCTGTCCCTCTCTGCTTCTTGGTAAATCACAGCAAGCAGTGACTGTGGCCAACAAGAACCATATCCTGGGATGATCTTTGGGAAAGGAGGTAAGAAAGCTCATTTCCATCTGCTTCCCATCCCTAGTAGGGGCCTCAGAGAGGGAGAAAAGGGGGCTACCTACTAGATGCCAAGGCTGTGTACACATCATACCCTCTAAGCTGCATGAACACCCCACATGGAGAAGTCTTATCTTTATTTTAACCACAAGGACACTGATGCATGGAGAGTTTATGTCACAAGCACAGAGCCATATGGCAGCTAACTGCAGGAGCTAGGATTTGAATCCAGCACTGATGTATTACAAAACCTCTTTCTGCTGCGTCTTGGGATGTTATGTACCCATGCACACATAAACCGTATTGCCTAAGGGTACAGGGGCAATGATCAGGTTTAACATCGTTCTAACAATAATGACGTTGCCATGCCCAGGTGCCCAGGGAGCTCAGCTGGCAGCCAGCACAGGGAGTCAGTGCAGGTTTGACACTGCCGTGTCATCTGCAGTAGACAGTAAATGAGGAGGCTGGAGGAGGTGGTCACTAAGGGCCACCTTCTCCAGCTCTGGGATCCCAGGATGAAAGCCTTTCAGCTGACAAAGGAGGATCCCAGAGCGGGTAGCCTTGAGGCTGCTTCATTTTCACAGTGTTGAGGACAGCACAGGTGGAGCAATGAGAGAGGTCAGCTGCCCCAGAGTGCCTCGTGGTCTGCAGTTCCTTCCCCTCTTCCGAGAGAGCAGGACCTTGCTGGCAGAGGAGGTGCCAACGGGAGCCTTTGCAAAGGGCACGGCAGCAGTGGAGCCCCGCTGCCTGTTTGTCTGGGACATTGCCAGCGAGTGTTCTGCAGAGACTCGGAAAAGGAGAGCAAACAGGGGATTTTCAGATGGTCTTTGAACGCTTTGTCCTTTGTTTTCCCTTGGAGGAAGAGGCAGCGCTACTCCTCCATTACTCCGCTAAATGTTGGCCTGGAGGAGTGAGGCAGGAGAAGTCGGAGTGGGGGGATGGCTTATATGAGATGAGGAGACCGAGGCTGTGCTAAGCTGAGCTGGGGTGTGGTGGAACCGCACCCTGCTTGGAGGAGCTCCCGCTCTCCCAGGCAGAGCACGAGCCGTCCTTTCTGGACCCCCTTGCTTCTCCTATGATGGACTCTTTCACAGGAACTGCTACCAATCTGGAGAGTCGGGGCTGCAGGGGTCTGGGATTAATCCCCCTTACACTCCTTGCATACCTGCAGAGATGGGGAACTCACTATCCTTCCAGGCAGCCCCTTTCGTATTTGCACAGCTCCTTCCTAGGCAATCTGTCTCCTAGGAGCTTCCATCCTTCATTCCAAGGTCTCCTGAGCCTGTGCTAACCGCTGAGAAGTTTCTTTATAGGCGTTGTTTCAGTATACAGCCTATAACGTGGGCAGTTTGGTGATGAGGAGACCTAGGTTCAGAAAGGTTAAGTGACTTGAAAAACTAGGATTTGAACCTAGATCTCTGATGACCTCCAAGCGCAAATATTCTTTCCACTGTGTCAAGCTATCTCCTGTTAAAGGCACGTTGGGGCCCATATGGGTTGGAGAGGTGGGGGTGGGGTTCAAGAAGTGGGGGTGGGGTTCAAGAATTGGAGGTGGGGGGTGTTGGACTCAGAGACTCTAAAGAGGCTCTCAATCCTGTGACTTTATCATTTTCCCACTTAACAGGGCAGAGCAAATACTCAAGGCTCATTCTTTTCCTAGGTTGGTTTTAAAAATCTTTCTCTCACCCTAAGTGACTCACTTGCAGCTGGATTCAGGTCTGCGAGCCCATGCAGTTGCTTCTCCAAGGAGCCAGGGACGGCTGCGTAAAGATGAGAGTTCCCAGGAGTGCCCGGTGGGGGTGCGTGGGGGTGTCTAGAAACCAGGCAGAACAAGGCAAGGAAGACAGACGTGGCTTTGAGGCAGTCACCAATCGATCATTTGACAAACGTTCTTGAGCACTTACATGTGCCAGGAGCTGTGCTGAACCCCACGGGGTGGGAGAAACTACGGGCTCTGCTTTACGGACTGGCGAGGAAGGCGGGATCCGAGGCAGATGGAGGCTCCTTATGTTTATGAGTGGACAGGGGAGGGGGCAGGGGCTGTGTGCCGGGGAGGAGGACCGAGGCTTTACTCAGGGATGGCGAGGGAGGGGGCGGCACACCTGGGGTCCTCTCTGGAATTCTCTTCCCCAGCAGCCCCCTCAGGCCTGGTTCCCAGTTTAAGTCAAATAACTTTGGTCTCCAGTTGCCACCTGCCTGCCACGTTCCGACTCAATCATTCTTTGAAATTTGGAGCTGTAGCTAAAACGCCTTTGCCCCGTAACAGGATTTGCACAGCCTCCATGGCGGGCAGCGGCGTCGCTCATCACCTGCTGTTGTAATCTGCACCGCTAAGCCCTCGGCTAGAGGCGGCAAGCTTAGCTCGCCTTGCCGATTTGAGCTTGCTCTTCCTGGCGTCGGAGCCGCATTTCAGGAAGGGGAGCTAATCCGCTCCCCCTCCGGCTCCACACACACAGACATTTCAAAGGAGACGCACGTGGCAGAGGGGGCTCCGGCTCCTTCCGGGAGGGGCTCTGAGAACCGAGCTTCCCAGACCTGAGGGCCAACAGGAAGGGTGCCCTGGGGGCCGTGAGTAAAACCACTCCCTGTGCCTTCTCCTGGAGGGCTCGGCGAGAGAACTGAAGGATGATTTTCCTGAAGGTTGTGTTGCACGGGCTGGCCAGGCCCCAGTGTCTGCGTGGAGCTCTGGTGGAGGGAATCCGCAGACCAGTTGTGAGCAAGAGGGCCCGTGTGCGCATTTGCTCATTGTGCCTGGTTAAACACCTCCCCTCCTTTCTAAAATCATGATAATCGCGGCTGTTTTTTGCCTTCTACCTGCGTCTTAACACTTTCTACTCCAGAGGGCCAGAGCCCAGAGCACCTAGGAAGCGTGTTTGATGCCTGGTAGCAGCTCACTCACTGCCTGTTGAATGCATGAACTAGCACTCGTGCTCAGCTTTGTTTCCGGCACTGTGCTTTGTACTTAAACATGGGGAAAATGAGGCTCTGACCACATAGGTACAAGGGCAAAGAAAGCAAACTAGAAACAGGAAAAAGTTGTAAATTCGGTGGAGACAGGAGCTGTGTGTTGCTGCCTACACACATTCGTTCATTCAAAATGTATTCACTAAACCTATCATGTGCCAGGTATTCTTTAGAGATGCTGGGAGACGACAGGGGAACATATAGCAAACATTCCTGCACCAGTTCTTGTGGAATGTGCTGGACCAACTCTGGGCAATGACCAGATTTTGGCTTAACCTAAGGAATAACGTTCTGAGAACTATAACTGTCCGACAAAACCATGTGCGGCCGTGTGAGGGTATAAGCTCCTCATTGCTGGAGAAGTTTGAGCAGAGACTACGCAAGGCAGACCCTGAGGGTGCAGAAGAGGGATAGCAGAACCCGGGGGGCCCTGCCCATGTCCCCCTTCTTTTATGTCCTCAGCATACACTGGCCAGCTTTCAGCCGGCAGCACCTGTGTTTCTTTGCCCAAGAGCTTTCTCTGCCCCCAGAATCTATTTTGCTGCCCACTCAGCAAACTGGAAGTGCCAGGGAATTAATGCCCCCTGGGAGCAGCCCCCAACAGGTGACTGACTGGAGCTGGTGTAAAATGTCCCAGTTCCCTCAGCCCTTAGATGGGGTCACAATGAGGCACGTGTTTCCCATTGTTTCCTGGAGTTCCCGGTGGGATTAAGCTCTGGTCCCCCACAGTGGAAACTGGCTGGGGAATGAATCCTTCATTGCCTGCCTTCTCTCCCCTGCATCCCTCCCCACTTCCCTTCTGATATTTCCCGATCTCACCTCCAAAATGAATGATTTGCGCTTGAATCCTGGTCCCCATGTCTGCTTCTGGGGCAGCCCAAAGGAAGAAAAGGGGACCCTGGCCTGTATGGAGGGGATTCCCTCCTTCCATTTCTAACACTTGATATCTGCTGACTGACCAACCTTCATAAACGGCGTCAGATTCCACCCAGAACTTCCTGTCACAGCCTGGAGATTGGGCACAGGACACTTCCCACTCATGTGAGACAGCAAGGGATGCCAAACTTGTCTCCCTACCAGGGCAGGCGGTGCCTGAAGGCAGTCGGGTGAGCTCCTTTAGGGATAAACCCCATGGCGTCTGTGCTCCATCAGAGCAGAGCGCTGGCTCTTGGGCCAGACTGCTCCATCTGGGCTTGTCAATGTGGCCCTGCCTGGTCTGGGCCGCCACCCCCCCCCCCCAGCCTGTGCCAGCTCCAGCCAGGGCTGAGCCCCCAAATCCATCACTCCCAAGGTCCCTCTGCTTCCTGCAGGTGATGAGCAGGGGCTGATCGGCTCTGTCTGAAGGACTTTTCTTTGCCACTTGTCCAGAGACAGTTCAGGGCACAGAATGGAGCGAGCAGTGAGCTGGGCTCATTGTGTGCTACCCAGCGAGGCCCGGCTCCAGAGCCACAGGTGTAGAATGATAAAACCACATTGTTCTGGGTGGAGGGGAGAGGGGACAGGGACACAGGTTGTTCGGTGGGCATGGTGGGCATTGTAATATGCAGCCCAGATCCCCCATCAATGGAGAACTTGGTGACCAGCTGCAGAGAAAGTGGCCAGCAGACGGGCTTCAGCGATCAGCCTCTTTAGAGATGGCGTCAGCTGCAGAGAGCCCCCTGCCAGAGCACGTTCTCCTTTGGGGGCAGCCCCCATCCACTGACAGGCTGATGCGGGAGTGAGAAGGCCTGGCCATCTTGGTGGGATTTGGCTCCAAAAGGCCCTTCTAGGCTCCGGGGCTCCTTGTGGGGTGGGCCGAGCCTGCCTTTGGGCTGCATAAAAGCCAGATTTGAGCACTTCCTCTCCCTGCCCGGGCTTACTTCCTACCCTCATTCACCACCGGTGTGGCTCCTGTGACACTCCTTAATGAGTGCCCTGCTGGAGAAGCTCCGTCTTAGAGGCTGCTCCCACGGACCCCACCCTGTGACAAAGGGACATCATTCCCAACTGCTCAGTTGGGCCTCTCAATCAGTCTGCCAAACTTTGTTCTTTTCCAAAGGGTCATCTCAACAGCAAGCTCTGCCTACCTTAAAAAGAGAGTCGCGGGCCAGGCCCATGGGTCTTAGGAAGGGACGTGTGTGGACAGGCTGGTGGGACTGGGCATTTGCTCCCTGCAGGTGGCCACACCCCTTCCCCCGACACGCACACGCCACCACAACTGCATCGTGTGCCGATGCCCCGGCTGCCGCACAGACACCTAGAAGACGGAACAGTCATGGCCCAAAGCAGCGTCTCTGGATCTGAGGCGCATTCCTGCAGCTGGGACTGTGACGGGAGCTCGCTTTATTAGATCCCATTATAAATGGATGATTTGCCATCTCCGAAGATAAATGGCAAACTTAATGCAGAGGTATCCTGTCTGGGGAAACTGGAGAGTTATGGATGTTAGCTTTGTAGCTTTATGAAAGCACTTTCTTATGGAAACTGAAATGACCAAGATTAGATTGAATTAGTATGTACTGGTATGAGCTTTTTCTCCCCCTATCCATCTTGATTTTTTTTTTTTAAGGGAAAAGATTTGCCTCCTATGTGAGCATTTCATAAAAATGCAAATCCCAAGTTTGGGTTTGGTAATTAGCAGGGTTGCCTCCTGGTGCTAACGAGGCAGCTGCCCGGCTGCAACCGTCTGTGCTGGTGGAGAAAGAGGTGCCCTCTGCTGGCTTCCCTAGTGGGTGGCGTCTGCTCCTTCCCATCCACTCCCTTCCCACTGGGTGCCAGGTGCCCCCTCACCTGTCCTTGTGGAGTGCAGGCGGAGTAGGCAGACCACCCACCCCCGCAGCTAGGCTCCTGGCCTCCCTGTCTGAGGACAGATGGGGTCTCTCCTCATCCCACACAGACCCCACCCTCCCACACAGTGTCCCCAGCCTGAACTTTAGCCCAGCTCCCAGCTGGGGGCCAGACTTTGTGCCAGCCAACAATGCCATCCGATAAATGTTTGAGCACTTTTGATGCCAGGCACAATGCTAGGCACTGGGGACACGAAGATGGGGACACTGAGGCTCCTGCCTTTAAGGAGATCAATCTCACTGAAGGGAGAAGCACAGATAGAGATAATTTCTAAACTGCACAGTCCGATGGAACTTTCTGTCATGAGGGAAATGTCCTATATCTGTGCCGTCCCCTGTGGTAGCCACAGGCTTCCTATGGCCCCATGGAAATAACTTGAGGATGGGGGTCAGGAGCGGGATTCCAGGGTTGGCTCTTCAGCCAACCCTCCTGGGATCTCGGGCAAATCGCTTGTGAGATTTAAGCCTAAGGTTCATCTTCCATAGAATGGGGTTAGTAAAACCTCTCTGCCTTTCTGCAATATTAGAACCAAGAGACCCGCAGTTCATCCGGCCCAACCTCCTCACTCGATGGAGGAGGGAGCAGAGACCATGGCCCATCTGGTCTCAGGGCTGGGGAGGCACAGAATCCAGCCCCTAACTCCTCATCCCAGCTTTTTGGCCACAGTAGGCTGCTGCTACAGGCGCCATGGGCATCAGATATGAAAAGAAAAAGGAGGATCTTTGGAAAGTCAAAACTGTCTTAGCTCTGAGCTTTCTGGTACCATGTTGGCTGGTAAAACCACCCGCACCCAAACCATGTCAGACCCAGGACCCGGTGGTGGGGTCTGGCCCCCACTTGAAGCTTAGAGGGCTAACATAGAGGAGACCTTATTAGTGATATTACTCAACACTTGGCCCTGCACACACCTCTCCAGTCAACGTCTGCCCCCGAACATCAGCATGATAAAATAATTCTAAGAGTTGGGCTGCAGGAGGAGACAAAACGGTGTATGTACCACGAGGTAAATGTGGGACCCCAGATTTTCAGGACCCCGGGGAACTTCAGAGCCTCTCAGACACTTTACTGGGGTGGGGCTGACCTGCTGGGTGGCCGGGATCCCTACTAGACAGAGTGGGCTACCCCAGCGTGGCTTCTAGAGTTGTCTCTGGGCCAAGGAAGTTGGCAGAGATGGAGAGCGGGAGCCCAAAGTGGAAATAAAAGTGGGAACTCAGTCCCAGGAGGAGTGTCAGCACAGAAATAGGATTCGAATGAAGCACTGAGAGGTCGGTTGGAGACGAGAGGGGCCAGGAGCAGTTAGTCTCAGGCGGAGTCATTTAAAATTTCCAACACAGATTAAACAGCCTTCTTTCTATGACGCTAAGCACGGCCGGTGCCTGTCCCTGGTCCCGCGGTGGGTGCTCCTGCAGGAGTGCAGAGTGTCGAATGGAAGCACCCAGGCTTCCTGTGTTCACCCACCAGCACTGGGCTGAGGCTGGGGGGCTGCTCTTCCTGCAGGTCCCTATCTCGGCCCCCACCCCGTGTCCCCCTGGGCCTCGGGGCTCTGCCCAGGCCCCCCAGCCCCAGGTCGGCCTCCGTTTCAGGCTCTGTCAGTAAGGCTGTTGGTGCTGGCGGGAGTGGCTTCTCCAACAACGGAAGTAGTTTCTATGCCTCTTGCCCACTGGGTCCTTACTCTGGCTGTGGAGAAGGGGAAATCTTGCCTCAGATGAGATGAGCTTCTTCTTCTCAACACCGGCTTCTAGGTCTCCTCCAGGCTGCAGCAGGAGCAGAGCTGGAAGAACCTTAGGGGTGACTTCAACCCTCTCCCTCCCCATCCCCATCGGACAGAGACTAAGGTCCCAAGGAAGTGACTTGCCCAAACCCACACAGCCGGCAGCAAGGTGAGACTGAAATTCAGGATGTACAACTCATTCAATCCTTCATTGCGCAGATTTTTAATCAATGCCTAGTATATGCCAGGAACTGTGCCGGCCAAGGGGACACTGGAGAGCAAGGAGATGTGGTCTATATTCAGGGAGTTTGCCTGGGCGTGGGGCAGGATGGATACACAACCCTGGAGTTTTACAAGTGGTTTGAAGGAAAATATGAGAGCGAACAGCAGAGTGGGGATTACTCTCTAGGGTGGGTGGTCAGAGAAGGTTCACCTGAAGAAGCGACACGTAGACTTGGAGATGCAGGATGAGCACGGGCCAGGTAAGGAGCTGTTTTGAGTGTTCCAGGCAGAGGGAGCTGCCTGCACAAAAGCCTGGAAGTAGGAAAGTTTGGTGTGCTCAGAGAAACAAACTGCCACCACCGAAAGCCAGGGTGGTTGGGCAGGTGCTAGACAAAGGGGCAGGGGGTTAGGGTGCAGAGGGGACAAGGGCAGGGCCATGCAGCAGGCCTAAGTCAAGTCAAGCAACTTGGATTTGGTTCCCCTGTCCACCACATAGTCTCAGTGTCATGGGTGCGTTTGTTTAGGCGGCACAGTGTAGGGAAAGGCCAAAGGCAGGCCACGGCATCTGGGAAAGCAGGGACTTATCCGGGATCAGAAGAGGGCGACTGAGACGTGTGGGCACAGGGCAGGGTGCCAGTAAAGCTGCACTTGATCGAGGGAAGGGCCTCCCAAGGGGGCACAAGCACAGGGCACCTGGCAGAGGAGCACTGAGGCTGGCACACAAGGCGTCAGTCAGCAACTGAGAGGGCAGTGAGACCAGAGGGAAGTAGGTGCACCTAAGCACTGGAGCCTACAGGGATGGTCTGACCAGCCAGGGCCTTAACAGATCCCGGTGGAAGAGGCCAGGCTTGGACCTCAGGCTGAGTCAAATAAATCTTTGATTGAGCTGAGTATTTGTGATTTATTATACTTCCCTGAATGCTGCCAGTGCCCCCAAGAGTCCTGGCCCGTGACTCTAAACAGCAGGTGCAGTGTGTGCCATGCCAATACACCTCTCACCGGGGAGATGGGCTGCAGAAGACATGTGTGGGCAAGGTGGCAGGGCCAAGTTCAAAGGTTGCTCCCGAGCATGCAGCAGGTAGGGATGGTAGAGGAGGAGAATGGGTGCAGGGCTTCCTGCAGCTCTGGTGGGGCAGGGTCTGCCCCTCCTCCCTGGGTCTGCCTTCTCTGGCTCTGGCTGCGGAGCTCTGAGGCCACAGATCAGCCAGCTTCCTGCTCCAGGTGAACGTGACTGGCATGGCTCTGGAGACGGACCCCCTGGTTTTGCCCCTCTGGTGACCATACCAAAGCTGGACTCACAACTGGGTTGAGGCAGTGCCCTCTCCCAGGGCAGCTGCCATTATTGAATGAGATAAGGCATGTCACGCACTTAGCATAGCGCCAGGAACACTGTGGACACTCGATTTAGCTACTGTGAGATTTACTACATATTGGTTCCAGTCTCTTTCATTGACACTAGTTAGCCCCGCTCTTGTGCCCTGGCCTGCACTCCTTGCCCTTCTCCCATGACCTGATGTCCTCCCACCTTTTAAGAGCAGAAAACATAGTACAGGGACTTCAGTTCCTTTCTTGCTGCTGGCCCAGGGTGACTTTAGCCATGTCATTTCTACTCCCTACCTCTGTTTTCTCATCTGCCAACTGAAGTGCCTGTCCTAAGCCAGAGCTTCCCAATGCGCCACCGCTGTGCCACAAAGGGGTTACATGCGAGCTGGGACGGTGAGTCTCTCAGCCCTTGAGATGCCTGGGTGGGTAGGGACAGATCTGGCAAGGTCTCCTCCAACTGTAAGTGGCCTGTTCTATTGACTCCAGCTTGTAGAACAAATATTACCATTTTCTCTGTGTGCCACAGATGTAGAACAAACAGTTGAGAAGTCCTAGAAATCATTCCTGGGGTCTCCACTGGGATGACTTGGCTAATACTCTGTGATTCATCTTCAAGCTTCAACACTCACCTCTTCCAAGAAGTCTGCCCCCACAACACTGTTCAATGACACTCCTTCATCGTGGGCTTCTCAGCAGTTGTGAGCTGCATTAGCCTGGAATTAATTAATTGGTGCTTCTCAATACGTGACCTATAGGTTGTTTCCCATAACAGTGACAACAACAACTATTTGTGGAACACAGAGATGCCAGACCCCTCGCTAAGTGCTTTGCCATTCACTCTCACAACAGCGCTGTGAGGCGTGCGTGCACTGTTGTGCGTGTACACACGGGAATCCTGAGACTTAGATAGTTGAAGCCGATTGCACACGTAGTAAGTAGCTGAGTGAGGATGTGGGTGAGTCTGTCTGCTCTGACGCAGCCATGCTCTTAGCCAGTTAAGTAGTACGCCTTTTGTATGCGTCTTCTCTTCCAGTTAGGTTGTGGATAGATGTCTTAGGAAGAGGTAGTGTTTCAGCATTCTTTCTGTCTCCCAGAGTCCAGAACTATGTTCAGCAGTAAGAGTTCAGTGATTATTGTTGGGTATGCCAGATAGCTTGTTGTAAGTTTAAAGTAAGATATAGAATATGCTTCCCCAGGTCACAGACAGAAGGCACAATGGACCTCTAGTTTTACCTGGGTGTAGGTGAGTGTGTGAAATCTTACTGGTACCGTGGCACAGAAGAGCCATCCCAGGTTGCCTGCCTGCAGGTATTTCAGAGTAAGAGGGATTCCCCCAGTGGAGTCCAGAGCTGGAGAGTTCAGAGTCTGTCCCTCAATCCAGGTACCCAGCCAATGAGAATGGTCGTGAGGACTCCTGCAGTGTCTCCCACAGTCCTGTCCTCTCTCTCCATGGGTGGGGAAAGAAAGGGCCAGTGATTGACAGCTGGGACCAGTGGGGCCTGGTAGCCTGAGGTGAGGCTCACATAGCCAAGCGGTGCTCACCCAGGGGCCCCGGCCTCCCGGGCACAGCCCACCTCGCCTGTCCAACGGTGTCCCAGCGCTGCTCTGTCAACTCTTCCTCCATCCCTCTTTCCTCAGGCTCTTTGTCCTCTTAGGGTGTAGGTCGGTCCTCACCTGGCCTTCCCACTGCATGGCTTCTAGTTAGATCCGTGCAGGATTTACATCTGGACGCTAGGAGAGCTGTCTGTGAGTGGCCCTGGCCAGCCCATCCCACTCGTCCTTCACCTGAACTCCCACACCGCACACAGACACACTACATGGTTAAGGGTCAGACAGTCCTGAATTTGACTCTCTAACCCTGACTAGCATGTGACCTTGGACAAGTTCAGCAACATTCATCAAAGAAATATTTACAGAGCACCTACTCTGTGCCACATGCTATTTGGGGTACTGGACATGTGGTGGTATAGCATGTACAGTAGGTACAGGCAGGTACATGCTTGGGAAGGTGGGCAGGTACAGAAACCTGAATGAAGATGAAGAGATAATACGGAGGAAGAACATTCTATTGAGACAGAGGGAATAGTCAGTGCAAAGGCCCTGGGGCACAAAGAAGGCTGACATATTCAGTAGATTTACAGCCGGTTGCCATATGGAGAGTGAGTTGCTGGCCACCCAGAGTGGGAGTAGGGACACTGGTGAGACAGCTGCCGCAAAGGTCCAGGCCAGGCTGGGCTGAATCCCATCAGCTCTGGACCCTACTTTCCTTACGCACAAGATGAAGGTAACACGAGTACCTACCTTACAGGGGGTCATGGAGATTAAATGAGTAAATACTTGGCATGCAATAAATGGTAACTATTAGCCTTAATAAAAAGATCGACAATCAGAAGCGTGGCGCTGTGCGAGCCCTCACAGAAGTGAGCCTATAAGTAAGCCAGGACTTTTCCAGCCCTCAGCATCAGGCGTGCTTGCAGTGAGTCAAGGGTCAGATGCCAGCTTCCCCTTCCAGCTCACCCATGCCAGGCTCTTAGTGAGGGGCGTCACTAGATGGATGCTCAGCAAAGACTGAGGCGGTCACCATGCAGGGAGGGGCAGCAGGTGGCCGTGGGAGGGAGGGCAGCATCTTCTCTGTGTCAGGGAAGCAAGTGGGCCGAGGAACGAGAAAGTCCAAGCATCCCGTGCTCCGTTTGCTCCTGGGCCAGGCCTGGGAGAAATTCCCACCTCGTCCAGGAAGCCTTCTGAGTTGAGAAGGGGCTTGGGAAAGGCTTGAGCTAGCAGGGGCAGCAAGCCAGCGTAGGAAGGCGAGGAGGCAGGTTCCTCTTCTTTCTGATCTTTCAAAACCCAAGGCAGGATGTGGAAGTAGAGGAAGAGAGAAGGAAAGGGTGAACGGAACCATTCCCTGGCTTTACATCACATGTGGGACGAGAGGATGAGATTGACGATGCTGCAGCTACTGAGAGGGTTTGGTTAGACACTCACAACTGTTCAAAGACAGCAGCTGGACTCTACGGCACAGTCCTGCTCGAATAAGCATGCTCTTCTCTCCTGCAGAAATCCTGCCCTTCCAAGTGGCATTAGGGGTGAGCTCACCGACAGGCCAGGAGGACTCTGATGACCTCCAGCCCCCGTCCCCACCAGACTGTTCTAGTTTTCTGCGACGGTGTTAAAGGGACATTTTATGAGCTCTTCAGTCCTCAGGTCCCACAGGGCTTTTGTCTTGCTCCAGACCATCTCGGATACACACATATATCTTAAAAAGGAAAAGAAAGAGAGAGAAAAGCTATTTTATTTCATTGCCAAACCATCCACTTTAAATACCCTTTTTATTACAGTATCTGCATAGTAATACTAATAATAGATCTTGTTGGCAGCTCTAATGAGGCTGGAGAATATAAGGTTTCCAATAAAGTTAATTGTTGCCTTTAATATTCTCATACATTTATACATGGTAAATCTTTAAAGGAGAAAAAACACTCCATTTCATCCCCGTTAAGCAGCCAGTCCTAGACTGGATGGAGACCAGCTATAGCAGAGAAGTGGCCTGGGAGCTTGACTGTCAGAGAACTTGGACTGTGATCTCCAAACTTCTTGCTAGCAGTGAGAGCATGAGTTTTGAGCCAGAAAGATCTGTATTTCCACGTGGGCATTGTCACTTCCTAACTTTGTAGCTAGGTCCCATTGCTTAACCTCTGCCAGCCTCCATTTCTCAGCCTGTAAGACAGGATTCGTGATAAACGTACATGAAGCTCAACACAGTGCTTAGCAGATATGTGCTGCTCCATGCCTGTGAGCTATTATTTTAAGCTATTCAATACAAACTATTAAATACAATTATCGCTTTATCCTCTTACTATGTGTATCATTAATGGTGAAATAAATCAGGATATTACAATCTTTGTATTTGAACTTCAGAGTGAACTAAAAGATCTTTCTGTTAATCAGTTTCTCAAGGTTACACAGTTGTAAGTGATAGATCAGGGTTAGAAGCCAGGATCTTGCTCTCCAGGGACTTCTAATAGCCGGCAGTTATCAGGCCACCCCTGAGCTCCATACCCCTCTCGCAAGTCTAGAGTGTCCTTACCCAGCTTCACCTTCTGCCCACCTTGTACCCAGACCCAGGTCACCTGCCTGGGCCCCGGATTCGCCTTGATTAAAATGCTGGAGTGAAGGAGGCCTATTGCCCCCGCCTTGGGACAAACACTCGTGATTCCTGTCCAATCTTTCCCGGCGGTCATAAATTCTCTTTGTTTTTCCTTTTTCTTGAAGAAAATTTTATGATTTTTACAGTCATAAAGAACAAAGAAGCATGTATGTTTCACCATTTATTATATCACGGATTTCGTGTATTTTTGACAGTTCCATCACATTGCTGACATTTACAATGTTTTTCTCCGGGGGGCAAGGGGGGTGCAGTGGTGGTGAGTTGAGGGAGCCATTTACCCCCAGGCCCCACCCCCACCATCCGGGAAAGGGAGAGATGAGCTCGAGGTGCCCCAGGTTAGGGACAGACTTGGGTGACCTTGTGTTTCAACAAATGGATCACAAACAATGCCACCCCACCTCCCCGACCTTCCCCACCCAGCCAGGGTTCTCCTCTCCCGCTGGCAAGTGGTAAGAAATACTATGTGACAGGGGGGTTGCCATGGCAACACTCATTTCCAGTTAAACAAGCGGGCACTGATGAAAGGCGTCTCGTTTGCTTTGGTTAAGGGGTTTGTTGGGAAGGGTGTGGGGCTCCTTCCTTCCTTCCTTTCTTGTTTTTCTCCTTCTTTACTCTTCAACCTCCCGTCTTCTTTTCAGAATGAGGTCCAGGCTGTGACGGGCCAGGCCCTGGTCAGGCCGAGAGAGCCAGGAGTGCAGTTTCAGGCTGGAGCCCAGGACGCTGGGCTGGGGCTCGGGTCTGAGAGCCAGGGTCGGGCCTCCTGGCCTCGTAGCCTTGGTTTCCCTCCCAGCCCTGCCTGTCTCAGGTCCGCAGTTCCCCTACCCTCCCAGAGGAAGGACTTGTTGAGGGGGGAAATGGGCTGGCGGAGGACCCTGTGTCCCAACAGGTGGTTGGGTAATTAAGTGAGCTTTATGCACACAACACTGTTTTGCCCGATGTAATTGCAGTTTCCATATAAATAATTCACGGGAAATTATTAGAGTGAGGACATCGCCCGCCTCCTCATAATTTGCTTAACCGAAATAGGCTCTTTCATCATCTGCGTTGATTTGCCTTAAGACCATGCACTCAGCATCCTTCATAGGCCTGCTCCTACGAAAAAACGAGAATGCAGAATTTAATTAAGTTATGCAAATTGGGCGTCCCCTGCCTGGGGAGAGACAGAGTGTTTGCCCACACGGCTGTGGGGTGGTGCAGGGAAGGAGGGGAGGGGCTGAGACTCAGCTGTTTGGGGAGGAGCCAGGAAGCTCCCCCCAGAGAAAGGGCAGCACCCCAATGGAGCATCCAGGAGCTGGACCCCACACATGGGGCCGCGCAGTCAGAGCTTGAACTCTGGGGCCTGCCTCCTGACTTACTAGCTGTGTAACTTTGGGCGAAGTACTTAACCTCACTAAACCTCAGCTTCCTTCTTGTCAAATGAGGATAATAAAGGCACCCTTCTCCTAGGGTTAAGGGGAGGGATAAATGAGAGATCTCATTACTACGGTCCTGGCCACAAGGCTTCGTAAGCACCTGCTATGACTGTGACTACTACGATGATTGCTGCTGTTTTTGTTGTTGTTATTATGAAATATATTGCGCTCTGGGCTGTGGCTTCCGTTGCTCTTGATGGAAATATCTGGCTGAGCCTATGCTGTCCTTCTGCCACAGGGAGGGTTACATTTATGACTTTCTCCATAGATTTGCCCATGGTGTTTGGAAGGAATTGTCAAGGTAGAGGAAAAAAACCTGGCATTTTGGAGCCAGACAGATCAAGATTCCAATCACAGTTCTTCTGCTTGTGTACTGCATGGTCCTGGGGAAGTCACTTTGCCTTCGTGAGACTTGAGTGCCTCTTGGGTACAATGGGGGTAGTGTTCCTGCCTCCCGTGGGCATGTGAGGATTGGAGAAACGTCTGCCAGGTACCCAGCATGTGCCTGCCACGTCGCTTTTGTTCAACAAGTGGTCACATGCATCTGAATCCGGGCAGGGCCTGCCTTAGCCTCTGCACTCTCCAGACTTTCTTTTCCTTAGAGGTCCTTCTTCCCCTTCCTCCAGCCACCCTTTCTCTCATGCTTTGTTTTAAAGGATCAAAGGATTCAAAAAACTCATCCACTCTGGGGTATGAGTGACTGATAAGCTTAACACCTCTACTCCTCCTGGGGGAACTGTCATTTTCTCAAGGGTATAACACACCTAATTTTTCTTAAACCAAAGGTTTTGGTGCTTTAATTGGAGCATCCTATAAACCTGCCGTAAAGCAGAGAAGGACTCCCCAGATCTCTACTGGAAAGTGATGGCTTCCTTGCAAGGGCCCCCCCCCCACCCCTCCCCACCCCCCCCCACCCCCGGGACTGGAAACATGTCCTGCTGACTGGTGCTTCCCACAGACTCGCTCTCTCTTGCTCAGATTCAAGCTTTGTCACAGAGTCAATTGCTTCATTCATTTAACAAATACTTACTGAGCACCTACTGTGTGCCAGGCATTGTGGGAAGCACTGGGTTTACAATAGCGAGCAAAACACACACAGTTCCTGCCCTAATTGAACTTGAAAGCTAGTGGGAGTGACAGTTATGAAGCAAATGGTAGCATTGCTAAATATATAGTTACACGTTCTATAAGGATGACAAAGAATAAGAACAAGGGGTAATAAGAGAGAGCAACAGGGGGCCTGAACTTAAACGGCGGGTGTGTGGGTAGCAGAGGTGTCTCTGCAAGAGAAGAAGGAAGGGTGTGAGCAAGGTGCACAGTGAGAGGAGGGGCGGGGCTGCAGAGGGAACCTCGTGTTCAAAGACTTGGAGGCAGGAGAAAGTCTGGTGCCTTCGAGGGATTGGAGGAAGACTAGGGGCTGGAGTGACTAAGGGGGACAGGAGGTGTTTGGTGAAGTAGGCCAAGGTCAGGAGTGGGGGGTCTTAGGGCACCAGGAAGATGCAGATCCTGGGGTCCTGACCAAATTCACAGATCAAGAAGGGGCCCTCCGACACCTAGGCCTTGTGTCCCAAAGAAGCCCCTCACCCCACCTTAGAGGAAGAGAGGAGCAGGCTGCCAGCAGGAGGGAGTGGGGAGAATTTGGGGCTCAGTGTCAGAAAAGCCAATTGGGTTCTGGCTCTGCTCATTGTTCCTTATGAAATTAACTGTATCAACTGTTCTAAGCCTTAGTGTCCGCTTGCGTAATGGGGTGCACTGTGTTCTTCCTGCTGGGCCCTCCAGAGCCACTCTCCCTTCCCTGCCCTGCCCTGGGCCCCAGGGGCCTGATCTGCATGGACGGCCTCAATGGGCTCCCTTCCCTCTGGCTCAGCCGACAGGAAGTCCCAGTACAGTGATTGGATGGCAGGACAAGAGTGAAGTTATGACACTTGTTTTCCCTGCTCCCTCCCTGCCCGACCGGGGCTTGTCTTCACCCCTCTCTGAAAGGCCACAGCTCCAGCCTCATGCTCCTCTCCTACAGCTACTGAGTCCAGGTCCTGGTGCCTGCTCTGTCCTAGGTCCCAGCCTAGGGGTTGGCAGTGGCTCCCTGCTCCTGCTAGTCCTGCAGTGCTGTACTGTCCCTTCTCACTTTAGCCCTCAGCCCTGCCCATATGTCCCCTCAGTGAGCGTGATGGTTAATTTTATGTGGCTGCTTGACTGGGCCACCGGATGCCCAGACATTTGGTCAGACATTATTCTGGTGTGTGTCTGAGGGTGTTTCTAGATAAGATTAACATTTGAAACGGCAAACTAGTAAAGCAGGTTGCCCTCTCTAATGTGGGTGTGCCTTGTCCAATCAATTAAAGATCTCACTAGAACAAAAAGGCTGAGTTAGAGGGAAGTTCTGCCCAAGTGCCTTGAGCTGGAGCATCAGTCTTCTGCCCTTGGGCTGGAATATACACCATCGGCTCTCCTGGCTCTCTGGCTTGCAGATCTTGGGGCTTAGCCTCTGATTGCAAGAGCCAGTCCTTCTAATAAACCTCTTTCTCCCTCTCTTTTTCTCTCTTCGTGCATGTGTGTGTGTGTGTGTGTGTGTGTATATATATATAGTCATGCGTGTGTTGCTTAACAACAGGGATATGTTCTGAGAAATGTGACGTTAGGCAGTTTTGTAAACATCATGCAGTGTACTTACACAAACCTAGATGGTATAGCCTACTATACACCTAGGCTATAGGGTATAGCCCATTGCTCCTAGGCTACAAACCTATACGGCGTGTTATTGTGCTAAATACCATAGGCAGTGGTAACACAGTGCTAAGTATACGTGTATATAGACATATGTAAACATAGAAAAGATACAGTAAAAATGTGGTATAAAAGCTCCATTATAATTTTATGGGACCACTGTTGTATATGCAGTCCACTGTTGACCAAAACCTCGTTACGTGGCACATGCCTATACGCATATACATATGCTATTGGTTCTGTTTCTCTGACTAATATGGTGTTCAACAAATGTTTGCTGACTGCTAAATGTGACTTTCTCATCTTGTGGGGCCCTGCCGACTCTCACACTCAGTAATGTAAGAAACAGGAAAGTGGAGGGAGCAGGGCAGCGGGTAGAGGTGCAGGGAGGCTGACTGGCCCAAGCCCCACTGTCCTTCCATCTTCACTCTCTGTTTCTTCATCACCCCCAGGCATTGACGGGGAAGTTAGGACCAGGGGAAGGGAAGAGACAAAATGATAATCTTCCCCACTCTTCCTGTTCCTCTTCATGAATCCCTTTACCTTATATTTTTAAGTTTTATTAAAATATAATTGACATACAATAAACTGAACATATTTAAAGTATACCATTTGATGAGTTTTGACATATGTAGAGTCAAGATAATGAACATATCCATCATTCCCCAAAGTTTCTTTGTGCCCCTCTGAAATTGCTTTCTCCTGTACCCCCCACCCCCAGTCCCTAGGCAACCACTGATCTGCTTCCTGTCACTATAGATTCATTTGCATTTCCTACAATTATATAAATGGAAGCATACAATATGCACGCTTTTTGTCTGCCTTATTTCACTCAGCATAATTATTTTGAGATCCATCTGTGTTGTAGTATATATCAATAGTTCATTCCTTTTCATTTCTGATAGTATTTCATTATATGAATATACCACAGTTTATCCATTCACCAGTTGATGGACATTTGGGATGTTTCCAATTTTTGGCTATTACAAATAATGCTGCTGTGAGTGTTTGTGTAGAAGTCTTGGTATGGATACACACTTTTGCTTCTCTTGGGTAAATACCTAAGAGAGGAATGACTGGATCATGTAGTAGGTGGTTGTTTAAATTTTTGAGAAACTGCCATGCTGCTTTCAAAATTAAGGGCATCATTTTACATTCCCCCAGCAGTGTATCGATGTATGAGAATTCCAATTGCTTCACATTTTTGGCAACACTTGGTATGTTCAGGCTTCTTAATTTTAGCCATTTTAATAGGTGGACAGAAATAGCTCATTATGGTTTTAATTTGCATTTCCTCAGTGAATCATAAGGTTGTGTATTTTCATATGCTTCTTTGCTATCCATATATCTTCTTTGGTGAAGTCAAATCTTTTGCACATTTTAAAATTAGGTTATGTTATTATTATTGATTTTTGAAGGTTATTTATTTATTATAGATACAAATCCTTTCTTGAATATATGGTTTGGAAATTTTTCTCTCAGTTTGTGGCTTGTCTTTTTATTCCCTTAATATTGTCTTTGAATAGCAGAAGTTTTAATTTTGATGAAGTCCAACTTACCAGTTTATTCTTTTGTACAGTAGTATCTAAGACATTTTGCCTAATACAAGGTCATAAAGACTTTCTCTTATGCTTTATTCTAGAAGTCTGAAAGTTTTAGGTTTTACATTTAGGTCTATGCATACTTTGAGTTAATTTTTGTATATAGTACATAAAATGGATTGAAGTTCATAGTTTTACATGCAGATATCTAATTGTTCTAATACCATTAGTTGAAAAGAATGTTCTTGCACTGAATTGCTTTCATAAATTTATCAGAAGTCAGTTATCTGTATATGTTTGTGTCTATTTCTAGACTCTATTCTGTTACATTAATCTTTACACCAATATCTCACTATTTTGATTCCTGCAACTTTATAATAACTCTTAAAAGCAGGCAATGCTAATCCTCCAACTTTCCTCTTCTTTCAAAGTCATGTTGTCCATTTCAGGTTCTTTGCATTTCCACAATAATTTTAGAATCAGTTTGCCACTTTCTACTGAAAAGTGTGCTGGAATGTTAATTGGTATTGCATTGGATCTAGAGATGAATTTGGGGAGAATTGACACTTTAGCAATATTGAGTCTTCCAACCCATGAACAAAGTATATATATCTTCATTTTTTTGAGTGTTTAAAAATTTCTCTCAGTGACACTTTAGGGTCTTTGGTGTATATGTCTTTCACAACTTCTTCAGACTGTATTCTAAATGTTTCATATTTGTTGATACACTTATAAATATTGTTTTCTTAATTTCTGTTTTTGATTATTCACTGTTAGTATATAAAATAATTAATTTTTGTATATTTATCTTGTATCCTTCAACCTTGATAAACTCACTTATTAGTTCTAGTGGCTTTTTATAGATTTCATTAGATTTTCTATATAAACAATCATATTGTCTGTGAATATAGACAGTTTTTCTCCTTCCTTTTTTCAATCTTAATTCCTTTTATTTTTTTCTATTCTTATTACACTGGCTAGAATCTTCAGCACAATGTTGAACAGAAGAGGACATCTTTGTGTTAGTCTTGGTCATGGTGCTGTGTTGGGGGGAAGCATTAATCATTTTTATAGATGACTTTCATCAGGTTGAGAAAGTTCGCTTCTATTGCTACTTTGGTGTGAATTTTTGTCCTGAATGGATGTTGGATTTTATTAAATGCTTTATCACCATCTATTAAGATCATATGGTTTTTCTTTTTAAAATTTGTTCCTATGGTGAATTACATTGGTAAATTTTGGATTTCAAACCAACCTTATACCCCTGGGTTAAATCCCACTTAGTCATGATTATTAACTTCTTTATATATTGTTGAATTCAACTTGCTAAAATTTTGTTTAGAATTTTTTTTAATCTGTGATATTGATTTGTAGCTCTCTTTTCTTATAATATTTTGGACTGGTTTCGATATCTGGGTAGCACTGGACTCATAGAATGAGGAGAAGTATTTCTTCCACTTCAGTTATCTGCAACTGTGTAAAATTGGTATTTTTTTCTTAAGATATTTGGTAGAAGTCACCAATGAATCTATCTGGTTCTGAAAATTTGTTACAAGATTTTTAACTTCAAATTCAATTTCTTTAATTGATAGAAATCTGTTGGGGTTATCTATGTCTTCTTTAGCGAGAGTTGGTAATTTGAATCTTTCAGTTTATCAATTTTATCAAACTCGCTGAATTTGTTGGTATGCAGTTGTTTGTGATATGCCCTTGTTATTCTTTTATAAATGTGGGGGATCTGTACAGTGCAATGTTGCTGATTATTTATATGGGTAATTTGTGTCTTCTTTCTGTTTTTACTTTTTAGCCTGGTTAAACATCAATTTTATTGATGTTCTCAAAGAAGCAAATTTTGGTTTTATTAATTCTGTCTATTGTTTTTCTGTTTTCTATTTCATTGATTTCTGTTCTGATCTTTATTAGTGGTTTTTCTTTTCTATTGCTTACTTTGGGTTTAATTTATTCTTTGGTTTTAAGTTTCTTAAGGTGGAAGCTGAGTTCTCTGATTTGATACTTTCTTTTTTTCTAATGTAGGCATTTGGTGTTATAAATACCTCCCACCCCACATACCCCAAGTATTGTTTTAGTGGCTTCCCGCAATTTTGATTAGATTGTGTTACATTTTTTCTCCAGCTCAAAATACTTTCTAATTTCCTTTTTGAGTTCTCTGTGACTCACAGGTTATTTAGAAGTGTATTATTTAGTTTCCAAATATTTGGTGATTTTCCAGTGATATCTTTGTTATTAATTTTTAATTTAATTCAATTAAGTTGAGAAAATGTATTTTGTATGACTCAAGTTCCTTTATATTTATTGAGATTCGTTTGTGGTACAGAATGTGTTCCATCTTATGAAATATTCTTTGTGCACTTGAAAAAATTTGCATTCTGTTATCGTTGGGTGGAGTGTTCTATAGTGTTAATTGGGTCAATTTGTTTGATAGTGCTGTTCAAATATTCTATATATTTTATAATTTACTATTTATTCTGTCAACTACTGAGAAAGAAGTATTTTAATCTCTGACTATAGTTATGGATTTGCCCATTATTCCTTGTAGTTCTATCAGTTTTTGCTTTATGTCATTTGAAACTTTATTAGGTGCATAAATATTTAGGATTATTATGTCCTATTAATGGACTGATCCTCCTTTTCATTATGAAATAAACTTAAAGAAAAATATCCCTAGTAATATTTTTTTCACTGAAGTCTACTTTGTCTTCAATACAGCCACTCTAGCTTTCTTGATTTCTTTTTTCACAGCTTTATTGAGACATGTTACACAGCATAAATTCATCTACTTCAAGTGTACAATTCAAAGATATTTAGTAGATTTACAGAGTTGTGCAGCCATCACCATAATCTAATTTTAGAATATTTTCATTACCCTCTAAAGAAACCTAATACCAATCAGCAGCCACCCCCATTCACTTCTCCTCCCATCTTTAGCCTTAGGCAACCATTTTTTTCCAATTTTTATGGATTTGCCTATTTGGGACATTTCATGTAAATGGAATCATATAACATGTGGTCTTTGGAGTTTTATAAACTATCTTTTAATTAAAATTTTTATTTTGAGAAAATTGTAAATTCATTTCCATTTGTGAGAAATAGTACAGAGAGGTCACATACGCCCTTTAATCAGTTTCCTCCAATGATAATATCTTGCAAAAGTTTAGTATACTATCACAACCAAGCCATGCACACTGACACAATCAGGATACAAACAGTTCTATCACCGTAAGGATCCCTCATGTTGCCTTTTTATAGCCATATCCACTTTCCTCCCATCTTCACTTTCTCCTTACCCTTTGGCAACCACTAATCCATTCTCCACTTCTACAATTTTGTCACTTTAAGAATGCTATATGAGTGGAATTATGCAGTGTGAAACCTTCTGGGATTGGTTTTTTCTTACACTCACCATAATTCTCTAGAGATGCATGCAGGTTGTTGCAAGGAGGAATAGTTTGATTTCTTTTAATTGCTGAGTAGTATTCCATGACATAGATGTACCACAGTTTATTTAGCCATTTAGCCATTGGAGGACAACTTGGTTGTTCTTGGTTTTTGGCTATTATGAATAAAGTTGCTATAAACATTCATGTACAGGTTTCTGTGTGAGCATCAGTCTTCATTGCTCTGGAATAAATACTCAGGAGTCCAACTGCTGGGTTGTAAGGTAGTTGCAAGTTAGTTTTCCAAAAATTGGCTCAACAATTTTCTAGAGTGTCCACTGTTTTACATACCCACCAGAAATACATTTCTGTGGTCCAGTTTTCCTACATTCTCACCAGTGTTTGGTGTTGTCACTATTTTTAAATTTAAGCCGTTTTGATGGATGTGTAGTGATATTTCACTGTAGTTTTAATTTGCATTTCCTTAAAGGATAATGACATTGAATACATTTCCATGTGCTTATTTTCTGTCTGTATATCGTTATTGGTGAAATGCTTTTCCATGTCTTAAGCCCATTTTCAAATCAGATTTTATATTGTTGAGTATTCAGGATTCTTTATATATTCTAGATATAGTCCTTTGTGGTTTGCAAATATTTTCTTTTACTTTCTAGCTTGTGTTCTCAATCTTTTCACAAAATATTTTACAGAGCAAAAGGTTTTAATTTTCATGACATCTAATTTATCAATTTTTCATTTTTCAATCTTGCTTTGGTGTCAAGTATAAGAATTGTTTGTCTAGCCCTAAATTTTCTCCCAGTTTTTCTAAATGTTTTATAATTATATATTTTACAGTTAAGTCTGTGATCTATTTAAATTACTTTTTGTATCAGGTGTGAGATTTAGGTTGAGTTTCTTTTTCTTTTTCTTTTTTTTGTCTATAGATGTCCAATTGCTCCAACACCATTTGTTGAAAAGGCTATTTTTCCTCCCTTGAATTGCTTTTGCACCTTTGTCATAAATCAATTTGGCATATTTGTGTGGGTCTATTTCTGGATTCTTTATTCTGTTCCATTTATCTTTGTGTCTATCTCTCTGCCAATAGCACATAGTCTTGATTATTGTAGCTATATAAGTCTTGAAATCAAGTAGACTTATTCCTTCCACTTTATTCTTCTTTTTCAAAACTGTTTTAGCTATTCCAGTTCCTTTATCTTTCCATATAAATTTCAGAACAATCTTGTATATATCTACAAAAAAATCAGGATTTTGATTGAAATTCTGTTAAAACTATACATCATTTGGGAGAATTAACATCTTTACTCATCTTTGTTGAGTCTTCCAGCCCATAGACACTGATATCTCTCCCTTTATATAAATCTTATTGATTTCTTTCAACATTGTGTAGTTTTAGCATATAAGCACTGCACATGTTTTGTTAGATTTACATCTAAGTATTTCTTTTTTTCATAAGTTATGGTAAATGGTATTATATTTTAAATTTTAATTTCCTTGTGTTTATTACTAAGATATAGAAATGCGATTGATTTGTATGTTTATCTTGTATCCTATAATCTTGCTTAATTTACTAATTCTAAAAGTTTTTTGTAGATTCTTTGGGATTTCTACATACGTAATCATGTCACCTACAAATAGGGGCAGTTTTATGTCTTCTTTTTTCAATTGTATGCATTTTATTTCCTTTTCTTGCCTTATTACACTGGCTAAACCTTCTAGCATTATGTTAAATAAGAGTGAAGAGAGAGGATAGCCTTTCCTCATACCCAGTTTTAGGGGGAAAGGCATTCATTTGCATATATCATTTAGTATGTTAGCTGGTTGGCTACAGGTTGGCTTTCGTACTCTTTACCTTTGCCTCTATTCCTATATCTCTGAGAATTATATTATTAGTGGGCATTGTATTTTGTCAAATGCTTTTCTGCATTGATTGATATAATCACTTGATTTTTCTTCTTTAGCCTGTTAATATGGTTCATTACACTGATTAATTTCTGAATATTGAATCAATCTAGCATCCCTGGAATAAAATTGCATTTGGTTATAGTGTATAATTCTTTTTATCTGTGACTAATTATATTAGCTAATATTTTATTAAGAACTTTTGTGTCTATATTCTTAAGGAATAGCGGTCTATAATTTTCTTTTTTTGTACCGTCTTTGGTTTGGTATCAGAGAAATTTCATAAAATGAATTGGAAAGTATTTCTTCTTTTATTTTCTGAATGACATTGTGTAAAACTGATGTTAATATTATTTGGTAGAATTCTCCAGTGAAACCATCTGGCCTAACAAAAAGATTTCTTTTTCAGAAAACTTTTAATTACAAGTTCAATTTTCTTAATAATTTGGGGGCTATTTAAATAATGTACTTCTTATGGGGTAAATGTGGTACTCTGTACTTTCCTAAAAATTGGTTCATTTTGTCTAAGTTGTCAGATGTAAGTATGTAGCATTGTTTACAGTATTCCCTTATTGTATTTTTAATGTCTTAAAGGTCTGTTGTGATATCCCCTGTTTCATTCCTATTAAATGTAATTAATTGTCTCTTTTTTCTTCATCAGTCTTGCTAGAAATTTGTTACTTATATTGATCTTACCAAAGAACTAGTTCTTTGCTTTATTATTCTTTTTTACATTTCATTTATTTCTGCTATTATTTTTACTATTTTCTACTATTATTTTACTATTTTTATTGCTTTCTTTGAGTTCCATTTGCATTTATTTTTCTAGGTTCTTGAGGCAGAAGCTTAGATTATTAATTTGAGACTTTTCTTCTTTTTTAATGTATGCATGTAGTGCTATAAATTTTCCTATCAACACTGCTTTAGCTGTGTCCCACAAATTTTGATATCTTTCACTTTTACTCAGTTTAATACATTTTTTAAAGATTTCGCTTGAGACTTCCTCTTTGATTCATGGATTATTTAGAAATAGCTCATTTGTTTCCAAGTATGTATAGATTTTTATATTTCTCATATATATCAGATTATATATGTATTTATATTTCTGATATATATATATATCTGATTATAAATTCTATTATACTTCTGTTATTGATTTTATTACAGTGAGAACACAGTTTGTACAATTTTAGTTATTTTAAATTTGTTGAGCTTTCCTTTTATGGCCCGGGATATGGTATGTTTTGGTACATATTCCATGGACAATTGAAAGACTGTATATTCTGCTGTTGTTGGGTGGAGTGTTCTATACATGCCAATTAGATCCTGTTATTTGTTGGTGTTATTGAGTTCTCCTGTATCTTTGCTGGTTTTCTATTTATTGTTCTATCAATTACTGAGAGTGGAATGTTGAAGTTGTTAACTATAATTGTGGGTTTTTTTCCATTTCTCTTTCCACCACTACCAGTTTGGCTTCATGTATTTTTCAGCTCTGTTGTTTGGGTCATACCCTTTTAGAATTGATATATGTTTTCTTAGTAGATTAACTCTATCATCATTACATAATGCCCCTTTATGTCTCTAGTAATTTTGTTTTCTCTTATCTACTTTATCTAATATTAATATAGCTATCCCTGCTTTCAATAGATTGCTTACATATCATTTTTTATTCCTTTACTTTTAATCTCCTATACCATCATATTTAGGGTAAGTTTCTTGAAGGTAACATACAGTTAAGTCATGTTTTTTTAATCCATTCTTTTAGTTGGTGTATTTATATCATTTATATTTAATGTGATTATTGATATACCAAGGCTTAAATGTGCTACTTTATTTATGTTTCCTGTTTCATCACTTTGTTTTTTGTTTCACTGTTTTCCCTTTTTGCTTTCATTTGGGTTACTTAAACTTTTTTTTAGAATTCTTTTATTTATTGATAGTGTTTTTGAGTGTATCTATTTGTATAGCTTTTCTAGTGATTGTTCTAGTTATTCTATTATAATATATAACATCCTATAGTCTGCTGATATTATTCCATCAATTCCAGTGAAATATAGAAAACTTCCCTCCTTTTATATCTCTTTACTTTTCCCCATTTGTAAAATAATTGTCTTAAAAAGTTCCTCTACATACATTCAGAACAACATCAGCCAATGTTATAATTTTTCCTTCAACTGTCAAACATAAATTAGAATACTCAAGAGACGGAAAGTCCATTGAATTTACCCATATTTTTGCTTACTGTGTTCTCTCTTCCTTTCTGACATTCCAAGGTTCCTTCTTTTCATCATTTCCTTTCTGTTTAGAGGACTTCCTTCAGTCACTCTTTTAGCTTAGGTCAACAGGCAACAAATTTACTTAGTTTTCTTTTTTCTGCGAATATTTTTTTATGCATAAAAGATAGTTTTACCAGATACAGGGTATATACTGCTGGGAAATAGGATTTTGGGTTGATGATTCTTTTCTCTCATCACTTGAAAACTATTGTTCCACTTATGTCTGGCCTGAATGGTTTCTTATGAAAAACTTGCTATAATTTGAATTGTTTCCCTACAGTAGGCAAGGTGTCACTTTCCTCTCGCTGCTTTCAAGAATTTGGCTTTAATTTTCAGAAGTTTAATTATGATGTGTCTTGGTGTGAATTTCTTTGGGTTTATCTTGTTTGGGATTTGCTCAGCTTGTTGAATCTATAGGTGTATGTCTCTTGACAAATTTGAAAAAGTTTTTAGTCATTATTTCTTGAAGTGTTTTTCCACCCTGCACTCCTTCTCTACTTCTGGGACTCTCATAATATAAATATAAGATATTCTGTTATAGTTCACAGGTCTCTGAGGTTCTCTTCATTTTTTTTAAGTCTATGTTCTTGAATATTTTTTATAATTCCATTTTATCTCCTTGTCTTATTAGACAAACCTGTATTTTATTTTTATCGGTCACTTTAGGGTTTAAGAAATACCCTTATCTCATTAGTTTCCTTTCAAGGGACAGTATACCACTTAAAATACAGTATAAAAATAATTAAAAAAAATAAAATACAATATAAGAATCTAACTATAGCATACTTCCACTTTCTCCTCCTACTTTTTGTGCTATTATTTTCACACATTGTACCTATGTTATAAATCCCATACTACATCACTATTATTTTTGTTTAGTCAATTATTTTATAAAGATATTTAAACAGTAAGAAAAAAGCTTACATATTTGATCATATAGTTATCATTTCCAATGCTCTTAATTTCTTTGGGCAGATCCATATTTCCCTCTGGTATCATTTTCCTTTCATCTAAAGGATATCCTTTAATATTTCTTACAGTATGGGTCTGCTAATGAATTATTTCAACTTTTTATGCCTAAAAAGTCTTTATATTGCCTTTGTTTTCGAAAGATATTTTTGCTGGGCACAGAACTCTAGGTTGACCATTTTTTCTTTCAGTACTTTAATTATGTTGCTCCATGGTCTTCTCACTTGCCTTGTTTCTAATAAGAAATCTACTGTCATCTTTATTTGTGTTCCTGTGTGCATAGCACATATTTTTCCTAGCTAGTGTTAAGATTTTTCTGTTTATTACTGATTTTGAACAGTTTGATTTTGATGTGCCTTGCTGTAGTTTTTTTTTTTTTTTTCATGTTTCTTGTCCTTGGGGTTCATTGAGCTTCTTGGATCTGTCAATTAATAGTTTTATCAAATTTGGAAAATTATTGGCCATTATTCAAATATGTTTTTTTCTGCCTCTATTCACATGGAGACACCAACTTTAAATATACCAGGGTGTTTGAAGTTGTCCCACACCTTGGCTGGAAGAGAAGGTCATCTTTTATCATTTGGGATGTCATCAGGAGCTGGGATGTCAGGAGGGGCAGAGCTGGACATTGACACATCCTACCAGGTTACAGCAGGTGAGTTTGTTTGGGCTGAGGTGAGGATGCCCAGAATTTATTCTGCAGTACTGGAGGGTGGCTTGTTCCCTCCCAGAGCCCACTCCTGTCACACTCCACTTTCATGATCATATTTTCTTTGTCATAATGGCTTCTTGTTTGGATAAGGAAGGCAAAGGAAGGCAAAGAACTGCTATTCTCTATTCACCTGAGTTGATGACAGGGGCAAGAACCATTCTTTTCCTCCCTACCAAAGGTGTGTTGCTCCTTTCTTCATTCTTTTGTTCATTTATAGAGTTTATGCACTGAGTTTATGCACTGAGGATTCAATAATAAATGAGAGAGGTGAATTTTGTAGTCTCCTGCAGTTTACATTCCAGTGTGGGAATGTGTGGTAGTCTGAATAATGCCTTTAAAAGATGTCCACATTCTAATCCCCAGAACAGTGAATATGCTACCTACGTGGCAAAAGGGATTTTGCAGATGTGATTAAGTTAAGGATCTTGAGAGGGGGGGCATTATCCTGGGTTGTCCAGGTGAGGCCAATGTAATCACACAGGTGCTTATAAGAGGGAGGCAGGAGGGTCAGGGTTACAGGAGATGTCAGTGAAAGCAGGGGTCAGAGTCAGGAGAGAGGTTTGAAGATGCTGTGTTGCTGGCTTGAAGATGGACTATGGGGCCATGGACTAAGGAGTGCAGGCAGCCTCTAGAAGGTAGAAAAGGCAAGGAAATGTATCTCCCCTAGAGTTTCCTTCCAGAAGGAATGCAGATCTGCCACACCTTGGTTTTAGCCCAGTGAAATTGGTTTCAGACTTCTGATCTCCAGGACTCTAAGATAATAAATTTATGTTGTTCTGAGTCACTAAGTTTATGGTAACTTGTTGCAGTGTCAATAGGAAGCCAATATAGAATCAAATATTATGCAAATAATTAATAACTTGCAGGTAGTGGTTATTGCCACACATGAAATAAACAGAGTATGAATGATGTAGTGCTAGAGAATAAGGGGTGTATATGATGGTGTTGGGGGGACCTGGTTTGGATCGAGTGGTCAGGAAAGGTCTTTCTGAGGAGGTGACATTTAGTCTGAGTTCTGAAGGATGAAAGGAACCAGCTGGATTAAGCTCTCTTCTCTTTCTCTTTCTGGTCCAGTGCATGCACCCACCCCCATTCTTGCTCAAAACACTGGAATAAGAGAGAGATAAGATAACAGTTTGCTCCTACCCTAGAGATTAACATAAAAAGTGAGTTTAATTTTCAGAAAGACATGTTCAGGTTAGATATGGGGAAGGACTCTCTGGCTCAAGCTGACTGAGTAAAGGCCTTGTTGATCCTAGTACACCAGCATCACTCACCGTTGAACTTGGAAGATAGCTCAGAGGGCAGTGAAATCTCACAGCTTGCAGAGAAGAGGGAGGCTTGGTAAGGGAGGCAACTTGTCCACAGTTGCTTCCCTAGTTATCAGCAGAACAGGGCCTGGAGTTTAGAGTTTTATATCCCAGTTCTGTGTTGTCCTCCTTACAACACAGGATTAATTTCAGGTTGTTGGGTTGGGCTCCTGGAACCAATCACCTGGCCAAGGTCCCCAAATGGCCTTGGGTATAACCAGCTTCATGGAAGAGGCAAGAAGGCAGGCCCAAATTCACGTGGACTTTTGCAGATGCTAGGAGAGGGAGCTTGGGGCTGGCAGTAAGGCCATCTCATGGGTGAGATGTTTGGTGAATGCCTGGGCACCAACGCCACTGCCCCATGGAAAGGCCAGGGATGCTCCTAATGGGTTCAGGCCACAGAGGCAGACAATGCCACCAAGAATCCAGCCAAGACTGCTCATCACTGCCTCCCAGCAGCCACCTCTTGTCTTGCGATTATAGGTGGGTCAAGGAATCAGACTGACCATTGAGAGGGAGACCTGGGTCAGGACTGCCAGTGTCTCCCCTGCCACTGTCGATGCCAACATAGACTGAGTACCCTGGGAGCTGTGCTGAGAATGCAAACTCACTTCCATGAAGGTGACAGATGCTTACTGAAGCTTGCTCTGTACCCGACAGTGTGCTGGATCCAGTGCAGGGGGGAAGGGCATGGGGTGGCAAAGGGATCAAAAGGAGGATGGGATGTGATAAGTACCAGGGCTCATGAGCCTGTCAGTTGCCATTCACACCACTGGGGCCATGTGAATTCTCAGAGAATGCTGGTTGGGGGAATTCATTAATTCACTCACGGGACACTTACAATTGGCTTTGGCACCTGGGACTGTGCTAGACGCATTCATAAACATTACCTTCCCTAATATCCGTACAATTCCAGGCCAGATTTGTCCCTTTTTGTCTGTATCCTACATGTGAGACAACTGCAGTCTGGAGCAGTCCAGCGACTTGCTCAAGATAGTAAGATGAAGGTCTGGGTCCACTGTAGCCATTGCTGCTCCCACAGAATAAGTAGGCAAGTTAGTGAAGGAGTGAATGGGGAGCAAATATCCATGCAAGCTAGCTTCCTTGTCCAAATGAGTGGTGAAAGCTGAGGAAGGAAAGATGCCCATGGACAGGGTTGTCAGGAAAGGGTTGGCAGGGAAGAGAGCAATCGGCCCTTGCTTGTGCCAGGCTGATAATCTACTTGGCGAGAGAAGATATACATGAAAAATGATGGAATAATTTAAACCAATAAATATGTCAGGAAATGTGAACAGAGCCACACACAAATTCTAGTGGGGGAACAGAGAAAGATCCAACTTCAGGGGGTGGTGATATCCAGGGTTTAACGAGGGGATCCCTGGGGAAGGGAGGATGTCTGTCGTGAGAGGAGTCAGTAACGAGCTTCATTCAGGAGCAGGCAGGGGGCACATCCTGGGAGGGAATGTTGTGCAGAAAGCCCAGCCCTGGCATGGGAGGTGATGTCGATGCCATGCTGGGCATTGCATGTCTGAAAGGTGGGGTGGCAGGTGGAGGGTCTACCAGCAGGCAGAGAGGACTGAGCCCCACAAGGGCCTGGGAGGGAGTGAATTGGTTGAAACAGCCCAGAGGCACTTGTCCCTCCTCTGAAGCCCAGAGCTACCTGGCCAAGCCAGTTCCAGCCCTGGTCGGGCTGCCTGGGCTCCAAGGGGACAAGATCCTTCTCCTGGCTAGAGATCATCTTTTTGAAGCACCATATTTTTTCTCAAATATCTTTTATGGCTCCCGACTCCCAGAGGCTGTGGGTCCTCAGTCCTTAACCTAGCATTTGCTGTCCCCAGGCTCTGGCCACAGCACGCTTTGGAGCCTTCTCTTCTGCTCTCACCCACCTACGTCCTCTGCTGCACCTTTCCCCTCTCCAGGAATGTGCGGAAGACTTTCTGTTGGGGAACCACTGCTTGCTCCGAACCCCTGCCCATGTGCCTTTTCCCTCCTCTGTCTTTCCAAGTCCTACTCATCCTTTGAGACTCAGGATAAGGTTCAGCTCCTCCAGGAAACCTGCCCTGGCTTTACCACTGAAGAGCGGCCTCCACCTCCCTTGAATTCCCACGGAATTTGCTGGCCACGCTTCTCCTTTCACACACAGCACCTTGCCCTTGGGCTGTTCGTTGCACTGCTGTGGGCAAAAGGTTACTGGACTCTTAAGATCTGGCTTCAGAGCCCATGTGCCTTTTAATATGTTAGTAAACCCTTTTGTGCTATGATTTACGTTTTTGTAAAATAAATGCAGAGAGTTATTGGGTTATAATTCTACTGTAGGGATAAGAACTACCTAGTGTATGGGATCTGGCTAATAAACAGTCAATGTCCAATAAATGCTCATAGAAGAAATGCATGATTTTCTCCTCCCATTAGTGCCTCCTCAGCCTGGCGCTTTGGATGGTGTAACGGGCCAGCCCCTGCTTGCCAATGCCATGAGCACCTGGAGCCCAGGCTGGGCCCGAATGAGACAGGAGGGAGACCACCAGCTGAGCTCCCTGAGAGTCCAGGCCCAGGGGGCCCCTCGCTTTCCAGCCCATTTTTCCTGCCTTCCCTGACTCCACAGCAGGTGCAGGCACAGGTTCTAAAACTGTAGAGTACTGACAAGTTGCGGTTCGTGGCCCGGGATTATTGCTGAACTGCTTGGTGCTCTTGGTCCCTGTGAATGTGTCTGCTGTTTTTCTAGGAGTTTTAAGCAGGTTCTCAAGGACAACCCCACCCTCAGGGATTTGCTCCCCTCTTTTCTTGATCACAAAGAGCCCTACTTTCCTAATCAGCTGCTAAGAAGCTGTCAATTATGGATGCAAATGAAGAGGCTGGAAACCATTATAGGCCCAGAAATGAATTGGAAGAGTCAGTTTCCCTTTAGCATCCCGGGTTTGTCCCGCCCTCCCCTGGGAAAGCTGGACCAGGAGAGGACAGGGAGCTGGACCAGGAGGGGACAGGGAGGCTGGACCAGGAGAGGACAAGGGGCTGGACCAGGAGACAACAGGGAGGCTGGCCCGCTCAGGCCCACGGCCAACAGCAACCTGGCCTCTCTTCTTCCCACAGAGCCCTGTGTCCTCTGGAGGCTGCCCCTCAGAATCAGGTCAAAAATGTAGGGGATTGTCCATATATATTATGCATATTTTATTGCATATGTGAGAAATTTTATACATACACATGCAAAAAAATTAGCAGCTATTGAAGATATGTGGTAAATGCTTACATTTTCTTCTGTAGGGCCAGGACAAAATCTTTCTTGCAGCTAAAAATATTCTTATTAACCTTTCTTTTATTTTATATGGTCACATGTGTGTCTGCCACAAAAATCTAGGGCAGTAGCTGCTCAATAAACTTTCACTTAATTTAACTGAAAAAAAAAAATAAGGCTATATGAGCCCATTGTGCTGGCCAAGCAGGGGGAGGAGGAAGTCCTAAGGCAGCGTGCCTTCCTGGCTCCCAGCTCCCAGCACCTTTTCTCCCCAACCACCCTCCTGTACTGGTTCCCAGGGACCACCTGTTTTTCACATTTTAAAAAATGCAAAAAGTTTTAGTAAAATATTTTACCAGGACACCATGTAAAGTAAAGATTGGGAGTGTGGGTTTTGTTGTCAAACTGATTGGATTTGACTACCATCTCCCCATCCTATCTGGTAAAGCAACTCAACCTCTGCATGCTGCAGTTTCCGTATTTGTACTAGGGAGATACAGGGCAAAGGAAGGACTTTTCTTTCCATCTTAGGTTCATGGTGGAGGCCCCTGTAACACAAGACAGATTAACACGAGAAAGGTATACAAATTTGTTTAATATAAGTTGTATGTGACCAGGAGTCTTCAGAAATGAAGACCCAAAGAAATAAGGAAAACTTACCTGTATATTTTAAGGCTGAGTTTGATGAAGTACATAGCGGTGGAGAAGTATGATTGGTCAAAGAGGGCATGGTCTACAACTCATAAATTAGGGGAAACTTTAAGATTCTTCTCTGTGTCCCCACTTCTTCAGATAGGGGAGGCACCTCTCACATGAGGGTTTTAGGACATACTTTGGAAGAAGGCGAGAGAGTTCTTTCTAGGTTTTATGGTCTGCTTCCAGGGAAAAGGGCATGGGGGTGGTATTTGAGAGTGACCTTCCTCCTTCTGCTGTTTTCTCAAGTGCCAAGGTGCCATATTTTGGGGTAGTATGTCCTGAATCCCATCATAGACAATTACAGCACCACGTGGACAGGGACTGTGAGGATAAAATGACACGATAAATGTAAAGGAGTTAATGGTGCCCGGCGCACAGCAAGCCCTTAGCCAATGCCCCAGTGATCATTCACCTACGATGACAGTCACAGTGGCCAGAGCTCACAGTGAGCAAAGACTCTGCCTTACTCGACCCACACAAAGACCTTGTCTCCATTTTGCCAGTGAAGAAACTGAGGCTCAGAGAAATTAGCCTGGGGGCACTAGGACAGGTGGGAGTCAAACTTTCATCATCTGCCTCTAGAAATCCTGTTCTTTCCATTACAGGTGCTGACTGCCAACCCTCACCGTGTTACCTTTCCCAAGGGATTTGCAGGCCGGAGGTCCTATGTTCATGAATTATGGATATCTAATTGCAGAATCTTAAAATGCCATCTATGAGGAAAGGTGGAAGTGGGCAGTGGCAGACAGTGAGTTGGAGAAGAGGGGAGAGTTTATATATATATGAGTTATATATATATGTATATATGTGTGTGTATATATATATATATTTTAAGAGACAGGGTTTCACTTTGTTGCCCAGGCTGGAGTGCAGTGGCCTGATCATAGCTCACTATAACCTCGAATTCCTGGACTCAAGAGATCATCCTGTCTCAGCCTCTATTCCAAGTAGCTAGAACTACAGGAGTATGCCACAAAGGCAGGCTAATTTTTAAAAAAAAATTTTGTAGAGCTAGGGTCTCACTATGTTTCCTAGGCTGTTCTCAAACTCTTGGCCTTGAGTGATCCTCCTGCCTCGGGCTTCCAAAGTGCTGGGATTACAGGTGTGAGCCAACATGCCCTGTTTTAAAAATATATTAATTCTATTTTTTTAAATTGACACATAATAATTGTCCATGTTTGTGGGGTATATAGTGATGTTTCAGTACATATAATGTATAGTGATTAGATCAGGGTAATTAGCATATCCATCATCTCAAACATTTATCATTTCTTTCTGTTAGGAACATTCAATATCCTCCTTCCAGCTATTTGAAGCTATGCAGGATACTATTGTTAACTATAGTCATCCTACAGGGGTATAGAACACTAGAACTTATTCGTCCTATCTGGCTGTAATTTTGTATTCATTAACAAATCTCTCCCTATGCCCCCCAGCCTCTAGTATCCTCTGTTCTACTTTTTACTTCTTCAACTTTTTTCAGTTTCTGTGTTAAAGAATAGCAAGGAGGGAAAGAGAAAAATTTTACTGCTTTTGAAATATGACACAGAGGCACAATCTCTTTTTGTTCTAACCTGGTTCAGAAGGATGAAGTCTTAAGCAGGAAAAGGGGGTGCTGAGGAGCTGGGCCACGAGGCCTGCAGGGTTCTAGTTAAAGAAGTGTTGCACTTGGATCTTTGGGATTTGGAGAAGCTCCAGACGGTCCAGGGAGGAGCTTACGAGGTGATTCGAAGCTAGAAAGAGCATCTACAGAGAAGACTGAGGAGCTGCCAGAATGCTGAAACCTGAAGGCTGATGCAGTCAGAATCTTCAGCTGCAGACAGCCCTGGCCAAATGCAAGAGGAAATGGGTTTAAACGATTGCAATGGGGAATCCAGTTAGACTCGGGCACCGAGACCTCCTGGGCTAGCACTGGCTCTAGGCAAAGTTGGATTCAGGGGCTCAAAAGATGTTACCATGTCTCAGTCCATTTCCATCTCTGCTCTGCCTTCCAGAGCTTCATTCTCAGGTTCCCCAGCTGCTGTCCAGCAGGGCCAGGACAAAATCTTCCCTGCAGCTAGCAGTCCTGGTGACAGCAGAAGAGCACCCCTGCACGTATCCTCAAGGTTTGGTCAGAAGACCAGAGCCACGTTAGGTATACGCAGGAGTATAGATAGAATCCAATGTGGGGAGTTAAACTAATGCAATCCTTGAAAGGACTGGGAAAGCAAAGACTGGAAGGGCAGCTGCTAACTACCAGGAAATCTGGAATGCCAGAATCTCAAGGAAGCTGCCACAAGTGGTGTCAGGTGCCTGCAGTGCCCAAGTGAGTGAGCCACAGAAGGATGCCTGCAAGCCTGCACGTCTCCATGCAGCTGGAGAAAACACGGCTTGTCCTTCTCTTCCACCTTTCATGTCGTGTACAAGCACTTCTCCTTGGTGGATTCTTGCAGGGACCTGGATGTCCAGGCAGTCTGGGAAAGATAATTTCCTGGGTGTCTGCCCTATGTACCAGGGAAGAGCTGAAAAGGGTGGAGACAACACTGAATATCAACACATAGCCCCTCTCTTAACAGTTCTCTTGTGAAATATTGATTGTGGTCCATTGGCTCTGTCTGGGTTAGATGACTGTCCTTGAACAAAACGCTGGGTCAGGACAGACATGCTCTAGAGGTTCACCTGAGTCACAAGACCCCCTGAAGCTGGGAGCTGAGTCAATTTCACCCAAAGCACGTGGACTGAGGATAGGGAAAGATGTTTCTAGAAAGAAAATTTGGGATATTGTTGCTAAAAGAAGGAGGAACTGACACTCAGGAGTCAGAAAAACATTCATTACGATTTCTATCTTGGACAGACAACTCGAAAGTGAACTTCAGAGCCAAATGGATACTAGTTCAAATGCCCGTGGGATTTGGGCAAACATCTTAAACTTCTTGGAGCTTAATTTCCTCCTGAGACTAACAAGATAATGCT